>VZRQ01005618.1:505488-529421 GCA_013397975.1 Machaerirhynchus nigripectus | reverse complement strand
CCCCGGGAGAGAGAGCCCGGATTGAGAGCCCGGACAGGGACCTCCGATGGAGTCACCCCCAGGTGAGAACACAGACTGAGACCACGGGCAGGGACCCCCAAGAGAGAACCCCATTAGAGAGACCCCGGGCAGGGATCCCGAAGGGAGACCCCTGATAGAGACCCCCGGAAGGGAACCCCCGGTTGAGACCCCGGGCAGGGACCCCCGATAGAGATCCTGGGGAGAGACCCTAGGGAGAGACCTCTGGGCAGAAACTCCCCGTGAAGAGAGACCCCGGAGGGAGATTTCAGACAGGGACCCTGGGCACAGACCCCGGCTGGAGACCCCTCCGTGCCAGCCAGAGACCCCTTCCCACTCCCCAGAGACCTCTTCCCACTCCCCAGGGACCCCTTCCCACTCCCCAGGGCATCTCCTGCACAGGCAGAGGCTCTCCCCAGTGGGCAGGTGGCTGTTTCTCTTTGAGGCACAGGTGTTTATCCTTTCAGCTTATCCCTCGCTGCCCTGTGGGGGAAATTCAATGTGCAATAAACCGAGGGAGGGGACATTCGGGGCCTGCCAGCAACAATAGAAACTGAGATAAAAAAGTCAAAGGTATCGGCTGCACCTTCGTTTGTGGTGAGATGGGTTTAAGGTCCATCCCAACCTAACACATTGCATGTTTCTGCTGCTAATGCTCTGTCATCTTCCCCCCTGCAAAGCACTGCTGAGAAAAAGGAGGAGCTGGCTGATCTGAAGGGGTTAACAAAGACGTTAGTTAAAAAGCCCTCAAGCAGAACTATTTTGCAACACCTACTTCAAAAATTCCCTGTTACCTGTTTAAACACCTGAATTACCACAGAAGGAAATTACCACAACTGACACTCCTGTAACATTTCCATCATTGCTTTATTGATTCCAAACCCGAGAGGAAAAAATAGTTTAACTTACCAGTATTTTTACTCCCCTTACATTGTTCACAGCAATGATTTCACTGATTGGTGGCCACAGAGTTCAATATTTCTGTACATAACCTTAGTTTTACATCTGCACTTTTGTGCTGCAAAGGCTTCTTTGAGATTAAGCACCAAGATGTGTGGGAATACAGACGACAAGCAGCGGTTGGGACATCAGGAAAAGTTTGCTGGGAAAAGAGGGAGTGTTTCTAGCTAAAGAAGAGGCATCCTGGGATAAAAGCACTCTGCAGGTGGTTAGAGCCTGTGGTCACCTGTCTCAGGGGGTGCTGTCAGAACCCAGGTTTTTAAGCAGAGCAGTTAATTCCTTCAAAACAAAGATTTCAGTGATCCCATGGGCTCAGGCCACATCTTTGCCCGAGGTTCCTGTTTCAGTCCTGACTCGGCAGAGGTGAGCAGCAGCTCTAGTGTTTCCTTTTCCAAGGAGGACATGTGGCAAGCAGGCCAGGAGCAGGATTTGGAGACAGAGGCTTGCATTCACAGATGTCATTTATGGCTGCACAATGCCAGCCTGGTGACAGCAGCTCTGCCAGGCACAGCATGCAGCTGTGCCACCCAGCTGTGCTCCCGCAGGATAAGGCAGGAAGGCTGTTTCCACTGGGGTATCCCCCTCTCCACTCCCAGGAAGAGAGTTGGTGAGCAGGGGAGGGAAACAGGCCGAGCTGTAACAGATGAAGGAATTTTAAGGCTCCTGGCTTCAGCCTTGTAGCAGATTCCTGGCCACAATCATCCTCATGACCTCGTTGGTACCTGCAGCAGGACGGGAGCGCAAAGGAAACACAGTTAACACATGGTCCAATATCTTCCCCCTCAAAATGCCATGAGAGTTCTTCCCTGAGCTGCAGTTTGCAGCACAGAAAAGCTCTTCCCACCAGCTGAGGTGGTATTCAGGAGGTGCTGGGCCAAAACCCAACTGCCAAGTGCCAGCACAGGGCTTGGGAAAGCTGGTGCCGCTTTTTATTTGGGCACTGGGAGGATGCAGGACCAGGCACTGAGCAGAACTGGATTTATACCAACATCTGAGCGCTCTGCCTTGCATTTAACACATACACAGCACACACACAGGCTGCAAACCCACTCAGTATTGGAAAGAGCATGTCCCTTATCAGGCACCTTGGTTGTAAAGGGTATTCCCTGGTGAGGGGATTTCCAGGGGAAACAAAATACTTAGGAGGACAAAGTGAGGTTATAAAAGGCCAGATACTGTTAGAGACATGATGTCAAAGAGCACAAACAGACCAGAATCACAGGAGAGGAATTGTTAGGGAGAATCATCACGTGACCAGGAGTAATGGGATGAAACTGGACAGAGGCACTGCTAACATGACAACTGAGTATCCTGCTCTGCTGTAAGACACTTAAAATAGCCAGCAACTGCTCCCACACACCCAGAGCTCCTGGCCAGGGGACTTACACAGGGGATACCTCATGCTCACAGCAGAGCAGGGCTCTGAAACCCAAGAATCAGAGTCATGTGGTAAGGTGGGGGCCTCCAGGGGAGTTTCTCTCCTAACCCCACTGCCAAGCTCACTTCTTAGCAGCGTGTCTTTTACCTTCCAGGATCTGGTGGACTCTGATGTCTCGCACAAACTGCTGCACCGCGTAATCCTTCAAGTAGCCGTAGCCCCCGTGCATCTGCAGAGCCTGGTTGCAGATCTAAGGGGATAACACTGCTGTGAGGTGACTTGTGGAGGACACGTCAGTGCCAGAAGCTCGGTAAGGACCCAGGAACCTGGGCTCACTTTTTTCTCCCTGGTCACCTAATCTCATCTCTTCAAAGCGTGGTGTGACTCTCAGTCCCCATCAGTGTTCCTCTCAGTGGTACCATGTTGCCTGTTTCACATGAAGGGTGTGTTTATGTGAACAGGAATGCACAGGAATACCCAGGAACGGGTACAGAGATACCCAGGGATGGGTATTTTTAGGGAATAAGGCGATTTTTGCTGCATTTCTGTGGTTTGCGGATGCAAACCCAAACTGCCCTATCGCCATCTGGCCGGCAGGGGGCTGGTTTCCATGGAAACACGACTCCGTGTGTCCTATCCCTCAGCTTGGGATAGAAAACGTAGGAACAGCAAAAATGCAGAGCGCTGGGCACCTAAGGTAACTTCTAAATGATGATGGGCTAGGAAGTGTGAAGTGTTCTTTTTCTCCCTTCTTGCTTTCTCTTTACAGGGACATTTTGATAAGGTAACAAAATAAGATATTTTTTGAAGTGATAAGGTATTTTTCGAAGTGATAAGATCATTTTCAAAGCGGTAAGTTAATTTTCAAAGTGGTATGGTAATTTTTCCGTAGTCTAGGAAAGACCACTTGCTACCTAGGAACGATCACCCTGCAACATGCAAACTACCCATGGAAAATAAAAACACTTTGCTCCCTGTCCTGCCGCCCTTTTGGCCCCCTGGGAAGCGGTGGAGAAAGCACTGTGGGAAGATTAATCCTGCAGCCTCCACATGTCTTGAGGACAGGATGTTTTACGAATCAGGCTCGTGGCTCTGGGCTTGGCTTTGGGTCGCTACAGCATCAAACTTCTCCCTGACACCCTGGGCACTAAGGGGGGGGTCTCCAAGCTTCCAGTTAGGATCCCAAGTGGTGTTTGAGTGACATACCCCAAAGCACTCGTCGGTGGCAAAGAGCTTGGCCATGGAGCAGAGCACGGCCGCGTCCTCCCGGCCGTCCTGCAGCGCCCGCGCCGCGTTGCGCACCATGAGCCGCGCTGCCACCAGCCGTGTGGCCATCTCTGCCAGCCTGAACTGCAGGTACTGCCAGAGCCAGAGCAAAGGTTGGGTCAGCACCCTCACGGGGGTCCGAGCCACGGCCCCACCGCCTTCAGGCAGGGCTCAGGCCCGGCACGCTTCCTTACACAGGAAGAGCGTGTTCCCGACTTCTCCAGGGAAGGCCCTGTGAAGTGAGGGATGGCCCTTCCAGGATGAGGAAGAGCTCAGCTCTGGAGGGCAGAGCTGCTGCAGGGGTTACCTGGTTGTTGGCAAGGGGCTCCCCGAACTGTTTGCGGACAGTGAGGTGTTCCTGAGCCAGGAGAACTGAGGCGTGAGCAGCTCCTAACGAACAAGAAGCTGGTGGGAGAAGCCAAGGACAGAGAGTGAATGTGAAGTTAATTCGGACAGGCAACAAGAAGATCCTGCCCTCCTCCCTTGGCTCTCTTTGCCTTTCTCACCAATGTTTATCCTGCCTCCATTGAGCCCCTGCATGGCGATGCTGAATCCCTGCCCTTCAGCTCCCAGCCGGTTGCCCACAGGAACAATGCAGTCCTCAAAGATCACAGCCCGAGTTGGCTGTGAATTCCAGCCTACCTAGGAAGAAACAGAGCTCCTTCCAAACTGCCTGAGGAGCAGCACAACTCCAGCTCCAACACAGAACCACCAGCCTGCACTCAACCCCCTGGTCTCACTGCCAAGCTGCAACAAAGCACCAGTGGTCTGCATGGTTTGGCCTCAGTGTGGAAACTGGAATGGGAGTTTTTGAGAAGAGGTACAAATCCAGTCATCCTTGATGTTCCTGAGACTAAAACCCTTCGCTTACCAGAGGGATGGGTATTGGGCAAACTTCACCAAAGCTGGACTTGGCTTGGTAAAACCCTGCCAGGCTGGGTTTTACCAGACTCCAGTCCCACCCATGAAGAGATACCTAATGCTTTACACAGGCAACCTCATTGGCACAAGAGGACATAGCCCCAAGCTGTGCAGAAGAGGCTCATGTTGGACATCAGGAAGAATTTCTCCATGGAAAGGGCTGTCAGGCATTGGAAGGAGCTGCCCAGGGAGGTTTGGAGTCTCCATCCCTGGAGGTGTCCAAGGAACACCTGAATGTGGCACTCAGTGCTCTGGCTTACAAGGTGGGGATCGGGCACAGATTGGACTCAATCTTGGTGTTTTTTCCAACCTTAAAGATTCTGTGGTTCTGTGATCTCTGTCCTGCACTTCCATTAAGCACACAGGAAGCACAAACCAAGCCTCTTACCTTCTTCTCCTTCTTGCCAAAGCTGAGCCCTGGCATTCCCTTCTCCAGCACAAGGCAGGAGATGCCCTTGGGGCCTGGGCCCCCTGTGCGACACATGACCACATACACGTCGGTGTCACCTCCCCCGCTGATGAAGGCCTGCAGGAGGGCACAACAAGAAAAGTGGGGCTTTGGGGTGGTTTCATAAACTAACCCTGAGCCCACAGCAGCAGCTGGCAGAGTACAGAGATGGAGAGGCAAAGACCCCACAGCCAGGGGCATTTAGGGACCCAGCTGGTGAAAGCTCTGCAGAGCATGTTCTGCTTTGGGAGAACGCACAGAGATGAGGAAACAGCAGGGAATGGGAAGGACAGTGAGACCTGGGCCCCCGTGTGCAAGCAGCTTTAGCAGGAGCAAAGAGGTACCTTGGAGCCATTGAGGACGTAGGTGTCCCCTTTCCTCTGAGCTGAGGTCAGCAGGGAAGCTGCATCACTGCCACTCCCTGTTTGAGAGGTAAGGAAGCAGCCAGTAAAGCAGAAGGTCCAGAGCCTGCAAATTCTCCCTGGGATGATACCCTGACACCTGGGTTTGTACCGTGAGCATGTCAGCAACCATCATCTAGCCCTCCCTAACTTCTCCAAATCAACATGGAAATAAACTTTCTACCTCCAGCCCTGTGCAATCTTCATGTCCAGTTAAAGAGAAAGGAGAAGATGTCCTGGTTGAAGATGCTCACCTGGCTCAGTCAGGCAGTAAGAGGCAAATTTTTCCATGCTACAGAGCGATGGGCAGAACCTGCGCCGCTGCTCCTCGTTGCCAAAGGTGTCAATCATCCAAACACACATGCTGGGGTGGGAGAGAAGGAGCAGCATTCAGGATGTGAACATAGGTTGTACAAGAACATCCCCGGCTGAACAGAGAAAAGCTCCACAGGGTTCAGCCACAAGCCCTGAGACCTGAAAATGTATTGTTCCACCTTGCATTCACCACAGACGCGCTGCCTCGCAGAACAGCAGGCTCCTGTTTAAGAGCCTCAGTCTCCCCTTCATGCTCAGCCCTGCTCCATCTCCAGAAAACTGCCCCTGAAGAAGGAGGCAGCATCATTCCAGCTCCCTGTGCCAAGTGACCTGTCACTGGACATGTCTGTACAAGCAGGACAGCCCCAGGATCAGGTGGTGCCTCTGGCTCTGTCACAGCACGGCCGAGGCACAAAGGCTTTTTCCAGGCAGGTTACTATCTATAGACAGCTTAAGTGGCAGAGCAGGGAACAAAATCCAGAACTTAATCCCATCTTGCATGCCACAAAGCTAAAATTACTTCTCGGTGGCATCTCAGTCCTCATGGCCTAGTTGCTTACTGCCATCCAGGGATCCCCACAGGGAGGTGTGTACTCGAGGTCACAATTTAAATATTCAAATAATAAGCAGCAGCGAGGGAGCTGCCTCCAGCTGGATTTAGAGCCCACAGAACAGCCAGGCTGACACCACCCACCCCTTCCCAGACACACTCACTTGTGGATGCTCATGTAAGCAGTGGTGCTGGCACATCCTGTTGACAGAGCTTCAAAGATTATGGAGGTGTCAAGTCGTGACAATCCAGAGCCACCAACATCTGGTTTCACATAGATCCCACCAAATCCTAGCTGGGCTGCCTTCCGCATCGTTTCCACAGGGAATATTTCCTATTGGGGCAGGCAGAGATATCCCAATGAATATTCAGGGTCAGTTCAATCTCTTTTGGTACTCCTGGGCTACCAGCTCAAGTCCCACCGTCCTGCAGAGTTTAAGTCAAGCGGCTGGGCCAAAGAAGAGGTGGTACCTACACAGACACACTCCATCTTCCAGAGTGAATCCAAGATTCAGGTGATTGAATAACCTGGCTAGCAAAGCTTCAAGGTATTTCTGATAACTACTCTCCCCCCAGCTACAGCAGCAGCTTCAATGACAATCTCCAGAGCTATTGCAGGAACCCCTCAGTGAGACCTATGGATCATAACATCTTAAGGGAGGGAAAAGGGGGCAGTTTAACCCTTCTGAGCCTGTCCCACCTTCTCATCCCACTCGGCCATGTAAGGAGCCATCTCCTTTGCAGCAAAATCAAGGGCAACTTTTTGGAATTCCTTCTGATCCTCAGTGAGTCCAGTGGATGCTAGAAAAGGAGGAAGAGATAAAAACACATGTCTGTTGTGGGAAAGCAGCACAGCCACCTCCTCTGTAGCCCAAACAATTTCAAGGTGCCCCTTAACTCACACAAACAGTTCAGGGTCTCTGCTGCAGAGACCATTTCTGTGTTCACAGTTCATGAGTGTCCGCGCCCACAGCGCCCTGAACCGGCGCAGGGACACAGGAGCGGGGACACGGGGAGCAGTGACGCAGGGACACAGGCAGCTGGGAACATCCCTCCGGGCGGGGACAGGAGGTCCGGGGCCACCGACCCGCCGTCCATGTCCCCCAGCCCGCCTCCCCCGGGCCGCGGGGGGTTCCCCGCTCGGGGCCGGGCAGCTCCTTACGGTCGAGGCAGGACGCGATCCCCCGGCGCCCCAGCAGCAGCCGCGCCGCTGCCCGCGGGGCCGCTCGCAAAGCCATGGCCATGGCCGCGCGGGGCCGCTCCGCTTTCCGCTTCCCGGTCCCCCGGCCCCGGCGGGGCAGGCTGGGAGCTGTAGTCCTGTCGTCCGCAGCCCGCCCGGGCAGGAGGGAGGGACGGAGGGAGGGGACGTGACACTTGCATAGCGGGGCACCGCTTCCCTGCGCGGCTTCCTCCTCCTCCTCCTCCTCCTCCTCCTCCTCCTTCCCCCAGCTCGGCACCGCGAACAGGACAGGCGGCAGCGGCCCGAGCTGGTGAGCGGGGGNCGGGGCAGGCTGGGAGCTGTAGTCCTGTCGTCCGCAGCCCGCCCGGGCAGGAGGGAGGGACGGAGGGAGGGGACGTGACACTTGCATAGCGGGGCACCGCTTCCCTGCGCGGCTTCCTCCTCCTCCTCCTCCTCCTCCTCCTCCTCCTTCCCCCAGCTCGGCACCGCGAACAGGACAGGCGGCAGCGGCCCGAGCTGGTGAGCGGGGGCTCGGAGGGCTGGGAAGGAGGGAGGAAGGGGAAAGCTTGGCATAGAAGGTGGAAAAGTTGATGCCACCCGGCCCGGCAGGAGGCTGCAGCCGTGTAAGTGCTGCTGACAGAGGGGGCAGGGGATGGGCCGGCCGGCCCGCGCCCTCCCGCGGAACCGCGGGGTCGGGAGGGCCGGGGGGAACCTGTGGGTGCAGCCAGCCCCAGCCCCTGCCGAGGTGCGGTCACCTGCAGCCAGCGCGCCCGGGTGGGTTTGGCGCTCTGCAGAGAGGGACCATTCCCGAGGGGACTTCGGTGGGCACAGGCAGGAGCAGGCTGAGGCAGACAGCCGGGGCGAGGCTGGGCTGAGCTCTGGAGACAAGCACGGCTCCCTTTTCCAAAGCGAGCTGCCCTTTCCGAAGGCGCTGCCCCCCTGGCGCGGCGGAGGGGCCACGCTCAGCCCGCGCACCTTCGGGACCGCCCTCCAGCGCTGCCCCGCCGTGCAGCAGGAATCCAGCCCCCGGTGTCCATCAGGGCTCCAGGGTGCGGTCCCCAAGCCCTGCCAGCATTCGCACTGATAGAGGAAGCGGCTGAGCTCAAGGCAAGATTTATTTGCTCTGCACTCGCCCTACAGCGCCTGCAGCGCTCTGCCTCAGCCATCTCTACTTTTTTCAGCTGCCTGAAGGAGCAGTAATTCCTCCTCCTCCTCCTCTCGTTCATCAGGTGCTTCTCAGTGAAGAGAAGATAATTCAGAGAGACCAGAGATGCCCTGGCCGAGCAGAAAGAGAGACAAAGAAGCAGCAGCAGGTCTGTGCCGACATCCTGACTGATTTAACATCTCTCATTTGAGGTTCCAGGCTATACTGAAACTACAGACAGCCGTATTAACCGTCTGTCTTTCACAGCCAATGTCTTACAGACAGCATTTCCTGTGCCAAATGGGCTGAGCACCCAAGTGTGACTGAGACAAATCTGCTAGGTGTGTGATAAGGACAGTGATGTATTCTCAGCACAAGGGGGTTAGGAAATGTCATCCAGGCCCATTTATGCAGAGCTTTCCGTCCTGCACAGCAGAGTTGGTCAGTCAGGGTACACCCAGTGCCGTGCCAGGAAGCTGATGTGGTACCAGCTGCAAAAAAAAAAACAAACCAAAAAACCAAGAACATTGCTCTGGAGGCACCATGATGTGGGGTTTAAAGAATGCGATGAAAAACTGCACAGTTGGCTCATCTGTGCCACTCATCTGCTTGATCCACTCTAGCAAGTAACCATCTTCCTACCCTTTAATCACTTAATAACTTCGTAATAATTGGGTTTTTTTTGTCTGTGTTCTGAAGAAACAAAGGATATGGATCCCTTCTGAACAGGTAGCTCAGTGGAGGTTAAGCTAAGGTTTCAGGAATTGAAATAGCTTGGTTTGCTGCTGAATGTTCCTCTTACTCACCAGATTCACCTAAATCTACTTTGTTGCCTGCAGCTGATTTCTCAGCAATTAATTAAAAAAATTCAACTACGCTTCATGTGGGCAGACATGGTCTGTCCTGGGGACTATTAAACTACATTTGTGCACACTGCACACACACAAAAATATCCTTATTTCAGATGCAAATTAGAAACACTCAGAATCATTGGTGCAAAATGCTGCTACCTGAGCACCTGAGGTGCCCCAAACTCCAGCTGCAGTCAAATCTGTGAAACCACCTTGGACAACTAAAAGTATTTTTTGAAACAAAATGTGTTTTGTCTCAATGTCTTTTAAGATAAAGAAGAGCCTGATGCTAAAATTGCCAAATCCGAGGAGAAGACTTCGGATAAGCAGGAAGAAGAGAAGTCTGCAAAACCTTCAGCTGGAAGATCCACGTCAGGATGGAAGAACTGGAAGAAAAAAACATCCGAGTCCAGTGGGGAGGAAAGCAAGATCACATATTGTCACTGGCTGCTGAAATCAGAACCAGAGAGCAGGCTGGAGAAGGGGATGGATGTGAAGGTAAGCACTGACACCCCCCTCACTGAGCAAAGGACACCAGCAGTGTCACTCCTGCCCAGCTTTGGTGCCCAGATGCTGAGGGACTAAAGCATCAGACAACTCAGATTGTTTTTCCTTTTCAAAACCCATTTGGCCTCCTGGAAATAGAAAAACGAAATGTTCTTGTCCAAGGTGACAACCTTGGGGTTTCAAACGTAAACAAGACATAACACGAGAGGAAATCAGGTCCTCAGGATGCTTGGCTGTTGATCACAGGAGCAGCATCTATTTCAGACTCTGCCTTTACCCTGCTGCTTTGTAAAGGTTTTTCTGTGGGCCCTGTGGGGGATAAAAATGGTGTCAAGTTTGTGCTACAATTGAAGGAGCTGCTAGCAACAAATGCTTAGGCTCAATGCAGACAATGACACTGTAAAGATCAGAAACCTCCTGAATTAATCTTTATTTTCATTTCATTGGCAGTTCAGCATTGATGACTTGAAAGCTCAGCCTAATCAGACAACCTGCTGGGACGGAGTAAGGAACTACCAGGTAGGAAGCACATGGGGTCACTGAAATAGCAGTAGGAAAAAGGTGGCTCTGCCCACAGCTTTTCCTTTGCCTGAAGCATTTCCTTTCAGGACACTCTGCCTGTTCATACAGGTGCGTTTTGGCAGGAATCTGAAGTCAACTCCTGCTTAGTGGCCTCTAGGTCAGAGGCAGATTCAGGCTCTGAAATATTCTGTCAAATCATCCAGTTTTTCCTTGATACCTTACAGCAAGTCTGTACTTACCAATGTCAGTGTACAGCTTCTCTGTTCCAAAGGAATTCCACGTGTGCTTCCCCTGCTGTGTATGATCCCTGTACTATACAGGATTCCCTATCCCCCTGTACATGATCTCCTCTGCTCTGAGTTGTTTGCTGACAACTCTCCTGGGCAAGGGTGGCTGAGCTGTTGAATTCCCACACACTTCCTGACCAACAGGATTTTGTTCTTTTAGCCTTGTTTTTACTTAGTTTCATTCCAACACAAAAACATCTCTATGACAACTGCAGGAAACATTACCCGAGTAGTTCTGAAGCACATCTACCTCTCCTCTTGTTGGTTCCTGTTCTTGGCTGCTTATAATCAAGCCCTGAGAACTTGATGGAAAGAGCTGAAAGTCTCTTGTGTACTCCTGACAGGCAAGGAATTTCCTGAGGTCCATGAAACTTGGGCAGCAGGCCTTCTTCTACCACAGTAACTGCAAAGAGCCTGGCATCGTGGCCATCGTCGAGGTGAGTGTCTGTGTTTTGGGGAGAGGGGAGAAGTGATAATGAGTGGGTTATCAAGCAGCTCATGACTTGGGCGTCAAAGAGTGCAGGAGTTGTCCAGTGAGAGCAGGGAATGAGCCCAGGACACCTCAGCTCAACACTACAGAGCTGACTCAGTCGTGTCCCCAGAGAGATGGAACCAAGCTGTGCTGTTTTCCTGCTGACATTTCAGGGCACTCCCAGCCAAGCCAAGTGTTCCACACTCTGATTCCAGTCTGACTCACTAAATTCTAGTCAGCAGAGCCCACAAGGCAGTAGAACAAACCCAGGGCACAGAGCAGCTTTTCCTTTAAGAGGAGAACTCATCACAGAGATTATCATCAGCTACCCAGTTTTCCTCTGTGTTTTCCTTCCACACCGATCTCCAGCAGGTGATGCTTCGCTGACTGTTCTGCACTGCTCTGACCCAAGGAAGGTAAAGGAAACTGTTAGAATGGAGTTCAGGGAAAGCAAGGCTGATTTTTGCACCAGGATTGCTCCTTGTCACGTTTCATACCCTTTGCTGCCAGGTGTTTTGAACTGATGGAAACTTTCTTCTCCCCTTGTGCCTCAGGTCGTAAAGGAGGCGTACCCTGACCACACACAGTTTGATAAGAAGCATCTTTATTATGACTCCACCAGCAAAAAAGAGAACCCCAAATGGTCCATGGTAATGTACTGTATTAAATACAGCTGTTCAAGCTCTGTGTGCAAGCCAAGAGAAGGGACAAGGCTCTTTACATCATACTGAAAATCCTAGCCTTCTGTCCTGGCCTACCTGCCTTTTTCTCTCTCAAGAGAAAATCCAATCCTGACTGTTTTCTCTGCTTTTTCCCCTACCCCTTCCAGAAGGCTGCCAAAATGTATCTCCCTAAATTCTCAACTCTTGGCTGCACAGCTGGCCTCCCTTCATTTTCAACTCTTGGCTGCAGAGCTGGCCTCCATGCATGACAGAACCCTGAGTTAGGAAAATGAGCTAAGAGCCACTGTCAGTGCACAGCAAACAAAGCTGTAGTTTTGAGGCACATTAAATTGTAGGGAAGGGAGTGTTCATGGGCTGGCTACATCCCACATCTTAATTCTGTATTGTCTGTGACACGAGTGCACCTTGCTGGTGCACAGTGCTGATTCCTGACAGCAGATCACCTGCCAGAAGTACTGGGAAACTCTTCTAGCCTGGAGCGAGGCGAATCTTCCAGGCTGTTAGTGCACATCAGGCACTTGCTTCAGTTTTAAATCTTTATCCCTCAAAGATCTTAAGGGGTATCTGGAGGCTGTGTCCTTGCCTAACCTGCTCCTGTGCTGCCCCTCCCCTGCCAGGTGGATGTGCAGTTTGTGAGGATGACCAAGCGCTTCATCCCCCTCTCTGAGCTCAAGGTTCACCACCTGGCACACAAAGCAAACGGGGGGCCCCTCAAGAACATGATGCTCTTTGCCAAGCAGCGTCTGTCTGTCCAACCCCTGACGCAAGGTGAGAACCTCCCAGGACTCCTGACTCCCTCTGGCAGACAGCCCTCAGCCAGAGAAGCTGGGAGTTTCACTTAGGGCTTTTTGTTCCTTACCACAGAGGAATTTGAGTTTGTCTTGAGCCTGGAAGAGTAAAAGCCATGTGAAGGCAGCACAGCTCCCACCCAGCCCGCTGATGCCTGCTTCTCCACCAGCACAACTTTCAAGTTCACCTGCTCAGCCACAGCACCACAAACCAAGATCTGCAGCCACACATCCCTTCCCCTGACAGTGTTAGTTTTGCTTATTTTTTCAATAAATAAAGCATTTTGAAATCAGCTGCAGCTACTTGGGTTTTAATAGTGGGAAGTCTGCAGTTTAGCTCTTGAAGGAAGAAACAGGTACATCCTCTTTGTTTAGTTTGGGGTCCAGTGCAGCTCCATGTACTGCAGGGGGACATTTTTCTGCAGGAAGGAATCCTTAAGTTCTGTCTAGAACCAGAAAATTTAGAATCATAAAATAGCCTGGGTTGGAAGGGATCTTAAAATCACCTTGTTCCACCCCCTGCCATGGGCAGGGACACCTTCCACTATCCCAGGGTGCTCCAAGCTCTGTCCAACCTGGCCTTGGGCACTTCCAGGGATCCAGGGGCAGCCACAGCTGTGCCAGGACCTCACCACCCTCAGGGAAGAATTTTGCCCCAATATCCCATCCAAACTATTCTCTGTCAGTTTGAAGCTGTTCCCCCTTGTGCTGTCACTGCGTGGCCTTGTAAACAAGTCTCTCTGGAGATGGACATACGAAGCTGATCGCAGTGAACGTCCTGCAGGTACAAAAGTTCCCGTGTTATTTTAGTTCTGGCATCAGGGAAATGAAAGAAAATAAAGCCAGCCTGCTCATTTTTAAGCCACATGGGTCCTCCAGCAGCACAGCTGCCAAGCAGTGACACAGCTTAAAGAAAGCCTAAGGATTTATAAAGATAGCAAAGGACAAACTCCTCCAGCATGTTTGGAGAGCTGCACACTACGACACTTTTTAAAGAAAAATCTCTTCATACCACAGGAAAAAAAAACCCAACCCAATATAAAACATCAGACAAACTCGTGCACAGCATTTGACAGCCAGGGCTGGCTCTTTTTAATTGGAGAGACAAAAAAACCCAAGTTTTAAAATACAGCCATTGAAAAGACGACGAATTAAGAAACATGTAAACACAGCAGAGGCTTAATTACAAGTTGCACTGCTTGGTTTGGTACTTGCCCACTCCCCTCTGCCTGGGCGAGAGGGAATGACCCAAGCTCAGCACAGAGCCACCAGCTCAGGGGGACAGGACTGCTCGAGCAGCATCTGCCCCTTAACATGCTAACAAAACACTGCCCCAGAGTACCTTGTCCTGGCGTGACCCCAGCGTCTCTCTAAGGATGCTCAGCACATCTGCTCCACCCCAGACAAGCAGAGGGCCCAGTGGCAGACAGAATGGTCCATGAGATTCAGTAAGAATGGGGATAATTTCTAAATTCTGGTTCCACACGTAGGGACACGGCAGGAGGGGACAAAGTAGGAAAAAAACCCCCAAATCAACCTATAGGCTCATGCATCTTTTCCAAGGGAACCCTCCAGGAATGATGGACAGATGTTTAACAGCCATCTCCTTACAGCCAGGCAATGATCTCACACCCAGTCAGGCAGGAAACAAAACCCCTCCTGGAATGCAGAGACATCTCCATCCTGGGGGTTTCTTCACCACCACATGGCCTACAATCCAGGGGAATAAAGGGAATAAAGGAATTCAGCAAGGAGGGAGCTGAAGGAAAGCTTAGGAAGATTGTGAGGGCGCTGCTGTGCTCAGCTCAGCCATGGAAAGATTAAGTCTGCTATCCCCAAGGGCTCCCAGAGGAGCCTCACTTGTCCCTAAAGGACTGTGCCTGGCTGCAGGACAGGCAGTTCCCCCCAGGGAGGGGGGGAGGAGTGTCCAAAGTGACATCCAGGGTGCTTTGCCATGGCAGACCTCGCCCTGGCACAACAAGGTGATTGTTGTCTGCAGTGAGCTTTCGCTCCAGCCTTGGGGAGACGCGGCCCCAGCCCACGGCACAGACTCCCCGTGGGGGAAAAGCAAGCCACGTCCTCACTGGCGCACAGCAGGAACACGGGGAGACACAAGCAGGCAGCAGAGATGAGAGCATTAGTCCTCTACAGAGTGAGACTGGCCAGCTCTACTAAAAACCACAACCTTACACGTGGTGAGGAAAAGATAACTTACTTTGGCAAGCAGAAACACACATTTATCACTGAAATACAGTAGCTGTCAGTACATAAAAAGCTCCCCTTCCCACCCCGGCCCCACTCCCTCCACCAGCACCGTTCCACTGAACAAAGCAGACACTTCCATTTCCCAGCTGCAAGACACCTGCTCTACATTCAGCTGTAGGACAGAGGAACTTGATTCCAGAGCCAAAAGGAAGCTGGACAAAGTAGCGAGCCACAAACTCAGGGAAATCCAGACAAATCCCACTTGACAGAGCTCACATCCCAGCACTCGGTGCAGGCCTGTCTCTCCCTTGGGAGGGACGTCTCACCACCTGCTTGCTGAAGGGCAGCTAAACAGGATGGGCACTCTCCAAACTCAGCCCATCAAGTCTACAAAGCCACATCTGATTTTTAGTGGAGGAGTGACTTCCTTCTGGGAATGTTCCCATGAGTCTACTTAGCTGAAGGCTAAAAGCAGCTTATTTTAAAAAAGAAAACCCACATTCAGGTTCTCAGTTCACTGCATGCTCTCAGACCTTGCTGGTGACTCCAGCTCCGGCCTCAGGAACGTGTCTCTGGAATCAGACCTCTGCCACCCTCCCAGCTGCTGCTTGGCTCCATCCAGCAGCCCACACAGGCCTGTTTGAGCCTCCCACAACAATTGCATCCACCTTCTGCCCCCACTAATCCTCGTCCCGCACGCGCGAGGGAGCAAACCAGACAACACACACGTGCCCCTGCACTGCTGCCTGTCCCTGCACAAAGCCTGCTCTGTCCCAAGGACACAGACACGAGCAGGGCAGCGTGTGCAGGGTAAACATACCCCAGGAGAGCCCCCAACACCTCCAAAACTGCTCTCTACACCTCTCCAGGCCGCTCTGTGGCAGCACCTGGGAGCTGCACGAGCGCAGTGGCCGGAGCGTGGATCTCGGGGGCACTCAGGCAGCTGCCAGGACAAGACTAGGAAGGCACTGCTCGTGGCCAGGAGCCTTCCTGCCCCCACTGCTTGCCCACCCAGCAGCACTGGGACCGTCACCGCTCTGCCCACCCTGTGCCACCTCCTCCTGTACCCACACACCTCACTCCCTCCTACCAGCCACAGCTCCTGCTGGGACGCAGCATGGCCCTGCCCGTGCTCCACGCCGAGTCCTGCTGGGTGGCAGTCCCAGGGCTGAGTCACCTACACCATCCAGCTGCTTGTGGCAAGGAATCCAACGCCAGCACGAAGAGGAAGGAGGGGAAGCAGCGAGGGAATGACACCACACAATCTCCAGCAGGCCACACCACAGTCTCTGATCCCTCCTCTAGCACGCAGCTCATCACCGGGCCGCTTTCCCCGGGGGAAGATTTCAGAAAGGCAAGAAAAACATCCGTCCTACACAGCCCCAAAGCAACCTCCACAGCGCCGGGGAGAAGCAGCAGATGGGGCCTTCGCTTGCTCTGTCCTTCCCCGCCGCCGGGCCAAGGCTCTCGGAGCACAGAGGAGATCAGGCAGCTCCGCAGCCTCCGGACATTGCCTCAAAGCAGCCGACCCCAGCCTCCAGAGGAATGTATGGATCGGGAAGCACCGCGGCACCTCCGCGCCGCCAGCCGAGCCCTCCCGCCCCGTCCCACCCCGCCAGTCCTTTGAAGAAAGGAATTAAGTCAAAAACGGGTATTTATTTCTGTGAAGTCTCTGAGCGTCTCCTCCTCGGTGCCGCTGTCCTGGGGGCTCCCGGCGGCCCCCCGGCCTCACTGCCGGCCGTTGTTCTCCGCGGGCTGCCCGGGGGGCTTGGCCTCGCCGTGCGAGGACGTCCCCTCGAAGCGCTGGGACGCGATGGCGGCTTGGTGGGACATGCTCTTCCTCACGATGTCCCCTTTCCTCCACAGCACCACCTCCTGCAGGGACACAGCCAAGGCTTGTCAGGGCTCATGAGACCTTCTGCCGAGACCTTCTGCTGCCCCACCCAGCCCCGGAGGCTGAGCCAGGCTCCGTGTTCCACCCACAGCCAGGACGCACCTGGCAGTGCAGCCTGCCTGGAATTTGGGTAGAGATCTCCTCCCCGGGGTCTGGGCACGCAGAGGGCATCCAGGGCAGCTCTGTCCTAGTGCCACTGATAAGGTGAAGCACAGAAGCTCCACCACTGAGCAGAAAAGAAATCCCAGGCAGGCACTTTCCAGACTCCTCCCCACCACCACACACATCTGACCTGCACGGACATTCTTCTAGACCATCTTCCCACACGATGGATCCCAAATTCCCAGCAGGTCCTTGTCACAGTATCCCAGCCAACAATCCACAGGTCCAAGGAGAACAGCAGCCCTGTTCCTCACCTGCTGTTTGAAGTAGCGCCTCTCCTCCTCATCGATCAGCACCAGGTTGAGGTAATAACGCACAGAGAACTTCTTGTTGATGTCCCTCATGGTTGGAGTCAGCTCATAACCAGCCAGAAAGAGCCTGATGGGAATGGACTCCCCTGGAAAGGGCACAGAGCTGTCAGCACGGACAGGACGCAGACATAAACCAGGAGAGCAGCAGCAAAACACAAACTCACACGGCCACAAACTTTGTCACCGTTTCCACAAGTGGACTAACATGAGCTAGAAGACCTCAACTCCCTTCAGAAACCAGCATGCACGGTCCACAGCCAGATCCTGCCCTTGCTGACAGCTATTCCAGCTCCACTCTAACAGCACAGGACTCTTTTGGGACCTGCATCGAGACAGCACTGCAGAAAAAAATGAGTAAGGTGACATTTTGTCTGGCAGGTGACTCTGCTGGGCAGAGGAACAGTGGCACAGGAGATTGGCACAGAGCAAGAGCACCATCTCTCTGCTCTGAGCTGCAGCAATGCCAGCTGGTGGCCCACGCCAGCTGTGAATTTATAGCTGGTTCTGCCACTGCTTCATCAAAAGAATGAAGTCATCACAACTCACTCTGCCTCAGCTCCCTCTCATCACACCGGAGAAGGAAGGGGATCAGATCAATCCCCTGCTCTGAGCCCACCAGTGGAATAGGACACTACTACTCAGCACACAGAAGATACTGCAAGACTTGTATTCCCACCCCAAAAGCCTTCAGGAGAGGAATTCTGGGGGTTCCTGTGCCCTCTCACCTCTCACAGGTGCCCCATCCATGATCTCGTACTTCGCTATGGTGTCGTTCTCGTGGTACACGTTGGGCCCCGTGCCCGTCGTCTCCCTCTTGATGATGTCTATCTCCATGTGCTTGATCTTGATCCGCACCAGCAGGAAGTAGATCTTCCCCACAATCACGTCTTTTAAGTGGTACCTGGCACGAGAGGGGAGAAAACACCGGGATCAAACCCTGTGCAGCAGAGCAGGGCTCGGGCTGACGTGCAGGAACTTGCTGGGCAGGCACTTTGCTCTCATCCACAGCAGATGGCAAATCAACCACCCCCACCAGCAAACAGCCCTTCATCTCCATCCTCTGCTCTTTTGGAAACCCACAAGAACATTCAGCATGAGCAGATAAATTAAAAATGTAACTTCAGGCTCAGTGTCTGCAAGAAACCCCTGCGACAGCAAAGGCTCCAAACTCAGTCAAAACCAACCCAAATCACAGAATCATTTAGGTTGGAAAACACCTCTGAGATCATCGAGTCCAACCTTTGACCAGCCACCACCTGCAGGGAGATTTGTCAGCCCCAGCTGGGTAAGATGCACTAAGAGTAGTTTAAAAGAGCTCTTCCCAACTTCTTTCTTGGATTTAATTCTCACTTCAGCTGTATTGTCTGGTAAGGAGCAAACGTTGCATTTTGGAGACGCCTGCAAGTACTGACCTGGCCGAGGATACAGGGAGTGAGAAGTTACTGCAAGAAATTCATGCTGTGCTCCAGGCTCCGTGAGCCACAGCCATTGCTTCCCACTCCTTGATCCAGAGATACAGGGAAAGGAGGGGAACTGTGGTGGTGCATCCTCCCCCCACTCCCCGCCCTGCCTCCTTTCCAGGCTGCAGTGTGATCTGAGGAAATGCTCATTAGGCCTCATCCTCGACAACACCACCTGGGCTCAGTTCTTTTTGAGTTTATAAAAAAACACTGTCCGCTCTTAGGAACTCCTAACAAGCTTCTGTTCTTCTCGTGAGCAGCCTTGGAAAATATTTCCCTGGCCTGAATGGCACAACACTGCTATTCTCACACTCTGAAAGAAAGGGCCGACCCAAACTGTGGCCGGGATGAAACACTGTCATGACTAAAGCCCACTCTCTTGCAGTCCTGTAAACAGCGCTCCAAAACGGGGCCCTCTGAGCTCTCCTGGACTGCAGTGGGCTGTGACCAGCAGTGTCCCTCTGAGGGACACACTGCTGGCCTCTCAGAGCCAGCAACCCCTCAGGTTTGCTGTACCTGGAGGATCGCCGAGACACGGCCTGCCCTGGGCTGACACCCTCACGCCTCGAGGCCCGATCCTTCACCCGTCAGGAGATGGAAAAGCATCTGAAGTGAGGATTTCACTGACCTCTGAGGCAGATTTTTCCACAGGTACATTATCTTGCACTGACTATTTCTGCGTGCACAGGCTTTGCACATCTGCTAGAGCAAATCTGGAAGTTAAGTTATAATTTAGGCTAAATGCTGTTAAGTGTTATTGCTCTGTTAGATTGTTAAGATATAAATTAAGGTATAAGTTAAAGTACTGTTAAGTTTAAGTGTTGTTAAGCTTTAGGCTGTATTCCTTTTCATCCTTGTTTACACTCTTTACACACAGATACACACACACCCCTGGGTAGTTTCACCCCTGGGTAGTCAATTCATTTCTGTTTTGATTGCCTGGACTTTGTTTGGTTCTGTTGTTGCTTTCCCTGTTGTGCCTTAGCTTCCCTTTGTAAGGAGAGTGACTCTTGCCAACGAATCCCTTGTGCTTTTCAGTCTAACGTGAAACCTGACTTTTGCTCATACCCTTGCTGGTGATTTTTTTGAGCGCTCTCGTTCGGGACAGGAACCCACGGATCAGGGAGGATTCCGAGCTGTCTCCCAGCCTCTCCAGAGCACGTGGACATGGAATTCCTTTGAGGAAACCTGTAGCAGACGGGTCCCCACAGCCCCCAGCTGCTCCTGAGACACTCACTTGGACTTGTTGTACTCGAACTCGATGTGCAGGCAGTCCTCGATGCCCACTTCCATCTTGATGGAGGAGTTGAGCTCGGGGTAGGTGCTCAGGGTGTGCACAACGATGTCCATCTCCTTGACCACATCGTTCAGCCTGCGGCTCACGGTGGCACGGAGGAAATACCTGCGGGGACAGTCCCCTCCCATCAGGGTCACACAGGCAGCAGCAGGGACAAGGGGCTGGGTGGCTTGGCCTTCCTACACAGATCCGTGTAGAGAGCTGAAACGCATTTGACTGCAAATCTAAATAAAACGTGTGATCAACTCAACAGACCCACTGAGAAAGTTCCTTTTTCCCAGCGAAGCTTGGAACCTTCTCCAAGGCAAGGGGAGGTGCTCAGTTCAGCCCACGCACAGCTGAGAGAAGGGCCACTGTTTCAGGAACAGGGAATGTCCAAAGGGACAAAATAAGCAGGAAACCAAAGAATTGCCTCAAAGAAGCAGAACAGCAAGGAAGCCCCTCTTCCTGTGTCATTTGCTGTTCCACTGCTCTCTTTTAGTCCAGGTCTGAACAAAATAAGCCCACAGCAAAAGGGCCCTCAGCTCTTCACGTGTATCTGCCCCTGGAGCAGCCAACACCCCACACTGGGAAAGACAGAAGGGAATTTTCAAATGGAAAAGCAGGCTCCTCTCAGCTTCCAAGCATTTGTGAGCCCGAGTTACCTAAGGCCCGTTTTGGGGATCTGAGGAACAGCCTGCACATGTTAAAACCACTGCCCTCTTGCAAGATTACATCAGGCTGCGCAGCCACACCTCCCAGTGCAGATCTCAGACTTCTCCAACCCCCACTTTGAAGCCAGTGAAAGGATTTTTAGTCGACTGAGTGCCTCGATGTGAAATACCATTTCTAACAAATGAACATATGAAGCATCTGTTTGCTTACAGAGCACAATTAAAGTTGACAAGACTGATTACAGCAAAAATATCCCCACTGGAGACTAAACCAGTTTATTTTGATTTTTTGGATTAGCAAATAAATTAGCAAGTATTTGATTGATTCAAAAGGGGCTGATTTCTCCTGTCACTCAAAAGGAGAAAAACAAGTTCCATAAAGAGCCTGATGCATGCTTGTAAAATAAAGACCTCAAAGGCAGCCTTTTACAACTCAGCCCTCAAAATTCACTTGGGAGTTCTGTTACTCCTGCATCACCACAGTGAACACCAGCACTCACACAGAGCAGAACTGGGGTCAGCCAGGGCAGGGCACTCACCGTAGCTTCACGTTCTGCCCCGTGTAGGACTCGTAAGGTTTCTCCACGTGTGTGAACTCGAAGTCAAATGTCTGCGACTGAGTGAACTCCCCGGGCCGGGCCAGGTCCTTCACCAGGGACACGAACTCGTGGTGGTTCCCTCGGTCATAGTAGAGTTCTAGGAAAATGGAAATCCGGGTTAAGCCTAAAGCCACGTGACACAGGAGATTTTCAGCAACTCTCTTGTCCAGGTCTCTCCTTCCTTCAATACCATTCACAGAACCTACCAGGGGAGCCCGTGGCTCCACAGAACTGCACTTGTTCCCTGCTCTCCCTCAGAGCCAGGTGCAGGCCACAACTTTCCTCCCTGAAACAGGAAGGGAAAACCTCACTCACTACAATAAACCAAGAACTTGCCTTGGGTAGGCACGAGCCACCTATTATAAATATGAAATACGGTCAGACTGTTTGCAGCTCATGCAAACCCTTCCGATAATTTTCTGCACTGTACTCCAGGCCAAAGGCATTGCCACTGTGAGGAAAAACCACCACTGCTTCTCTGGAACAGATGGTGACAGAGCAAAATAAAAAGGGTAGGATGCTTCAAACTGCTCCTGCTTATCCTTGGACAGCAAAGAGCTGGAGCGGCCTTGAGCTGCAGAAGGGAATAAATGAGGCTGTTGATCCTGCTGCACGACCACCCTGTGTGGCAGCTGAATCCACTGCTCCTCCAGCCCCTGGATAACACATTAATGGCCACGTGAGCATGGTGAGGGAAGAGCTTTCACCTCTGGAAGCACTGCTCAAACCAGCTCAAGTGACCAGCATGGCCACATTGCCTCGCTCTTCCCCACAACCTTCCCACACCAGCAGGAAACTACAGGTTTCCTCATTTAATGAGAGCAATCCTCCACACCTCCACCGAGTTTTCTGCCTCAGGTCAAAGCAACAAAACCCTTAAAACTCTGCAATTTGCATGAGCAGCTTGGGATTACACAAAACCATCAATGGAACCTGCCCTTCCCAGCCCTGCATGTGAGCCTGTGCCTACAGGACACCCACACAGTCCTTCTGCAAGGCAAAGCCTTTCTGCTCAGATGAGGAAACAAAAACCTAAGTCATCAGACAATCACACACACACAAGCTCAGTGTCAGCACTAAACTGTGCAGAGGAGGCTCCTGAGAGGTATTAGAGGTGTTCAGGAACGGCAGTTCTGCCCTCCTTGATATGCACGATGAGATTTCAGCTTTTAAGTGATGCCTGTTTCTCACAGCCCTTTGCTCACCTTATCTCTCTAATGGAAATTTTGGCACTAGAACGCCCCTCGCTTACGCACAACAGCAAATGTCACCAAGCCCTTTAGGCTGGGCAGGCAGGTGACACAAATAACCGAGCCTCTCTGTGCACTGAATGCGTGTCCACTGAGACGAAAGCGCTCGCTGATGTCACAGGGAGAAGCCATGTGCCAACAGGAAAAGAGGAATCAGCCACAGGAAAAGAGAAATCAGCCCATACCATCGTGACACACAATGCAGAAGGCACAAATCAAACTCGAAGCAAGGGAGGCAAATGGCAGTGCACTGAGCTCTCTGCTACCTCAGAAGGTCATGTTTGGCACCCTGCAGCCTTAAGCAGAGTGATGCTTCCCACACTCCAGCCTGTCAAACAGGTATAAGCTGTAATTTCAGGTTTTCAAAGCTATAAGGTTTCCAGATTGAGAAAATAACCTGCCAACATTTTGGTGCCTTGCTCAGGCCACAGGCACCACGGGTGAAACCGTCTGGAATGGGTTCTGTGCTCACCTGAGAGCAGGCAGGACCCAGCAAGCACAGTCTGGCCTCTGGTGCCTGCTCTGGAACAGCATCTCCCCTGTGACACATCCCTCCTTCACAGCCCAGCCCCCCTACCTGTTAAACTGCCTCACCTCATGCTTATCTCGTGGCAGCAAGAAGCCAGAATAGAAGGCAAGAGATGGAAAGCATTGGGAAGTGCAATTAGTGGTACAAACTTCAGTGATTTATCAAAGAGGCCTGAGGGGAATACTGTGCAGCCACAGCAGCTCTAACACACCCTGCTTGGGCAATAACGTGCATACAAAGCAGTTATTCCATACAGGTATGGCTCAAAACTCTTCCAAAACAGGGCATGAGGAGCAGGCAAGGCAGCACAGCAGACACAGTGGGGCAGGAAACAAAGCTCATGCTTAATTTCCACTGGCAACCATATCAATAGGAACTCATAGCCTGGCTCCTCATGACCTGGCCTCACCCACACTCCATCACTCACAGCCTCCCTTCCTTTCCAAAACCCAGACTCAGGCACAAGCAAAGCCAATAAAACTCTCCAACAGCAGCACGGGTTGGGTGGGAAACCTCCTGCAGCGATGCTCCGGGGACCCACGAGAGGCACCAGCAAGGGACACCCGTGCCCGTAGGCCGCGCTCACCGATCTGCCCGATGAATTCCACTTTGATGCCCTGGTGCTCCAGCCGCTTGTTGGGGTTCTTGAGGGTGAGAACCACCCGCCCCGACACGGTCTCGCCGTCGTAGAAGAGGAAGTATTTCTCCTTCTTGCCTTCCTCCGTCTTGTGCTCCACCCGCCGCCGGCTCTCGGCGTCGCTCAGCACCAGCTCAAGCTCCGCGCTCTGCCCGAACCCGAAGAAGCTCATGGCTTCGGGATGCGGCGCGGGGCGGCGCGGGGCGGCGCGGGCGGCCCCCGCGGCCCCGCTGGCGGATGGCGGC
>VZRQ01005618.1:494143-504992 GCA_013397975.1 Machaerirhynchus nigripectus | reverse complement strand
TGGGGCAGGTCTCTCGGTCCCCCTGTCCCTGTCCCTGTCCCTCCGTCCCTGTGCCGGTCTCGGTTCCGGGGTGCGCCCTGCCCCGCTCACCGCGGTGCGGGACGCTCTGGCTCCGGCCCTCGCAGCTGTTCTCTGCGCGCCCGTGTCCTGCGGGATTTGGGCATTCCGTGTTTATTTCGGAGCGTTATTTGAGGTGAAACGCGTGTTTTTGAGAAATCTCGCCCCTGGCGCTTATAAACAGTTTTTTTTTTTTCTTTTCCGTCTCAGCGTGGGTGGACACGATGTGGGATCTGGAATTCACGGAGTTCGAGCCTCTCGATGCCCGGATAGCGGAGGACATCACGGCCGATGGGCTGGACAGCTTCACGAGCCTGTACAGCGCTCTGGCGCCCTTTGCCGCCGGGGAGCAGGAGAGCAGAGAGGTGACGTGACCTGAACGCAGAGCCAGCCATTCTCATTTTCTCTTTTTCACTTTTTTTCACTTTTTTTTTCACATTTTTTCACATTTCTCTTTTTCACTGTCTTGCCTTAAAATTCGCAAAACATTCAAAAACTGTTCAAACAATTCTTGCTCTATGTGCTGGAATGCTTCAGAAAAAAGCTATTCCCAAATTTTAATAAAATAATTTAGCATAATATTACATATATTTAGTGTTATGTATTATAATTATTAAAACACTTTTTAAAGCACATATTGCATAGGGAGCTGGTCACGGCGGCACCTGTTAAAATCTGAATAATGGCTAATTTTGGACAGCCGTGTTACTATGGGATTTCTCACTATTTCTGTTTTGCCTCAGAACGTCTGGATCTTGTTTGCTGAGAACAGCCTGTCCCACCAGGCCCTGGTGGCTGTGCTGCATCACTTTGTGCACGTGGGCCAGCAGAAAAGAGCCAACGCCGAGCAGAGGGTGTTCGCTCTGCACGCAGCCGGGCTGTACTTCCTGCTGCTGGAGATCCCAGGTGAGCCAGCAGCATCCCTTCGCATTCCAGCACGCCCCGAAGTTTGGCTGATCTCCCCGAAGTTTGGCTGATCTCCCCGAAGTTTGGCTGATCTCGGTGGTGCAGCTGGAAGGGCTCGGTCAGCTGGTGATCCTGCTGGGATGTGTCGCTGCTGATGGTGCATCAGCCTGGTGCAGCTGCACTTTGTTCAAGCAGCTCTTGAGTCTTCTCTCGAACTTTCTTAGGCTCTAGGACAACACCTGTGGGGAGGTCATAGATTCGCAGACTGATTTGGGTTGGGAGGGACCTTGAAGCTCCTCTCATTCCATGGGCAGGGGCACTTCCCGCTGGACCAGGCTGCTCCAGCCCGGCCTTGAACGCTTCCAGGGATGGGACGTGATGCCCAGATGGTTTGATGCTCTCTGTATTTTGTCTGGAAGGGGACTGATGTTGCCTTTTCTTGGCAGGCAGCGTCATCAACCAGGTGTTCCATGAAGTGGTGTTTGATAAATGTCTTCACACCCTGACAAAATGCTTGCCTCGAGATCTGAGGAAAAGGAAGAAGGCGCAGGCTCAAAGCTCGCAGTCCAGTGCCAGAAGAAATAGAAAGAAGGGGAGGCAATGCAGGAGTGACAGCCCCAGTGTAAGATGCCTGTGCAATCTCTTCAGATACAAATCCCTATTAATGAGAAAATTGTTGGCAAGCCATTTCTCTTTCCTGCCAATGTAGATGGAAGAGATGTTGGAAGAGGAGGAGGAAGAGGATGATGAGGATGTTTACTGGTCAAGAGAAGGTCTTCTCCAAGTCCGCAACGCCATCTTCCTTCTTTTGAAAAACTTGCTAAGGCTTCTGACCAAGTTCTCCCTGGAAGAAAGGCCTCAGTGCCTGCAGAACTGCGTGCAGGTAAGAAAGACTCAGCTTGAGGGACCTTATGTGCCCTAACACAAACTTTTTGGGGACGCAGAGCACTCCACAGGGAGGGGTGGCAGCCCTGCCTTCCGTCACCTGGTCCCTGCTGGGAGTTAGTGGAGATGTGGGAGCAGGGTGCCTGCTTCGTGTCTGCCTCTCATGCTTAAAACTTGCTGGCATGTGCCAGATGTTTTGTTCATGGAATCAGAATGGTTTGGGTTGGAAGGAACCTTAAATCTCACCTCATCTCATTCCACCCCCTGCCGTGGGCAGGGACACCTTCTGCTATCCCAGGGTGCTCCAAACTGGCCTGGGACACTTCCAGGGAGCCAGGTACAGCCACCCCTTGTTCCTGGGGGGAGCTTCTGGGCTTTGGGCTCTGCTTCTGTTGTGCTTCAAGGGAGGTGTTTGGCAGTTAAACCCAGTGGTGGGACCCAGACATCCCAGAGCCCCGCGCATCCTCCCCTCAGGGGACTGAGCTCAGCTTGGCTCTCTTCCCTTGCAGGTCTTTGTTGAAATGACCAGCTTTGAGCCAGTGCTCCATGAGTTCGACTTTTCAGCAGCCATGTGAGCAAATAATTCTTAATAATTCTTAATAATTCTTAATAATTCTTAATGTTTGTGCGATGCTTTGAACTGATGCCTGTTTCTCTGGTCCTAAAAATGCGAGTCAGACATAGTTAGGGAGATAAAAGGGTACCTTTAATGAGGATCCTCAGGTGCACAAATTCATCAGGTAGAAAGGGCTGAAGATGCATACCCCGTGTACAGTTCTTACAGATTCTGCAGATTAGCATTTCTGACAGGAGCCCCCCAAATAGGAACCTGCCTGGTGAAATAATCCCCCCAGTTCTAGTACCTTCTACATTCTCCACCTTAGGGTGATCCAGGCCCTGTTCATGAAAGTGACAAATTCTCTGATAAAGAAAATTCGAATGCATTCCATGTGCTAACAGCAAACAGCATCTTGTGAATATTGAATGTTTTCCAGTCACTGAGATCTTTTAGTTGTAGTAGTCATAATAAATGTTTCCCTGATGAAAGGGAAAGACATCTCTTTGCCTTCTTTCCTTAGGGATGTTAATAAAGCCGAGTACATTCCTGAGCTGGGCTGTTACGGGCTGTACTTACTGTGTTCCCCTCTCCATGGCACACAAGAGAAGGTAAAAGTTAAACAGAATCTTTAACACCCTCAACAGCAGCGTTGAAAATGAGTGGTTGCTTCTCTCCTTCTCTGCATGTCATTTTTGCTTGCATGGTTTTTACTTTTCGCTCCAGTTTCCCTCTTTGTGCCTGTGCAGGTCTTTGCTGGGTCAACCTTTGCTGGGTTTTTTTCCACCCCAGTCCTTATTCCCTTTGGGTTCTTTGCTGCTGCACTTGTGTGCAGTGAATTCCGTGCTCTGCTGACTCTTGTGGGAAATGAATTGAAAACAAAGGAGAGCTGCAGTGGCGTTGGATCTGTGAATCTTAAGGAGGAGAATTCCAGGTGGCTGCCTTTGCCTGGAATGTTGTGATTCCCTGCTAGATGGAGCTGCAGCACCGCCTGGCAGCGTGTGAGGGGTTGGGCTGTGCAGCGCTCTGTGCACTCAGTGAGGGTGAGCAGGGCTGGTTCTTGTTCAGAGAATACTCTGTGATCCTGGAGCAGCCAGTTCTGCCAGAAACTTTCCATCTTTATTTGTTTAAATTGGCGAGCAGAGCGTGGCATCTCCCACTTACCTGAGTGCTGCTGCTCTGCTTGGGGCTGCTGAAGGCTGGGTGTGCCCGAGCTGTGCCTGTGAGTCTGTGTGACCCCCCCGGGCTGGTTCTGAGCCTGTGGGCTGGGAATCAGCAGCTGTCTAGTCAGGAAAGCCTGGAGTACTGTCTAACCTGGTATTCCTGAGTGCCAGCCCAGCTGCAGCAGCCCTAGGCCTGCGTGTTTCTGCCTCCTTGGGTTCTCAGTGCAGCACAAGCCTTTTGGAGCTGTCGACATTTGTGGTGACAGGAAGGTGTAGTCACTCCCCTTCTCAGAGCTGCCTCATCTTCCCTGCCTCTCCTGCTTGCTCGGGGAATGTCAGGATCATGAGGCAAGCTGTGCTTCCAAAAATGTGGCGAGGCAGGCAACTCCAAAGGTTGAAGTGCCCATGGTGATACAAAACACGCATTTAGCTTAAGACATTTCCGTGAGTTTCCTCAAATTCCAAACGTCTCTGGCAAAAAAAGCCCCCAGCTTTGGAGGGCAGCTGTTAATGCTTTCAGAAAGCCCTTCTGAGACCTTGCTGAACTTGCACGAGAACACCACGGTCGTGTGTATTTAGAAAGTGTCCTCTTGGAATTTCTCTGCTAGGAGTCGTGCTTTAACGTGTGCTGTTGTTTGGTTCTAAGCTCGATTCAGAATTCTCTCGTGACCCTGGAGTGCTTGTCCATGGGAAAAAAACCTGCAAATAACCTCTTCTTTCCAGACCCTTCAGTGTGTCTTCCATCGACTTCTCTACGTGATTCTGATGGCGGAGAGCCGCGAGGATTCCATGCACGAGGTTCTTCCCATCACACCGGCTGTGACCAGCGCCAGGAACCAGGCTATCAAATTCATCAGGTGACGTTCAGAGCTCTGGGCACGGCTGCTCCTTTCTTCTGGCGTGCCTTTGCTTTGCTGTTGGGGTGATAAAGGGATGAGAGAAACTGGCACTGGCTTTGAAGTTGTTTGTGCAAATGAGGCTTAATTAAAACGTCTGGAATGGGAATTTACTGAGCTTGCTGGCAGAGGGGGAAGAAGGTGCTGTTTGACAGGAAAGTGGTGGCAAGTGGAAAGGACCCATTTTCTGTGTTTTGCTTTGTGTCAGTTTTTCGGGTCTTGTGTTTTGCTGCAGAGAATTGTAAGGGAAATGAAAGATTAACATGGAGCTCACTCCTCCTTAGTTCTTTGCTTTCTCCTGCTTAATGATATGTTTTGCTTATGTTTATTCCCCCTGTCGGGGGATCCATGTTGTTGGAAGTGCAGTTTGTGCAGAGATCCCCAGACAACATATAAAAGTAGATGGAGAACAAAGAAGCTTTTCATGTTACCCTTCTACTTGTTAGAAAAGTACGGGAACAAATTATTTTGTGCCTGCAAAGCCAGGTTGATGTGGAGAGTAAGTATGGTTCTCTGAGCACATCCTTCTGCACTCATGATTCCAGCATCATGGCCACTTTTCCTGACTTTTCAAATGCATTCCAAAAGGAATGTCCTTGGTTTTTCCTCTGTTCTAAACCAGCCTTATCAAAATCCTCTTCCCTCTCTCTCTCCTGTGCAGTTCTCTGGTAGATGAGCTGAAAGAAGCTATTTATCCTACTCTCCGAATATTGCTGCAACATATCTGTGCCCAGGTATGCCAAGCTCTGCTGCTTCTGGAGCTGAGGAACTCGTGTGGATGCATTGGGATATCATTAATAGTTTAGGAACTCTGTTTTCACAACGTTTTGTAAGGATTGAAAACATGTGATGGTGAAGTAGTGGCTGAGGAAGCTGTGATGATGCTCCCAGCTATTGTTGAATGTGACCACGTCAGCTCATTAAATAAAAAAATACTTCTCTTAAGCCCTGAAATGCCTTTCTGGCATGCAGAGCAGAGCAGTGGAGGATCACAGGGTGCCCTTGCCCTTGTTTTTCAGGTCCCAGACAAGGCTGATTACCGCACCTATGCTGCCCAGGCCCTGGCGACCCTGCTGGACAAACTCCCTTGTGCAGAGTTCGCTTCTTTCATCGCTTGGCTTTATAAATTCTCGCTCTACGAAGTAAGTGCATCTCCTTGATGTTTTGGAGATGAAGGATTCTATCTCAGCACTGAATAGCTCTGTCACTGCTGCTACCCAGAGGCAAGAGAACTCTGTGTTCACTTACATTAACAGAGCACCTTGTGTGCTTTTTCTTCCTACAGGTTCCCTCCAGAGTGTTTGCTCTGGATGCAGCCTTGGCTTTGTTGGAGCTGCCAGAGAGGAACCCGGGCAGCTCCTTGTCCCTGGAGCATCAGAGGTTTCTGAAGCACAAGTTTTTAGTGCAGGTCATGGTGGCTGGCCGGTGCTCAGACATTTCCCCCGTGGTCCGGAGCAAAGCTCTCAGCAGCCTTGACTGTTGTCTGGAAATGAAATCTGCTGCTATCTCAGAGAGCATTCGGGACTTACTACAGAGCTGTGAGTAATATGGGCACATTAGGTAATGGAAATCATTCTTGAACTTTCGAGGGAATAATTGCTGGGAGGTAGGAGTTGTCAGGGACTTAAGAACTGGCACATAGAGTCCTTACATATTGTGTCATAACGAGAAGTAATTCATGAGCCTGGTTGCTTGTGAAGCCTTATATTTGAAAGGGATTTATTCTCGTGTATCTGTTCTGAAGAGATTCCTCTGTGAGGTCCCTTTGAAGGATGTTTACAGACAACTGAAACTGCTCATTGGAAAGAAAAAAAGAGGCAGTTCATTCTTGCCTGGCAGCTGATTAAATCTCGAGTTGCCTTTTGCTTCTGCTAAGTTGTTCTGTTCGTGACTGGCATTCCGAGCTCCCTCAGGTGTGGCGAAGGCCAGATGGCACGATTCAGAGCCTGCACACAGCATCCCACGGTTAGGTTGCTTGCCTGAAAAAAATTTGGGCCAACAGAATATCCAGAACTAAAATACTTTGTTTGATTTGCTTTTTTATTCCTCTCTTTTGGCAGCCCCTGTCCACACAGTGTCGGAAGTAAGCACAAGCACTGCGAGCGTGACAGCTAGTGCAGAAGGTACAGAGTCATTCTCTTCCAGTAAGCCTCAGGCTCTTCTTGGCATGCCATTTCCTAAAAATACACATCTGTTAAACCCAGGGCATGCGTGAGGCTCTCTGTTCAACGCTGAACCATCTTCTTGCCGGGTGAATATATGCCTTTATTATTCTTCAGCTTTTTATCTTTTCTTTCAGCCGTTTCCAGCCATCCGCTGAAGGCCTTCCCAACTTCCAAGACTTTTGAGCTGACAGACAGCAGTGACACTGCTAGGCCTGATGGTATGTCAGAATTAAAGCAGCCTTTTCAGATAACCATTCAAAGCCTTAATTGAAATCTGACTTTCTGAAGTGTATTCGTTGTCCGTTTCTCAAAGGAAGTGGAGAGGGCTGTTACGAAACACTTAGGGGTGATGAAGGGGGTGGAACTGCCAGCCATAAAGAAATACTATTTCCACTGAAAAATACATTTAATCCTGAAATGCTGATGTCTCTTGGTACTAATGTGGTGGCAACACTTGTTGAGAAGCAGGTAATTTATTCTTCCCAAAAAGGACAGTAATTGATGTGGGATATAACACTTGTAGCTCCATGATTTTCGGGGTAATTAAATCTCTTGCTCCAGTGCACAAAGAACTGGTATCTTTTGCTCTGTAGAGCAGAGCACCTTTGAGTACAGCACCGTTCTGTAGGCAAGGATCCATTTCTCTGCCAGCATCAGGTTGGAAGCTGACAGCAGAGTGTCACGTGGAATGTCCTGATGCAGCACAGCAAGCTGCCTCTAATTTGTTGATAGCATGAAATCACCATGTAAGTTGGCTTTTGTGGCCAGGATGTTCCTCCTTTGAACCTCTCCCTCTCTCTTCCTCTTGTGTGGAAAAGCTCTTCTCCCTGACCTCCAGGCCCCTGCCAGGATCTGTGCTCTCAGTTCTTGCTGTTCACCCCCCTTGAACTGCTGACAATTCAATTCTCTGCTCGCTTCCCATCCCGCAGCAGTGCCTTTGTTCCGCGCCTCACGCCGCTCCTCGCTTGGGATCTCCCTCCCTATCTCCAGCAGCCAGGCTCCAGCCTCCCCCCACTGAAAGCTCCCTTTTTCAAGCACTCTGCTGATTAGTTTCCTTAATCTGCTCCCTCAGATAGAGAAGTCTTCCAGGCCACTCGAGGTATTGTGTATTCCCTGTTTAGTTGCAGGCTGCTCGTGCCAGAGGATGCCTGGGTTTGTATCTGACACCCAGCTGAGCACACGCTTGGCACTTGGCAAAACAAATTAAGAAAAGGCTGGGATGAAGAAAGACTGGTCTGGAGCTCCAGAGGATGCTGAAATCCCGGGCTCTCCGAGGCAGTCAAGGTGCATTAGCAAAGCTGTCTGGCACATGCCTGTGCTTGGCTTATGCCTGCGCTAATTTTGCACTCCTCTAAAGACCAAACTTTTTTTAGAAAAAAAGTAACTCTTGGCCAGGGATAGTCGGAACGTGCTCAGCACTCAAGGGCAGAGATAAGAAGGGTGGGGATAAACTGCAAGGTGAGGTGTGCACTGCAGAATTCCCTCTGCCCACCACCATCGAACATTCCCTTCCTTTGGGAGTTCTCCGCTGTTTAGAACTTGGGATTTTTGGTTGTTTCCTTGTTTGGCTCCCCCCTCCTCTTTTCTACATCAGAAAAATCAATGTCAAAGTGTGATTATTTGGTGGCCTTCACAGGACTGGACTATTTTAGTAGCAAAATCGTGCAGTGGAAAGGTTCTGTGCTCTTCCTGTGCAGCTGCTCTCAGGAGGAGGAGGATGGGATTGCACTTAGCTGCCCATTAAGAAGGCCCAGATCAAAGTCCCTTTGCTTCCTTTGGTAATAATTTATTTTTAAGCTAGTTCTGATTAGTTCCCTGTGACTAATCCTATTTTTTAATGGCAACAGGATGGATGTCCATGTGAATCTCTAAGTAACAGATCTCCAAATTTGGCATATCTTTGGGAAATCTGACTTAATGCTGGGAGAAATCTAACAAACAGCAATAAATAGAAACCTTAAAAACCATGGTAAAATGCTTGAAGTCCTTATGGCCAGTTAATAGCCCAGTGATTCAAAATGTGAGAAATAATTGATCTGTGCATTCAGTTGTGTGTCATTTAATAACTCACCGCCTTGCTGATGTATTTTTTCCTGACAACGTGCAGAAATAAGTATGAATATGGCTGTGCAGAGTAAAACTTGAGCCCTAACTTGGCATTCAGGGAAGAGAGATGTGTCCTGGTTGCCTTGTAGACTCTGAGGTGGTTCTTTGCAGCTGCAGTTCTGCAGCCTCAAGGAATTAATAAATGGGAGTCGTTTCTCCTCTGTAGCACACAGCAGTTCATACATTAGTGCTTGATGCTGTGTGGAGCTCTGAGGCAGAACTCGCAGGAGGCTGGGGGTGTTCTGAGCTCTGCAGAACCTCCCCGGGCTCTGTGCTGGCTCCATTTGTCTGAGCTCTGCCTGGGTAGCTCTTCCCACAGGTAGCAGGGTTACCTGTGCCACAGGCTTTTGTTCAGCTGTGCCTGACTCATCTGATGAGCTCTCAGACTCTGAAGGTAGCCTGACATCTTTTATGTAAGGAAATAAAGAGGTCAGAAATTACAGATTCACCTTTTTTTTTTTTGCTGCACGTCTCAAGTAATTTGTTCCAGCGGTTTCTTTTGTGGTATATTAAGATGTGTTTTCTAATGAAGGAAGTGGGGAAATTGTTTGGGTTTGTTTTTTCCTCATTCTGGATTGTTCTGGGGGATTTAAATTGTGCTTTGTTCAGCCCTTCTGAAAGTTTTGGGGAACCGTTTGAGTTTGGTTTTGCACTGAGTTTGTGCTGCTTTAGGGTGGGGGGGCCCTGGCACAGGGTGCCCCGAGAAGCTGTGGCTGCCTCATCCCTGGAAGTGTCCAAGGCCAGGTTGGACAGGGCTTGGAGCAGCCTGGGATAGAGGAAGGTGTCCCTGCCCATGGCAGGGGGTGGCACTGGATGGGCCTTAAGGTCCCTTCCACCCAAACCATCCTGGGACTGCGTGGTTCCAACTGGTGCTGTGGGTAATCCCTTCTTTGTGGGGGGGAATAATTCCTTTTTATCCTCATTTTGGATAGGAGAAGAATTCATGGCCGTACTGAGAGAGAGAGCTGGAGACGAGAAAATCATCGTGAGGAAACCTGCTGTGCGGGTAGGGTGGGGTTTGCATCCTTCTCTGCTCTCAGTGATTACCCAGAATCCGTTAAATAATTAATTAGGCCACAGCTTTGCTGCAAACTCTGTTGCTTTGCCCACTTGTAGCTTCCTGCTCTCCCTGCAGAGTGCCTTAAAGGCATTAAAGATCTTGTTTACTAGCTCCTGATAAGTAAATAATGCGGGCATAACGATGGGAATTTCTCTAGTACCCTTGCTGGCGTTCTGTTATTCCGTCATTTGCGAGGAGAGGCTCTTGTCAAATGTCAATTGGCATTTCAATTAAGAGACTTCCTCATAAACTGGAGCGTATTAGCTGCTTAGTTTGTTTTGACCTTGTTAGCAAAGGGATTAGGTTATATCCAGCCTCTTTTTGAGCCGTGTGTTGCTTTCCTTGCTGCTCATTTCTTTAATGAAGTCATTAGCTTTTAAAGAGAGACGCTTCAATGGAAATTTCCTTGTTTTAAAAAGGAGGTGTCTGCTGCTGACTGCCTTCCTCTGTTAGTCCTCTTCACCCCAGCTCTTCCCCCTCAATTCACACACTGATTCGAGCTTCCCAGTTAGGGCTTTGCAATTCATGTTTTAACGCTTTTTGATTAAGAATAGAAATAAATCCCCTTTTCCTCATTGCCAAGGAAAAGCCCGTGGCTCTTGCAAGAAAGGCACGTTATTTTCCAGGGGAAATTGTAACATTCTCCCTCTCCAGCTGCTGTTCCAGAGCAGGAATGAGACGGGAATGACGCTTTCTGTTTCATTTCACACCTCTGGTTGTGCCCAAGCACTCATGGACCGTTCACGTGCCGTTCCACCCTGGGCGAGGCAAATCCCCGCCAAACGTTGGCCAGGGGGGCAGATGGCATTTTTTGGCTTTGCCACCCGGTGCCCCCGGCCTGGATTCCCAACGGAGCTGTGCTGCTGTTTGCCTGGCAGGTGCTTGGGAGCCTCCTGAAGCACGGGCACATGCCCTGCACCGCCGAGAACGTGGGCGCGCTGCAGGAGCGCTGCCGCGACCCCGCCGTGTCCGTGTGCAAGCAGGCGCTGCTCTCCGTCACTGACCTGCTCCTGGTGAGAGGGGAATGGGAATGGGAATGCTGCTCCTGGGGAGGG
>VZRQ01005618.1:444520-493879 GCA_013397975.1 Machaerirhynchus nigripectus | reverse complement strand
GAGGGGAACGGGAATGCTGGTCCTGGGGAGGGACGGGAATGCTGCTCCTGGTTAGAGGGGAACGGGAATGCTGGTCCTGGGGAGGGACGGGAATGCTGCTCCTGGTGAGGGGAATGGGAATGCTGGTCCTGGGGAGGGACGGGAATGCTGCCCCACCCGGGCTGGGGGAAAGCAGGAGGGCCCACAACAATCAGGGTTTGGCTCAGGGAGTTGCGTTCGGTGACTCCGCTCCAATTTTCTCTCATTGCCTTTTGACTCGGAAGTCATGACTCACTCTGATGCCTACTTGTGATTTGTGCTTCCAACTGTTGGAAACGCTGATTTTTCTGGCTGTTGATTTATGTGTCATGAAGAAATTGTTTATGTTGCTGGCCTTCTCAAGTTAAAAAAAACCCTGAATCACTTTCAGATGTAATGTGTGGATGATAGCACCGCTATATTTTTCTTTCTTTTCTATTTATTCACGAAGGGTTCGTAGCTCAGGCTTGGAGCACAGGGTTTATATTAAGCAAAGCTCTTTTTTTTTTTTAGTGCTAAATCATCTGCTGTGCAGCCTTATTGCAAACCTGTTATAATTCTTTATAGAGTCTCAAAACAAAGTGTTGCAGTACTTTAGCAGAAACACCAGGTATTTATCATAGAGATGATTAAAGACCTTGTGATGCTGAGTTTCCCTGTCCCACCTGCTGCCACACTGCTGGGGTTGATTAAAATTCAGCTTCAAAGTTTGTAGCTGAACCTGGAGGCCTCTGCTGGTCTCACCCGTGCATTTGGGACCCCCTAATGATTTAGAAATGTGTTTCTCTCAGTTTCAGCAGGGCAATGTCCTGGTGCAGAAGGCCTGGTGGAATGGAGTGGTGCCCGTTGTGATGGATGCAGAGAACTCTGTCCAAGAAAAGGCCTTGGATTGCTTTGATCAGATCTTGCTGCAAAACATAAAACCTTACAGCAAATCCAGGAGCGATGATAGGCAGAAGCTGGCGTGGGATCTGCTCTCGCTGTCTTCAGAGAGCAAGGAGCTGAGGTAAGTGCATTTTTCCCATCTCTGCCTGTGCTAACATTCAGGGACAAAACCCAGAAGTTTTTTTTTCTTCCTTTTAATCCCGTTAGAATACACGACTTGTCCTTTACAGAAGGAAATTACCTATTGACTGGAGAACTCAGATAAGAATCTGAGTTTGTGCTCTGGTTCCCTGTGTGGCCACAGACTGTTGGGTACCACAGCCAACACACAAACACTGTTACCATGCACGTGCTGTCTGCTGTGCAAGGACAAGAAACCCAATTTTCCTCTGGGATTTCTTTAAAGCTACTTAAATTCCCTGCTTGAAACCATCAGTGTAATTCTGGAGACAAAAACTACCACGCTGAGGTGCTTGTGTCGCCCTGCCAGCTCCCAGGACAGAGCTGCTGAGCACGGACAAGCTGGCAGGTGGTGAGAGGAGTTCAGCTTTGCTTTGTGCCAGGTATTTTCACTCGCTGCTCCCGTTACCTGTGCTCTCTCTCCCTGGACTGAAATGCTCTCACACAGCACTGCTACACCCCGTGCCGGGTGCGCTGATAGCACATGAATATTTAAGTGGAATGGAGGTGTTCCTCTGACAGAAGCGAGAGAGGATATATAAAGCAAGAACATCACCTTGTATTAATTCTTGCGTTGCAATATGTTACTCGTCTCGTGACAAACGGAATTATCCCGCCCGCCGCAGAACGCCGTGGGAAGGAGCGGGAGAGATGGGATGACACACAGCATGACGAGGACGCAGCGCTGATTAAAGACAGCTGTGTGTTCATCAGTGAGCAGGGCAGAACAGCTCAGAAGGGGCAGACGAGGCACGGGCGGCGCTGCCGTGCCAGTGTGGGGAGCTGTCACCGCTCTAATTCGGGCACTTGGTGACGGGGCTGGCACCTTCTTCCCCCTGACCTGTTGGAATCCAAGGCATGCCTCTGGCAGGCCAGGGAGCCCCGGAGCCCCAGCGAGGGGGCCTCAGACCCTGGCTAGAAGCCAAGGATGAAGGTGTTTCTGATCTTAGTCCATGGGAGAAATTACCAACACTGCGAGAAACATTGCAAAACACGAGAGTTTAAAATAAGTAGTGGTTTAGTGTGCTGCAAGGTAAAAAGGTAGATTTTAGAGTTTTTAGAATAAAGATAAAAGATTTAAAGATAAAAGATAAAGATAGAGGATTTTGGACGTTGCCCTGCCTTTCTTCTTCTTCTCCTTCTCCTCCATCTTCTCTGGTGATGGTGGCACTGAATGATTGGTAGAATGAAAAAGAGGCAGAAATTACGTGTCTAGAATAGGTGCAAATTAATTGGTATAAAATGGTAAATAATAAATAGGTTGTGAAGAATGGTTGGATCATGGAAAGGGTACAAAAGGGACGGGACAGCCCAGGACTGGGCAGTTCCCGCTCGGACACGGCTGGCATCAGACTTGCAGCCGGAGCTGAGAGCTGGCTGGAGATAATAAGGAATGAACAACCTGAAACAACATCTGCAGGCGTTTCTCATCTGTTCGGGCTCGAAGGTAAAGCTTCACAGAGGAGGGAGATAAAGAACCTGGACTTGTGCGGAGGCCAAAACTCCCACACTGACCCTGCAGGACCTGGCAGCTTGAGAAATCTCGAAGCTCTCCCAGTGTGAATCAGAGAATTAGGGTCACGCAGAAAAAGGAGCAGGCTGTGATGCCTGACATGGCTCTGCTGTCCCTTTATCCCTGGGAGTCTTCAAGGCGAGGCTAGATGGGGCTCTGAGCACCCTGTTCTGCTGGAAGGTGTCCTGATGCCTTAGATTTTAATTTTTATGTTTTTTCAAATCCTGTAACGCCCAGTGTGTAGCTCTGAAGTTTCCTGTAGCCTGGTAGCTGCTCTCCTAGGCCAGACAGACACAACAAAGCCTCTCTGAGCTTGCTGTTCAAGGACACCCAGACTGTCCTAGGCCCAAAAGTGTAAACTGGCGCCTCGAGAGAGGTGGAGAATTGAAGAAATTGCATCGTTAGCTAAAGTTTTAATTGGTGAATTTATGCTGATATGCAAATGGACCAAACCTATAAAAGTGTGACGAACTCGTGACTTGACAATCTTGGGGTCCATTTTTGGATGCAGCCTCTGGCTCCCCAGGGTGGGCCTTTGAAGGCCTTTCAAATAAACACCTGTCTTTATTCCCTTACTCCTGTCTAGTCTCTGTTTCCAGGCAGCCACCCAAGGCATCAGTCCTTACCCATGGCAGGGGGTGGAATGAAATTATCTTCAAGATCCCTTCCAATTTAGGCCGTTCTATGACTCTGGGTATTAAATAACAACTGCTAGAAAGCCCTTGTTACAAATTGCTGAAATTGTATTTCCTGAGGTGTCACGGTGCCAGCTGGACCTTCTGTCTGACTGCCCCACATCACTGCATCCACACAGGGATGCCAGGTCTGTGGGGAAAATGTGTGTAAATGAATTTTCAGTGGGAACAGTGGGAATGCCAGGCAACTACCCATTTGTATGCTGGATTTTTCTGGATTTTACCAACTGTTTTGTTTATTCCTCCCTAAATTTTCCTTTCTTCCCTGCAGCCGTTACCTGAGCAGAGCCCTGACTAAGTGGTCCAGCCAGAAGAAGCTGACCTCCAGTTTTATCCAGAATGTCATGTCTCACCTGGAGACAGAGCATGCCAGCGCAGCTTGGATGCTGCTTGCCAAGGTGGCAGGTTCTTCCCCCAAGCTGGATTATTCCAAGATCATTGAATCCTGGTACAGCAGGTCAGTGTGTGTGTGCTTTGAACTCCATCCTGCAAGGGAGGACTCTGTGCCCTTCCACAGATTGCTTTTTGGCTGCTTAAATCCCAGTTTTTTTTCTTCAAACTGTGAGTTCTGCAGCTGGAAATCCAGCAGTGCCCTCAAGATCCGTGCAGTAACCAACTCCTTCCTTAATCTCTTTGAGTTTTCATTGGCTTTGACAGGTCTGCCTTAATAATGCATGTCCCAGATGAGAGGACTGTTCAGCTGTGATTTGGTGGTGTGCCTCAGAGTTCACTGTTGGTTTTCCAGGCAGCAGAACACGAGCAGTGACACCGTGGGACACATCCTGTGTGTCATCGGGCACGTGGCAGAGCACCTCCCCAAGAGCAGCTGTGAGGGGCTCAGGGGTGAGTGGCCCTGGGCAGCTGCACGGGTTTTGTGCCTCCCCTCCTCCGTAGGCACCTGAAAAGCTTAGAAAACCCTCATTTTATGTGTGGTCTCGTCTCCAGAGAACATCTGGAGCTGGCTGAAGGAGTTCCAGTGCCCCCGGGTGCTGATCAGCCCAGCTGTGCAGACCCTGCAGAGGCTCTGCCGGGCCTCTGTGCGGGAACCAAAGGAGGCACAGGTGGGGACTTAAAATAAACCTTTTAAAATAGCTTGTTCCCAACTCAGGGGGTGTCTGCTCCTGTCTCCAGGCTGTGCATTGATGAGTTCTAAAAAAGGGGCTCTCCCTCCAGCAGCTCGAGCCTGCTCTGCTCAGCTCTCCTTGCTGCAGTTGTGCTGGAGAACGTCCTGTGGCTAAGCCTGGACTTGTCAGAAATCTTCTGCCTTCAAATGTTTTCCCCCCCCACACCTCTGAAATACCTTGCATTTGCTTTCTGTCCAAGCTTACAGAATTCCTAAAGGAAACCTGTTGCTGTGCTTTTCTTACAGCAGCTGTTTCTCAGGCTTGGTCCAGTTTGAAGCCTGCTGGATTTCTGCTGTAATCTCTGACTATTCTCCATCAGAGCTGCTGGAGATACACATATTCTCTAGATCTCTTCCTGGAGTTAATAACTTGCTCAAACCTTTTTTCTGCCTCCATTTGTTTTATGCCATGGCTCTGTTCTGCTCCCATAGTGGGAAGTTAGGCCATATTTTGTTGGTAAAATAAAGATCTCAGCCTGAACACAGTTGCAGAGAAGCTAAAACTGATGCAAGTCTCTGTCCCTAATGATTTCTCTTCCTGTCTGGTTTATATTTCTCTTTCAGTATTGACGACAGCTATTTTATAATAAACATCCCAATCAAGTTTAGTAAATAATGGGCAAAGCTGCAGTCTGTGCCTCAGAAGCCACGGTGGGGTGATGCTTTCTGGGTTTTTTTTTTAAAACTGACAATCAGAAAATCCTTCCTTGTAGGTTCAGTTATCCACAGAGCGTTGGCTTAAAATGAAATGCAGATGTTCCTGTAGTTGGTCACTTTATCAAATCTAGCAGCTGTCATTTATCTATGTATTTGGTTATTAAAATTGCCACTTTTAGATGGTGGAAAACCAGAAATGATGCTTTATATTCACCACAGTATGTAGATAATCAGCTTTTCCTGTGTTTCCCCTCCACTCCTTGGGATTCACATCGTGTTTTCTTTGTTAATGGAGCTGCTTTTTTCGAGCAACCTCTAAAAATTCACACAGACACCTCCAACGTGTTGGGTGCACATGAAACAGCCGCCTAAATCCTTTTTGTTTAAGTCCGTGTGATTTCTGTAATGAAGTAAACTTGGGCCTGTGGATCATTAAAAGCCGGATTTTCCAAGGTGTTTTGACACTTGCACACATCCTTTGATGTGCAGGGAGAATTTTAAAGCTCTAAGGCACTGTCAGATTGGTTTTAATGGGATCCAGATTATTAAAAGCACATAAAGACTTTGATATTAGGGATTCATGTGTGGACAGATATTACAGCTACCTTTTGTTTAATTAATAAAAGTGTTGAATTAATTTTGTTTAATTATGGAACAGGAGCTGCTCAACCAGGTGTTTGGAGATTTAGTGTCCACCTGTTACAGCTACATCTCCAATATAGTCCTCAAAGAGGGTGGGGCAGAGCAGCTGCAGGAAGATCTCTTGGTAAGTTTGGTTCCCCCTCAGGGATTATTTTAAAGGGTGGAGGTGTGCTTGGGGTTTTGGTGTTCCTCGAAGCCCATGCCAAGAGCTGGGATAATGGGAATGTGCATGGCCTGTGTGTGTGATGGAGCCTTGTGCTGATGGGCCTGGGAGCACACGGCAGTTTTGCACACCAGCAGCTGCTTTTAAGGATATGGCACCCCGTGTATTTTTAATGTATGACGTGTTTTTTCCTTGCTTTTCCACTCAAACTTCTCAGATGAGCTGCTTGGGAGAGAGGTCTGTAAAACCCATGGAATGCTTTGAGGAGTATTTCAGTATCATTAGATGTGGGGGGTGTTGGAGCGTATTAAACACACCCACCCAAGGATGTCTGTTCCAAAGCCTCCCCTTCTGTTCCCCAGCCACTGCCTCGGAAGGACTGAGGGAATTTTGAGTTGTTTTTGGAGAAGAACCGACTCCTGCTGACTTAATTTGCAGCTCAGCCGCTGCCTTTTGACTGCAGTGCTGCTTTCTCTCTGCAGGTGAGACACCTCTTCCTCCTGGGCGAGGCTGCTCAGATGTGCCCGGCCAAGGTGGAGAAATACATCTTCTTTCTGGTTCAGGCCATCCTGGCCCCTCCTGTCAGCAAGGACCAATGTGAGCCACTCTCCTTCTGCCTTTAGCTCTGCATTTACAGACAGCACTGTGTGCCAGGCCGTGTTTCCATCCCTGACCTGTTCTTTTCCAGTGTCTGCTTCCAAAGACAGTTCCCAGGTGCTGTCCCAGTCCAGAGGCTCAGCCATGCCTACCGTGGTCAGGGCTCATGCAGTCATGACTTTAGGTAAGTGCCACCCTGCCCTAGAAATGGGGTTTTTTGTCTCTCAGCCTTTCTGGTGAAGTTCTGCCCAAAATACTGGAGAAAAGGAGGTTCAGATGCGGCCTTATCACTCTGCCTGACAGGAGGGAGGAACTGGGTACCAAGCCACAGGACAAAAGGAAACAGCCTCCAGCTGTGCTAGGGAAGGTTCAGGTTGGACATGAGGAAGAATTTCTTCACTGAAAGCGTTATTAAACATTGGAAGGGGCTGCTCAGGGAGGTTTCAAGTCCCCAGCCCTGGAGGTGTCCCAGAAACAGCTGGACGTGGCACTCAGAGCTCTGAGCTGGGTGACAAAGTAGGGATCAGTCACAGGTTGGACTCAACGATCCCAGAGGTCTTTTCCAACCTAAATAATTCCGTGTAAAGCTCTGGCAGTTGTGACAGAGAGCCCCAGTGCTCTGTTTGCATTACCTCAGCTCGGAGCTTTTAGCAATGCAAATATCCATGGAAACAAGTTGTGGAAACCATCAGAACCCTGCCAGCTCTGCTCCTCCAGGTGCTTAATGCATTAATAGTGATCAGTAATTAGCAGGGTCCCTCAGAGCTGTGCTCTCCTTGTACTCAGAGTTGGGTGCTGAAGGATCATCTCACTCGTAGTAAGATGCTCAAGAGAAGGTGAAGAAAACCTGGTGCTCTTGATGTAGTTTAGAGCAGAATGACTGCACACAGTTGCTTGTCCTCCTCAGCATGAGTGAAATGCTGCTTTCAGAGAAGCCTGGTCAGCTGCATTCCCAGGGTTCTGAAGAACACCAAGTGCAAGTTCTGGGTTTTAATACTTCCATGGTTAGGAACAAGTTTCTTTTGCAGATAGGCAGCATTATTCTTCCCTTAATTGCTTTGGAAAGTTTAATACTTTTGTGCAGAGCTTGGGAACAGGGAGAAGTGATGTTAGAACTATTGCAGGCTATTTTATTTTAGGTTGGTTCCGTGATGCTCTCAGAGGTGGGTGTCTCCCTGCTATGCCTATGACAGCTGGGGCTGTTCTTTTTAGCTGCTTTGAATAATACCCTGCACACAGAAATAGTTTGCTGTGAAGGAGGGAATTTGGCATAGAGACCCACTCTGTAGGTCTAAGGGGAGTTTGGAAGAACTTGAAGCACCATCTCCCTGAGAGATCGTGGGGATTGCTCATCCAGTTCCAGCATGAGTGTCTTGTTTATTCCCTTGTTTACTTCCCGATTCCTTCCCGGGCTCGCTTGGGACCCGAAGGAGGCAGCGAGCCGGGCTGGGCTGCTGGGGAAGGACGATTCATTCCCAGCTCTGCCACCCTGGTGGCGTTCCCCAGGTAAGCTGTGCCTGCAGCACGAGGAGCTGGCGAGGGAGTCCATCCCGGTGCTGGTGCAGGAGCTGGAGGTGTCGCAGGAGATGCCCGTGCGCATCAACGTGGTGACGGCGCTGTGCGACCTGTGCGTGCTCTACACCTCCCTGGTGGACAGATACATCCCCAACATCTCCCTGTGCCTGCGGGACCCGCACCCCGTGATCCGCGAGCACACCCTGACCCTGCTCACCAACCTCCTCCAGGTGAGCTGGGGCTGGGCCTCAGCGCCCCTGTCCGGCTCAGAACGTAATTAATCCGCGCTCAATTAAGGGTGTTTTCAGCTCTGTGTTTAGTGACTGCCTTTCCTGCTGGCTCGGCAGCAATCACATCAACGCCACCCGGCGCAGTTGGATAATGAGGTTATTTTTAGTCAATGGTTGCCCCTTTTCTCATCTTGGTTTCTTTGAACTCCCTCCAGTTTCACTCCTCTATCAATGGCTGTAACGAGCACCACAACACCTTTTTTCCTCCTGCTGTCTCTGCTGATTGTTCTGAGGGTGTGAATGTTGAGAGGCTCAAGATGTTTACCCTCCCAACGTTCACACGAGGGCAGCTTTGGAATGCGTTTGGCTCTGAAAACAGTGTGGAAGAGCATGTCTGCTGTGGGGTGGGAGAGCAGATTTTTCGTTTTTCTCCTTTATTCTTCATACCTGGGGTAAACTTTGATGTGCTGCTGTGGCATTTATGCTGCTTAGAGCATCTCCCAAAATACCTGGGGTTGTTCTGGGGTTTATTTTATGTATGTCTGGCTGAGGTTTCACAGCTTGCTCATTTGCCTGACTACAGTTTGGAGGGTCACGTTAAGTTTTCCTGGTGCAGGTTGTTCATTTTTTTTTGTCTGCTGATTTCTGCAGGGGGAGTATGTGAAACTGAAGAACTATCTCTTCTTTCGGTTTGTCAGTGTCTTGGTGGATCCAAACCCAGATATTGCCAGGTAAAAAAGCTCAGCTGTGAAAGGATGGAGGAGCTGAAGGTCAGAGATGTCTCAAAACCTGTCTCAGATTATCCCACTAACCTCTGTACTTCCTTTGGGGTCTGCAGTGGTAGCAAAGAGGTGATGAACCTCTCTCCAGGTCGTTTGAAGGTCCCAAAGTGTGTCCTTGGCAGTCCTCAAAACGTGCAGTCCTGCTCTATTTAGGACTCAGTTATCCAGAAAAAAAAAAGAGTATTTGAGGCAAGCCTGTAGGAAGTCTTCCTTGTGGTTTTCTGACAGGCTCTCTCTCAAGTGCTGTCTTTGTTTGAGGACTAGCATTAAATGTTTTGTTGAGGTTTTTTGTCTTACATTGCATGCCTTGCCTTTTCAGCCTTCCACCACATCTTGTAATTGTCAGCGGCGTGACCTGTCAGATGGTGTGTCAGAGGAATGATGCACTCTGATTTTAAGTGCATGTTTATGAAGTTTTTTGAGGTTTCAGAGTCTCCAGCTGCTCTGTTGTGTGAGAAATGAGTGGGGCACGTTTATTCCAGGAGGGGGGGCGATGTAGAAATCCTGGCTGCAGAGGAGGGCCGGACACCTTGCTGCTTGTTCCTGCCTGGAACAGTCAATCTGAGATGGATATTTCCAGAGCCATCAGCCTATTGTCAATTACCATTCACATTTCTGTCTCTCTTCAGTGTGTTTTTAATATCTAAAAATGTCTTTCCAGTAGATGGTGACATTGCAGCATCGTGTTCCTCCCATTTCTTTGGGAGCCTTTTCCTTTGCCTCTGCATTCAGAGACTGCATCCAGACAAAACCACATTCTTCAAGTCTGGGGTTGCCTTGCAGCTTTTGCAGGACCTTTGGTGATTAACTTGTTGCTGAGTGCTGAGTCCCAGCCACAGTGGAACCCAAGTTATTTAAATAATTTAAGTGTTGTGCCTGGACTCAAGTTCGGATTTATTTCTGACTCTACTGGCCATAAAAGTGAGTGGTGTTGTGGATGCTGGAAATGTCTGTCTCTCTGAGAAAAGGACGGAAGTCAGTGAGCTGATATCCTTGTGCAAGCCCAGATGGAGCTGGGCAAGAATTAAATGTGGTGCTGAGGGAGACTTGACAGAGGAAAACCATCTCCATCCTTGAGAGCCCTACACAGTTTCAGGGGCAGCTTTTAGAAATTCTCCAGTGATAATTTCTTTCTTTTCCTCCTCTCCAGTTTTGCAGAGTACTGCCTGGTGCACGTCTTGCTGATGAGGAACCCTGTGATATTCTCCCAGCACTTCGTCGAGTGCATCTTCCATTTCAACAGCTACGAGAAGCATCCCAAGTACAACAGGTTCCCCCAGAGCGAGCGGTCAGTCGAGCACATTTCTGTCTAATTCTTGCTAAATTATGGGCTGTCTGGCCATGCAGCTCTCAGTGACAGCACAGCATTTGTGTCACTTTGTAATTATCTATGAAACAGAGTGGAAAGAGCTGGGGGAAGCAGTGCTGAGTCGTGTCCTGCCTTCCCTGTGTGCAATTTGTAGGACTGCGTGGTGTCCTAACAGGTTTATGGGTCTTAAAAGTGACATGCAAATATCCCTGGCTGATTTAAGGTCTTATTATTTCTGGGAGCTGGCATAAAGTGATTTAGGCCTGTGTAAAATGCCGTGCTCCGCCACAGGGTGAAGCAGCTCTTCTCCCTGAAGGGGAAGGATAACAAGGAGAAGAGGATGAGGATCTACACCTTCCTGCTGGACCACTTCACGGATGAGCAGAGGTTCCACATCACCACCACCATCAGCGACAACATCCTAGGTAAGGGCCTGCCTCACAAAACCTGGCAAGCCAAAAACTGGTGTCTGTACGAAATCCAGGCGTTTTATCTTCCTGGCTTCCCCATCACTGCTGCTTCTGGTGAAATAAATTATTTCCTGCCTGCGTGTTCCAGCTTGCTTTGTGTACAAGGTCCTTCCTTTGGACCCGGAGGGCAGCGAGCTGCTCTCAGATACATTCGCAGTCCTCAGCCGCAAAGAAATCAAGCTCTCAAGTATGAGGTCCAAACCTGAGGAGGACACTCAGCCCGAGGAAGATGAGATGTCAACGGCCAGTGCTGTCATGCAGGTGGCCCAGAAAAAGCTCATCTTGCAGGTGAGGGGCACTTGGTCTGCTGTGGGAGGAGGGCTGGGGAGCCCTGTGTCTCGTAAAAACGGAATGTGAAGGCAAAATTTGTGAGGGATGCTTGTCCTGGAGCCGGAGGGACCAGAAATGCCTTTCCCCAGAAGCCAGGGGAGCTGTGCTGCGCTGGATTTGTTCCCCACTCCTCTCCTTGGTGAAGCATTTGAGCGGAACAATGATTTTCCTGCACCTCTGGGCAATTTGCCGTCTCTGTGAGAACTGAGTGACTTAGTGATGCATCTGAAAAGGCTCCACTTAGGTTGAAAGCCTCTGTGCGTGTGTGTGTGGTGTAAGAGCAGCCTTAATTACAGTAATTCCCTGGCTGTGGGGGGATAACTCCTCTCACAGGGGCGTCCATGGAACCGCAGAGTGGCTTCTCCTTTATTGCCTCGCCTAACTGTTGCTGCCTTGTTCACAAAAAGGGTCAAAAGAAGAATTTAATAGAAAACATCATCCCCACAATCACATCGCTGAAGTCCTTGATGGAGCAGAAGAGGACCCCAGCTCTTAAGGACCTAATGAACTGCCTGCGGGTAAGGCAGAGTGTTTTCTTGTTGGTCGTGGTGTTTTTATCCTCTCTGGAGTTAATGTGCTGGGTGTGCAACCACTGCCAGCACCAAGAGCCTTCTTAGAAGGGAAGAACTCAGAAGATGTGATGTTGTGACACTGCCACTGTGTTAAATAACGTGGGAGGTGGAGGGATTGGAGATGAGGCTCTTGGTGTGGAACGTGGGCAGGAAGAAGGCTCAAATGCTGGAAAGCTCTTTCATGTTCTGAGGAACAAATTGGAGTCGAAACTCTTCAGTCTGTTAAAAACACCTCTGCTCTACCAACTGGTGTTTCCTTTTGCTCCCAAGCAGCTGTGATCTGAATGGGGCTGTGAATCAGTAGCTGGGGGAGATTTCTGAAAGGGTCCAAACATTCCCTATTGCTGCAGGAAATTATGCAAGATTACCGAAACGAAATCAAAGACTTCTTTGCTGAGGACCAGCAGCTGGTAGTCGAGCTGGAGTATGACATGAGGAAATACGAAGAGCAGCTGGCCAGGGAGAAGGAGTTAGAACAAGAGCAGCTCTCAGCAGCCCGTTGGGAGGTTGGTGCCATCAACTCTGTACCTGTCTCCTCTGCTCACAGCGCCCAGGCCCTGCGTGTGGACCCTGTTCCAGCACTTGGAGCAGGATGGTTATGAAGGGTTTTCATACCTCTCTGTACTTCCTGACAGCAGCTTTGGTTTCAGAGTCGTGTAATAGGCTTAGAACATCAACAAGCCAAGCCAAGAGGAGCAGCAAGTGATTAATGGAGAAGGAATTCAATTCAAAGGGAAAGCCAAGTCTAATTTGGCGCTGGCTGGGCTTAGATGTTGTATTCTCTCTGTCCCCAGAACGATAAACTGGTAACAAAGAAAGGAGTTCCCTTTGGCTGACTTGAGGTGTCCACAAAGTGGAAATTCAAACCTGTCCTCGTCACGCAGACCCTCTTTTAAATTCCGTGTAAAGAAATAAATATGTGCCTGAGTCAATTGCCCTGAACTATTTTAGACACTTACCTTAACATGAGGTGACTTCTAGCCTGGAAGTGCATTTCTCTGCAGTCTGTAGACGAGCACTTTATGTATAGACCTCTAAACTAGGACATTTGTGTCCCTGTCCACTTCTTGTGAAAACTTTGGCCTATAAATTGTTTCTCCCCAGCACCCTTTACATCCATCACACAAAGGGCACTTCGTAAACACTCAGGTCCCAGCACCTTGCAGGGTTTTCTACTCTTGTATCCCCTGTCAGACATGACCTTTTCTCCTGTTTTCCACAGCAGTCTCCATCTTTGGAGGGAGCTGCATCTCCTGGTGGCCAGAATAATAACAATGCTCAGTCTCCTGCGAGTGGGAGGCTGTCCACACCTGGGTTCATCCCTTCCTCTGGGTCTTCTGAGTTTGCCCTACCTCGTGCTGGTGCTCTGAAGCAGCCTCAAGTGGGTCGCAGGTATGGGCTCCTCTTTGTTGCCTGGTGTTTGATAGTTATGTTTATTATATATATTTATATTGCTTTGCTGGTCCACTCTTTTGAAAGTGGTTTGAAGGTCGTGGGTGTGGCAGCATAATCTTCTTATCAAGTGGTGTTTAAGATGATAAGGGAATCGGGAGGGGACAGATCTTTCCTCAAGCATCTCATCAGGGCTTTTAGAGGGAAATCCCAGTTCCTGTCCTGTTTCTGGCCCTAGGGCATCACTCCTGAGCACGATGGCCAGGCTGAACGCCACCTTCAAGGCAGCAGAAGGCGTGCCCCTGCAACGCAGCAGGAGCCTGGGGAGCTTATCGGCCTCCTGCGATGCACCGAGCACATCTGGCAGCCAGCAAGGTGGGACACGGCTGCAGGCTGCTCTGGCTCCACACTGGATCTCGTTCACACTGATCCAGTGAGAGCCCTGAGGGCGTTTCTGTTCTTAATTGTTCCCTTGTTGTTCCCAGTGCCCTTCCGAGGCCCGAGCCGAAAGCCCAGGCGAGAAAAGGCTCCTGTGGTGGGCCCAGCAATCAGCACCCCAGCACGTGAGTAGGAACTGATAGCTACGGGCTGCTCATTTATCTTGGTGCTTGTAGTAAAGCAGAGCCTTCCTGAAAGCAAGGGTGTGCATGGGAAAGCACAGTGCAGCAGCCTCCACGTGCATCTCACAGGGCCAGTGCAGGAGGGAGTTTATTTGGGGATGCTGAGGTAACAGTGCCCTTTCCTCCTTCCTTGACTCTGGGGCGCTGAAGAAGAAGGTTTTTGTGGTTCCTGACCAGGCTGCCCTGCCCAAAGGTGCAAGGCTGAACACTTCCTTGGCTCTGGAAGCGCAGCTGAGCGATGCCAGACTGAGCTGCAGAACCCTGCTGCAGAGGGAAGTCCTCAGGGTCGGGTCCTTTCTGCTCCACATCGTGCACACAGGGTCTGGGGTGAGCTGCAACCTGCTCCCAGAGCAGGCAGAGGGCTGGGGCAGCTGCAGGAGAGCACAGGGATCTGCACAGAGGGATTAGCAGCCTGCAGTCCCTGCGTGTGCTCCACACTGGGAAAGCACTGAGCTGAGCACTGGAGCAGGAATGGTGTGGTTTGGTGGTAGAAATACACAGAGGGGAACGTCCAGGACACAAATCTGTGAGTCTCTGTGCTTGTGGGCACTGCAGCTGAGCAAGGCCTGAGCTTCCAGAGGCAGGTTTTGTTGGACTGCTCTCTGACAGCCCTGCAGTGTCTGTGTGAGCACGAGAGGCAGGTACAGTCTAACCCAAATGGAGCCGAGTTCCAGCAGGAGATCCCCTCCCTTTCCCTCAATTTGCTGCTGAACTCCTTCAGGGCATCTCCGGTGTGCTGTGAGCTGTGAGGTGCAGACCCCCAGTGCTCTGGAGAGAGCTCCAGGTGTGAGTGTGTGGCAGCTCAGCTCTCCTTGGGCTCTGGGGGCTGCTTTGGGAAGGGGCTGGTGTCCCCAGAGAGCTGGGGGAGTGCCCCTTCCCAGCCCTGCCCTGATCACACACGGGAGAGCCACGCTCTGCAAGTCCCTGACAGCCCTGAGCAGGCACTGGTGTGCAGCCCCTGGAAAATCTGATCCTGCTCCTCCCCGTGTGCTGGGCTGCACTTGTCTGCCCCGATGTTTCTCTGTGCCTGAGCAACAAGCAAAAAATGTGGGGTTTTGTGCAAAAAGTGTTTTTTAGAGAGCAGGATTCTTTGAGCGCCGTGGTCTCTTGGAAGCTCGCACGGCTGTTGCTCTTAAAGCACCATATGGAGAAAAAGGAGGAAAAATGTTAATCTGCAGTGGTACTAGAGCTGAATTCCTGCTTTGCTTCGAGGCAGCATGTGTCCTTTAGCAGGGAGACAAACTGTACAGAGCAGGATCATCACTTCAGTCAGCGTGTGTTGAGCCATCTGTATGGTGGCACAGACAATCAGAATAAAACATTTTGTTTCTCTGGTATATCCTTCTGAGACTATTGGAGACACAGTTCTTTGCAAACAGGTTTGTACTTGAGGAGTTGGGAGCAGCTGTCCCTCCTTTCTGCCTTGCTCAGCTGTTCTGGCTGTGTCTCTGTTCCCTTCTGTCTTTGGGGCTCCTCAGCTCCTGCTTGGTGCTTTGGGAAGAGCTTCAGTGGCTCTGGGTGAGTGGGGATTGTACATAAACACATGTGGAGATACCACCTTCCCATACTGCATGGGAAGCCCTGGTTTCCCACTTCTTTCCCACTTCTTTCCCACTTCTTTCCCACTTCTTTCCCACTTCTTTCCCACTTCTTTCCCACTTCTTTCCCATTTCTGTCTCCTCACCAAGGTAACTTCTTCAGGCACACACTGCACAGAGTCACAGGCACAGGTCAGCCCTGAGAGATGCAGGGCAAAGCTAAGGCAGATGGATCAAGTTTGATTTCTGCTCTAAGCTTCAGTGATTCCCTTCCAGGACAGGGCAGGGGTTAAAGAGCAAACCCAGTTGAGCTGGGAAGAGAAGTCCTTTTAGCTGAGTTTCCAACTCCTGCCCTGTAAAGCACTTCCTACCTTAATTCCTTGTGAAAGGTTCTGGGAAACATGAGCATAAAACAGAGCGTCGAGTTAAGTAAAATCTGAATATTGTGACATCTCTGCTGAGATAAATGACAGGAAAGAGACAGCTGACAACCAGGGCCTATTCAGGCAAGCTAAATTCTACCTAGCTCCCCTGTCAAGTGATTCCTCTTGTCTGGCTGCAGGCAGCTCCTCACAGAGCGGCTGTTCAGGGCCTTTGGCACTTTTCAGGGGCCCCAAATTCTGCCTTGACTAAGCAGAGCAACTGCTCTGGGTGGAACTTGTTGCTGGGAGAGATGGCAAAGCTTCAGTGGAAGGGCTGGCTGTCCCTCCCAGGCAGGACAGGGGGGCACAGGACAAGGACCCACACCCATTTCCTCCACCCAGGGAGGCTGTGAGGCTGGAATTTGAAGCTGATGTGGCCCATCAGACTCAGCGCAGGGGTTTGAGGCTGGATGGGAGACACTGAGGTCTGGTGGGCTGGGAGAGAGAGATAAATAGGTTGTGTTTGCAGTTAACTGGATTTACTTAGTCTGTGACACTTGAATATTGCACAGCAGCATGCCTTGCCCTCTGGCTGTGTCACAGGCTGCTAATATGTGATTTTTTTTTTATTTCCAGAGCCTGAGACCATTGGGGACTTTACTTTTGGTGCTGGGGTCAGTAGCATCAGCTCGATACACACACCCTCCTCAGGTCCAGGCAAGTCATCTCTGTGATGCTAATTTGGGGGGGGTGGGGGGAATAAAAAACCAACCCCAGCTCACCAAATCGGTGGCATTTTGGAAGATATGAAAATAAATGTATTGTTTGCAGCAGAGGAAGATGCTGATGACGATGAGGACAGGCCAAAGCGTATCATCTGCTTGCCATCGCCAGAGGAGCCGTAAGTCCAGCACGGGGCCGGAACAGCCAGTGCAGGCAGAGAGGCTGGCGGAGGGCTCGGGAATGCAGCGTTGTTCCCCTCCCTCCCTGCAGCCCATCCCCGCCCCGGCAGTGGAAGGTGGAACCCCCAGCACGGAGAAGGAGCCGCCAGCGCGCGCCTCTGCAGCAGTCACAGCGCAGAGCCCGCCCGGGACCCGAGTGAGGCTGCCCCTGGGCTGCTGTGCAGGACCACCACGCTGCCTGGAAGCTGCCCCTCCCCGCTGGAACTGCAGAGGCCTGGGAAGGCACAGCCTTCCGTATCCGCCTGTTCCGAGCTCTCTCCTCCCCAGCGCTGCCCCAGAGATGGGGAGGCAAAGCCTGCGTAGCGCACGCAGGGGTTGTAAGTGCTGCTCTTGACAGAGCTCACTGGAGGGCTGCAGTGTGAAAGGGGGGTGGCTTTGCACTCTCAGGATGTGTAATTTGTCCATTTGCAAAAGTAAGGGCATAGCGTTGCCATGAGCTTGGTAATAAATGCGTTTATCACAGCTTGCAGGGCAGCGAGTGGCTGGGTTTATTCACCCGATCCCTCCTTGTCCCTCTTGGTTATATAATAGAGTTGCTTTAATTTGAACAAAGGTAAAACAGCTTGTCACTGCTGCACCCCTAAATCTGGTAATTGCACGCTACATCACCTCTTATTTGTTGTGCAAACTCCTGTGTGTACGAACAGCCTTAATCTTCTTTTTCTATGGAATATTTCTATTCTTGAACTGTGTTATTTCCAGCTATTAGCATTTGATGAAAATAAATGGTTGCAGAATTAATTCCACCCACGGCGTTTCCCCTTTTCTTGAGCTGACAGAGAAATTATTTTATTTTTTCCCTGTAGATTTCTACAGCCTCTCAGTCTCTTCTACCACATCACTGGTATCTTGGGCCCTCAGTTCAATTAGTGTTGGACCCAGCAGCTTTTAAATAGAGACTGATTAGACTGCAAGCAGGGTATGAGTAACTCAGACAAGGTGGGTAAGTGCTCTGGGCAGGTGCCTTGTTTGTCATAAATATCCTGGGTAAATCTGACCATTCCTGAGTCTCCCTGATGGCCACGTGCACCTCGCTGAAGTTTTTCTGTTAGCTTTTGCCACACAGCTCATGGCCTAGATTTCATTGGAACTGGGAGCTGGGATCTGTTTTATTCCTGTTGGTTTGTCTGTCTCAGACACGAACCCCAGGCACAGAGCAGGATTTGCTGCAGGAATGGAAACAGAGGCATTTGCCTCCACTCTCCCTCCTCTCTTTTGAAGATCAGAGGACCCTTGAAGTGAGGTTAAACTTTATTCCCAAAACCAAAGTCAGAGAACAGAGGATGTATGGAATGGCTTTGGCTTAAGTGATGGTCAGCTATGGCCAAACCATTTATTTTTGTACCTTCTCTCCTGCCTTAGGTGATTATTTAGCCACTCTGAATGCTAAACTGGGACAGTTTATTCCCCACTTTTTGTTTTGTCCTCGAGCAGTACCTGAGATGAGCCCTGTGAGTTTTAACCTGTTTTCTCTAGAGAAGAACCAGGAACAAATGGCCAAGAATAAACTGATGAACAGCCCTGGACTTTGTGTCACCTCCATCCCACTGTGAGTGCTCTCACAGGAGAGACTTCCCCTTATTTCACTGAACTGAAAAACAGGAGCTTCCCAGAATCTGGCTGTTTGAAAAACACCACCAAGCCCAAACAAAACCCCCTACAAGAATGCTTTATAGCTTGGTATTTATGTAAAACATTCTTGGCAGTGTTAAACGTAATACATTAGTACAAACCTGAATATTATTCACAATGATACAATGAATTCCATCTGTCAGCTCTCAGGAGCTGTTTGGGGGGGATCAACTTCCCCTTTCTCTCGTTAGAGATGCCACTGTGCATTTTAGAACTGAAAAAAACCAGTTTGGATTCTCAGCTCTGCTGGTTTGTCACACGAAGGCTGCCTTTGGTGGGACTGCAGATTGTGCTCCCAGGGTGCCCAGAGCTACCCTGGTTCAACCTTTTCCTCTCTCCCTTCTTGCAGGTACCCTGAAAGCAGCACAGAGGAGGAGCAGTGGGATACCCAGAGGGTGCAAAGGAATGTCAGAACAATTAGAGGCAGCAATCAGTTGTGGGTGGCTTGGCTGAAGAGCTGGCATGAAGAAAGTAACCAGAGAGAAGCTGCAAAACAGCAGCGGTGGCGTGTGAGTTACAGAGAACATCTGCTTAGGGCTGCCCCATCCTTGGCTTTACTTTTCCCTGGCAAAGGGATGGGTGGCAATGCTTTGTTCAGGCAACACAAATGCAGCAATGGCATGTCCAGCGAGGGCTCGAGCAACCAGAGTAAAGCAGAACACTAAAAAATAACACCGACAGTCCAAATCGTCAAGTATCCAAAATGCTGTATACAGGAAAAGTTAAGACAACTCAATTTATATTGGAAATACAAGAACACTAAATTCTGCTACATTAAAAAACTTCTTAAACCACAGCACAGTCCTAGTGTTGCATCCACATCTTGCAGCCTGGTCTCACCCGATGCTGTTCAGCGCTATCACCACGGGGATTTCGGGAAACACGTGTTCCCAATCATTCTCTCTAAAGCCAAGAGAACCAAATTTGGTTGGGTTGGTTTTTTTTTTTTTTAAATCTTTTTCCTTTACCATCTAGAGAAGAATTTCAGCTGACACTATAAAAGTGCTTTTGTGTTGAGCTTTTGCTTTCCCAACCCCAGAAACAGTGGCCTTGGCCATGTGGCTTAAACCTGCCAAGCTGCTGTAGCTGTCACACTGTGTTAGTGCTTTAGGGAACTTGCAGAGGGGCAGCAAACACTGAAGTCACTCTGTCACCTCTTTGGAACTGAGTCCAAAAGCCATCCCTGGATGTTTCTTGCAACAACAGAAACAAAGTGTTGGTCACCGGCAAGAAAAGGTTTGTTTGTTTTTTTTCATATAAAAAAAGTTGATAGCTCCTGCCATAAATTTACAAAAACTATCCCTGAGTGACTGTTCTGTGTCTGGTAAGACCTCTTGTGACAAGGAAATGGCTGAAGCTGGCTGAAGAGGAAAGAGATGCTGTTCCACCTGCAGCTTTTTATTACACTTTGCACTAATACTGATATGCTCTGACAGTGCCATACTATAGCAACGTGTGAGCTCCTCTCTTGTAGCTTCAACAGTAAAAAAATAGCTCCGTTACTCAAACACTGCTGGCATCACGTATTTACACTTTTAAATAGAAATGTTACCTTTTCTGAAGTAATCAAAATAGATCTTTGCAAAAAATTTAGAAGGAGGGGTTTTACAAAATAAACGGAGAAGGTAAAAAAAGCTGGAGGATCTCTCGGTACCTTTTATGGCAAACTTAGCCCAGGAAATTATTTGGCTTTAATTTTCCTGAAAGGGATGTCTTAGCACTGGTTCTCTGCCTCCCCTCTAAGCCTCTTTCCCCCACGGAAAGACTCGGGAGGAGCCAAGCCTGCTTTGTGCAGATTAGGGCGAGGGGTCACCTGCGAGCAGCGCGCCCTGCCAAGCAGGGAGCAGGGCGATGCCCCTGCCCGGGGGGCTGTGATAAATAACGTGCCGGGAAAGCTCGCAGCCCTCCCAGCTGTGCTGGGCACTGGTAGCTGGGAGGGTGCTGGGAGCAGAGCAGGGGTTTGGCTGCTGCCCCTCGGACATTCCCTCCCCCCACCAGGGCGGACGGGAGTGGGCAAGGTCCTGGCAGGGGACACAAGCAGGCCGGCTGACCCACATCAAGCAGAGGGATATTCCATACCGTACGCCATCAGCTCAGACCTAGAGGCTGAGAGAGAGAGGAGGAAGAGGGGGCATTCATGAGCTCCCAGTGCTTGCCTCCCGGAGCAGCTGCAGCACNAGATCTCTGCTTGTTCTTTTCCTTTTACCGTAATAAAACTGCTTTATCTCACCCTGCTGGCTGTTCCCCATCTTACTCTCTCCCCTGTCCCAAGGGGAAAGGGAGTGATGGAGTGACTTAGCGGGCAGCCGGCACCCAGCCAGGGTCAGCCCAGTGCAAGTGACAACAGCTGGGGACGGTTACAGACGGGCTGAGGGCGTTAGTGGTGGTTTCACTGTCACTGGTGGCTGGGCAGAGACCCCCCCTGTGCACCTGAGCGGTCAGAGCCAAGCACAAGACAATCACATATGTGGAAAAGTCACCAGCCAGGCCTGGGCAATGAGCTGCTGGGAGGAAATCCCCCCTTGCATGGATAAACCTCACTCTTTGAAGTCCATCTACGGCTGTATCAGCACCTTTTTTTGTCTACTAGTAACACATCACCAGTGACGTCTACCACACGTTTACCTAATGCTGTGCCCCTGCTTGGTTTGCACGTTGTGGCTGTGTCCCTGCAGCACAAAGAGAAGGCAATTCCACAAACTTGCACAGCCCAGTCTCTCGGGAAGGATGAAAACCTTTCCTTAGTCCCAGGTGATCCTGTTGGTATCTCCGGAGGCAGGGGAGATGCGAGTTGGGCAGTGAGGAGTTACTTTAAACTTTGGCAAAGAAAAAAAAGATATACAGATAGCTAGCTATCGAGTTCTTGTGTGTTCCAAACTCTTCCAAGCGCACTTATTTAATCTTTTGCTCTTGCTTTGAGTTCCTGGAGGAGTATTTTCACACTCGCTTTTGCTGGTTTGCAATTTTCTTTTGGCGTCTTAGATGACAAATGAAGACTTGTGTCTGAAGTCACCCTGCAACGAAACAGGTTGGGATGTAGGAAGGATCCAGCAGTTTTCCAGGCAGCTCTCTGTTCCTGCTGCCCCCAAAAAGTAGATCCAAGCTGTGCAACCATGAGGATACTGCCCAGGCAGCTCCCACTTCCCACTGGGAAGGGGAGGGAGGCACCAGTTCCACTGGCCAGGTGCTCCTCCTCCCGTCCTCCTCACACACCAAGGCGTGGCAGGGGATTTTCTCATTCCCTCATCAGTATCTCTGCTAATGGGAGAGGCTTTTTCTGGTCTTAAGCTCAGTGATCTACTCAAATCCCAAAATACAAATTCTCTCGTAAAAGCATCACATCCTGCCCACTTAATCCAATGAAACTCATCCTAAGGGGGTCAGGCCACGAGATAACTCGGAGCAGAGCTGCCTCTGATAGCTCCTGGCATCAGTCACTTCAGGCAACTGAAACTGTTCATCATTTCTAAGGAAATGACTCAGCCTTCACCCGTCTGTTTTCCCTCTGTTCCCCAGCCTTGCTTCGGAGGGGAGCCCACTCTCAGAAAGTCTGCAGGCCCTAAAAGCGACTCGTCCTCTGCCCACCCTCCTCCTCTCCCGACAGAGATGGTAAATGCAAATCGTTTGTTGTTACCTCATCATCTGTCCGGATGTAGTTAACGTCATCAGGCTTTGCTGGAGTCTTGTAGCTGAAAGAAAGGGAAAAATCTCATTTCTGGGACAGGAAGACTGCAGGATTTTGGAGGGGAGGTGCTGGGAAGGACGGAAATGAGGAGGAGCAGCTGAGTGAGAAGCAAGCAGAGAGAAACACGCTGGGTTTCGAGAAGTCTGTGTTTATTCCATCATTTGCCATGACTGGGATTTTTTCTGAATTCCCCATCAGCACACAGGGCAAACAGATTGCTGTGTGTTTCCCTAAGACTCTGCAAAGAGATGAACTGATTCTGTCCGGGGCTCTCCTGCTCTGGTGCCTGTCACTGCCTTTCTGTGCCTCCTGCTCTGCTTCCTGTGGCAATTACAAAGTTCATTTTAATCCTTCACTGCCAGAAGCCTTCAGCATTTTTCTTAGTTATAAGGAAGCGCCACTTGTTTGCAATCCCACAGGAACGCAGGATTTATACACCACTGTCAAGTCCGGTGTATGCCAACCCTCAGCTGCATTTAAATGGGATATTTAGAGCTTTTTCTGAAAAACAAACGAAACCAAAGAGAAAAAACAAGACAGGACTCGTGCTGAAAAGCAACATTTAGCACAGAACAAATCTATCTGGTGAGAATCTTGGCTTTGCATATATTATCTCCTCTCCAGACTCTGTAAGGACGTCGAGGCTTGTCTCTGATGCTAATGCTGTTGTTTTTAACATTTTAATGTGCGCTCCACCACGGCTGTTTTTCATCCCAAATTTAGGTCCTCACAACTAGTGAGATTTCCTGTAGAGAGCCTGCTCTGCTGCTTCCATTCCCTACACGTGTCCTGACGCTTCAGAATTAATTGTGCAGTGAGCTGTGATCGTTAAGCCATGGACCTCGTTACGCCAACAGCACAGGAGCTGTTGGACAAACACCTGCAGGCATTTAATCGTGCTGGGCCCCCTTTCCCATGCAAAGGATGAGGAGCTCAGAGCACAGCTCCCATGGCAGCCACGCCACAATTCTCCCTCAGGAAAATGCCATCCACCCCTGGAAGTGTCCAAGGCCAGCTTGGATGGAGCTCTGAGCAGCCTGGCCTAGTGGAAGGTGTCCCTGGCCAAGGCAGGGGATGGAGCTGGATGATCTTCAAGGTCCCAGTCCCACTCTGGGATTCTGTGATGATTCCAGGGAATAAACCTGGATGCTGCAGGGTTTTACAGCAGGGCACTGGATGCCTCAAGGACTGGCTTGGCTTGTGGACTTTGGTGGGGAATTGGGCATTAAAATTCCTTTAAGCCACTAATTTTTGGCACCCTTCAGACTCCTGCATGCTCCCTGAGGGTGCAGGAACTTGTCCAAGAAGCCCAGATTACCTTTCCCCACTCTCTTTGCCGTTTGCAAAGTATCCCCTTCTGTAGGCACAGCAGATCCCAAGAGTGATGAGCACCAGAACTGCAAGGACCACCAGGACTCCCCCGATTATCCCACCGATATTGAGGTCATCTGGCAAAGAGAGACACCAGCATCCAGCGTTTCTTTAAGGCAGCAGCAACATTCCAGCTTCACACACACTAAAATGACATCTCTCAAATACTTTAAGCAACAGTTCATAGGGAATTAATGAGTCCCTGATTTCAAGATTGAACCTGTTCATGATCAGATGTTTCCCTGAATTTTCAGATTATTTTTATCTCCTTATGTTTGGGCATACTAGAAAGCTTTCCCCCCTCACTCCTGATGGTGATGGCAATTTATTTATGGTGATGTATCAACCAGCATTGATGAAAACTGTACGGAGAGCCACTCACAGACTTCCATCTCCTGCTCCTCACACTTGGCAAAGCCAGCATCGTTTGTTGCTATGCAGGAGTAACGCCCTGTGTCACCTTTGTGCACTGCATGGAAAACCTGGGGAGGGAAAGGCGATAAAGGGATGTGACATGAGAAACAAGGCGCTGTGAGGGTATAAAAGTGCGGATAAAAATGCATCTCTGCTAAGATCTTCTTCCATCAATCTTCCCTTTCCCAACTCGCCCAGACCCTGGCACACCTCACCTTCTTCAAATTATTCCTTCCTTGAAAGCCAGGCATTGTTTTTCTGAATTTACAAGCAACCTTAAAGATAACCTGTCCTGTCTAGATCTGTGAGGGCATTACCAGAGTGCCTGTGGCGGGGTTCAGGGTGTAGGAGGAGTTGTGGGATTTGGTGCTGGATTTGCTGTCGGGTGACAGAGGCTCGCTGTTGCGGTACCAGCTGTAGGTGGACTTGGGGAAACCTTCGTTCTCGTGGCAGTGAAGAGAGGCTGATTTGCCAACAGGGACGGCTTTAGGCACAGAGCATCTGGGAGTCATGGGTTTCACTGTGGGGAGACACAAACCAGGTGAGTGGCGCTGCCAAGCAGGACCGAACCATTTCTGAATTCTGTGCTTCCTTAGGCAAAGCCACCAAAACTCCCCGTTATTCCCAGCTGGTTTTAAACCTCTCAGAGTGGCACTGATGGGACTTTGGAGGTCCCCACAGCCCCTTCTGTTCCCGTTGCAGAGGTTCTGGGTTTGATACCTTGGACTGTGAGCTGGATGTTTATCTCATCGATGGTTTTGGTGTCAGAGGGTGCGGCCACCTCGCAGCGGTACGTGGCCGTGTCCATCCTCGTGGTGTTCTTGATCACCAGGGACGTCCTGCTCAGAATCTCTGCCCGAGTCGCAAAGTCTCCTGACACACAGGAAAGACAGAGGAAAACATCAGGGGGATCACACAGACTCATTTTGGGCATATAAGTTAAGCAGTTGATTTCAGACTTTTCCAGAGTCAAAGGAACTGGATGCTTGAAAGCCCCGAAGAAACCAAAGCTGCCAACCACGTAAGAGGATGAACTGGAAAGCACTCCACCACTCCAAACCTCAAAAAATGTGGCAAAATCGAACTTCCAAGACAGCCCCAGGCCTTGCCTCCTTTGGAAGATTCATTTGGATGTGGCTCTTGGTCCCGTCTGAAGTGCTGGAGTAATTCCAGATGGAGTGAAGCCCTGCTGGCACTGGAGTTTCCCTATCAACCCAGAGAGGCTGCAAAGCCCTGTGCTGCCTCTGCAGAGAGCGCTGGCAGCTGGACACAGATCCCTGCTGAGGGGCAGGCGGAGCCCTCGGATGTTACCCGGAAAGTCAGGAGGGGTCAGTGCCTGGTCCCAACAGCTCAGACAGGCACTGTGACCACGCTGGGACCCACAGAAGGGAAGCTGCAGCGTTCCTTCCTTACCTAAAAAACATCTCCTAGCCAGGATCCCACTGCAGCTCCCTGTGGCTCCCTACTGTGACCTGTCAATAATGAGGCAGGGAGCAAAGAACATCCTGCTCCCTCTCCATCCTGCACTTCAGCTGTGGAGCTCTGTTCCAGCAGAAAGCAGCCAGCCAGCCAGGGCTCCTGCCTCCAACAGGCTTGCTTGTTCCCCATCGTGCTGCTTCCGAAATCTGTTTGGAAAGCTGTTTTGGAAAGCTGAGAACAAGCAACCTTCATACCTTGCATTTTGTTGTCAAAAAACACGTAAGAGGTTTCTCCATCTCGGATTTTCTTCCACTCGATTCTGGGATCTGGCGTCGCTATGGATTTAATGATGCAGGACAGCTCAACACCTAGCAGGAGAAATGAGGGCAATCCAGATTAATAGGAAGCAGCTGTGTTTTTGCTCTGCTTTGAGCACTCTCACTCAGTGTTTTATTAGGAGATGCTGCCCACAAAGCAGAGCCTTCTCTTTCATCTGCCTCACAAACAGAAACGCTGCTGGGTTCCAGGAGCTATTGGAAGATGGATTTTGGCCAGCAAAAATAATAGCCCAACAGATCAACTGCGGAGAGAAATGAACACCCTGTTCTCTGCAGGCTGTGGCTTATGGCAAACAAAATCTTTTGTCAGGGCGAGCCCACAGCCCTGTCCTGCTGCTGGGCAGAGCCACAGCGTGAGCCAGGGATGCAGCATCTCCCTGGGCAGTGCCTGGGGCTGGACTGGGACCGTGACTCCCGGGGATAAACCCAGCAAGGCCTCTCCCCTTTGCAGCTGGCACTGGCACCCCATCTCCCCTGCAGAACAGGGCACCCCAGCAGGGCTGGGCGGTGCCTTCCCAGAGCCCCAGGGCACCTCCGTAGGAGGGCCAAGAGAAAATACAAATTTTTCTCTCTCTGTGTGTTAATTGCAAGGCAGCTGCTTTTCCTTCTTTTGGGACCCGGTTCAAAAAAGCACTCAGGCAGAGACTTTGCAATGCCAGTGGCTTGCAGGGGACCTCAATAAACCATTTAAAACAGGGAGATACAGACGTATTCTCAGGCACTTCTCTGAGTCCCAGGCTCTCGTGGTCCCAAGGAACCAGTGGCCAAAAAGCCAAATTTTCCTCCGTTGTTTGGCCTGATGTGAATCCCGAGGCAGCACAGGCAGCACTCACTCTGGAACTCCTGCACCACGGGCTTGGTGTTGCTGGATGTCAGCTCCACAGCCAAGAGTCTGCAGCCTGGGAAAACAAACAGAAGGTAATAAGAAATAGCACAGCTCATAAGTCACCCAGCTAGGAAGAGGCTGCCTGCTGAGAAATCATCCTGGCCAGCTCCGAGGACTGACTTCCCCAGATAAAACCTCTTCCTGGCTACCAGCACAGCACCAGCAGGACTGAGTTTATTTAGGAGTTGTGGTGTAAATATGTTGAGGCCGACAGCTAGTCTGAAGGCTTCACAGATCTCAATTTGGACACGGTTGACTTCTCTTTGTGAGAAAAGAAAATAATCAGCTTCACCCGGGGAAGTGTAGTATCAACAGAAGTACGGAATCCAAAACAATAGAAAGAGAAAACAGCAAACATATCTGCACCTGGCATTTTTCTGAATGTCTGAATGCTTCTGTTACAGGTAACCAATAGTGTTATATTGTAGTTAAATGACGGCCAACGGATCAATTGTTGTAGTTTAGTAGCCAATGAATTTGTAACACGGATGATAACATAGAAGAGTCTCTAAGTATTTGTTCTTCTTGAAATAAAATGCTTTATGCCACTAATCTGTGGTGCAGTGCCCGTGTTCTTGTGCTGTGGCCACCCCAACAGCGACATAAAATACAGGAAAATATATTTGTTAGAAGTAGCAATTAAAGAGGAGGATTAACACAACAGCACAAAGGCAGTGCCAGCACGAGCCACTTCCTTGAGCCTTGTGCTTGTTTAGATGGGAAAGGAACCGTGATCATGCAGGAGTGAAAGTTTTGTTTTGGAAGTTAAGGGGATGGTCAGGAAAAGGCAGGAAGCGAACCAAGCTGGAGAGACCCGGTCAGTTCCTGTGAGATGGAGCGGGCCAGGCCTGGCCCCTCACAAATGCTGATTGCACTGGCAAGTACTGCAAGTGTGGCAATGTGAAATGCGAGGCAGTAAATCATGAGAGGACTGTGTTTCAGGAGCAAACAGGAGGTCAGCTCTCGGGGTAGAGCCCCAGCCAGACCCCACTGGGGTGAAAGCTCAGCCATGCAACGCTGGGAGGCTCCTTATAACACAAACTTGCTTGTTCCCTTCCTGCTCTGGGCACCAAAGTGTTCCCAATGAACCCAGGCATCTTCCCTCTCCTGCACAGTATTTTAGTTAGAGAAATCTGCCTTCCGTGTCCCTTCTGCCGTGCATTCCACCAGAGCAGGTATCAACAGCACTCACGCTCTGCTGGATGACCAATTCACCAACAACTCTCCAGAGGGAGAGGGAAACAAGCAGGGAGCTCCCTGGAAGAGGAAAGTGAAGCAGACAGAGGATTTTCTGGAACTGGGTGTTCTGGTTCTCCTCTCAGTCAGACTTTGGTGTTCCCAAACCAGGCTGCTCCGAAGGAGCAGGAGGAGGTTCCAAACCACAGTCAGTGCAAAGATAATCAGCTGCAGGGGCCTGCCATGGCCACAGAAGCAGCTCTGCTCTGACCAATCCCATCAGAAGTCAGTGGAAATCTAAGGGAGATGCCCACTGAGCTCCCTGGGCATTGATCAAACAGCAGGTTAAAAGTGATGGAAAACACCACCTCAGTGACACGAGATGCAGCTAAAGGTCAAGAGTAAAAAGCCATAACAAACATGGATAGAAAGCAGAAAAGGCAGCTGAAGGGAGATGTGGAGAATGAAATGATCTCCAGCATCACGACACAGCTGGAAATTCCTGTGCTGGCTTTCGGGGGGGAAAAGCTTTTGGGCAGAGACTGACAGTGCAGGGACAACATCCCTCTGGTGGAGTGGCAAGGTGGCAGTCTGAGAAACACCCAAGAGCTGCAAGGTCACTCCCACTGAAAGCTTGAGGGCCTTCAACACCTAAAATCCTTTCAGCAACGCTGAAATGTTCCCTGCTGGCTCCTATCCCTCGCTGTGTGTTAAAAGCTGACACTTTCCTGGGAGCGCCTGTGCTGACACCCCACAGACCACCAGGGAGAGCTGGAGTTTGGCGAGGTTTAGAAAGCTGCCTTTGTGTCCAAAATCATTGTTTCTCACACAAAAGCCACCAACTGATGCTAACTAAGAGCTGGCCCAGCCAAAACTGCTCCTAGCAGGACTTTTCCACCCTTCCCCCTTCTGCACTGGAGGCGGTCATGCAGCATTTGTGAGAAATCCAATATTGAACTGAGCTGAGAGCACTCTGGACTTTGGTTCCTTCCAGCCAGGAGCTGGTCTAAGGAGTAATTTCTTCAAGTCTGTTTTGAAGCAGAGTCCATTTTCACCAGAATTTCTGCTTCCAGACCTACCCCCTGACAGAAAGGAACTGTGCCACACAATTTGTGCCACATGAATTGTGCCAACGCTTTCCCTTCCCTCTGTTCCTCACAGAAGCATGCAGTGGTTCGGATTGGAAGGGACCTTAAACCCACCCAGTGCCACCCCCTGCCATGGGCAGGGATACCTTCCACTGTCCCAGGCTGCTCCAAACCCCATCCAGCCTGGCCTTGGACACTTCCAGGGATCCAGGGGCAGCCACAGCTGCTCTGGGCACCCTGTGCCAGGGCCTCCCCACCCTCCCAGGGAGGAATTTGTCCTAATATCCCATCTATTCCTGTTCTCTCTCAGTTTAAATCCATTCCCCCTTGTCCCGACACTACGTGCTCTTGTAAAAAGTCCTTTGATCCTCCAGGTGTTCTGGCTGGGGCTCTGATCCTCAGGAGCATGAACAGATCCCACTGATCCCAGCAAACCCCCAGAGCACGGGAAGTTGCTCATGCCCTGAAGACAAGGCACAATTTTGGGAAAATCCTTTTGAAATCTTTGGACGTGTTTCCAACAACAGTGAAAAAAGGTTATTTGATTGCCTCTGCTGTGAGACTGCTGCTTCTGGAACCAGGAATTTAATTGAGAGCCCAGGTCTGAGCACTCAGCTGATCTGAGGGGATGCTGGCTGCCCTCCTGCTCTGGACCAGTTTTACCTTTGTTATGGATTCTTGCTTGCACAGTACCTTTCCCCAGAAAAATGCTGTCCCATCAAATAGACATGGCAACAGTCCTACCTCTGCTGCAGTTAGAGTATCAGTTCAGTTGCAGGTGGGGACAGCAAAACCACAGAGTCGTGTGGCTCTGAGGGAGTTATGGCTCTAGAAATATTCACTCCAAGACAGTGGGGCTCCGTCAGACTCCAGCCCCATCTCATTTCCCAGGAATTGCTCACAGCAGGCATTTTCTCACCCGCTAAAGACAAGAGATTCAGGTCTATCCCTCAGGCACAAAGCAGGATGACAACAAATTTCAGACAGAAGCCGAGTCCTTGGAGACTGTGGGAGAGGTTCTGACATTATTACGTGTATTGACCTTGGGCAGAGATCAATGTGGCTGCTTAAATCACTGCCCAGGCAGATTTATTCCTCTCTGTGTGGCAGAACACCACAAGTAGCATGTTCTAAATTAAAAGAAGGTGACAGAGAAGCAAAACAAAAACCTGAAGTGACCATACGGACTGTACAGCGAGGGAGGAATGCCTTTCTAGAGCTTTGCTCTGTTGGCAAGGGTTGTCTCTTTGTTTTGTTTTGTGTTAAATCACCATCAGTGCTTAAGCCACCTCCTAAAAGGGGTATTTCAAAGGTGCTCCTTTAGGCTCCTTCCAGCCCAGCACAAATAAACAGCAAAGGGTTTGTGTTATGTAAATCTCACTTCAAAGGCCCCAGCACCCAGGGTTTGGAGAACAGCTGGAATTGCATTCCCCTTCCAGAGCAGCCTGTGTGCCACAGCACAGGCACCCACCCAGCCGTATGTTCCTCATCCCCAAGTTCCCACCAGACCCGTGTGTGCCGCAGCTCCCAATCCCCACCAGGTCTCTATAGGCTGCAGAATCCCAAATCCTACCAGATCTGTATGTTCTACCCCCCTGAATACCTACCAGCTCTGTATGTGCTGCAGACTCAGCCCGACATATGGTTGAATCCCAAATGTCATCAGTTCTCCAAAATAGAATCCAGGACAAGGCACTGAAGTCTATAGCATATTCTTATGGCACTTTTTTTTTTCAGCTAAAGAGATCCAGCCCATGCTTGTTACTGTGACTCATGGTATCTGAATCATTTTAAAATGCTATACTGAAGGAAAAAAAAGCAGCTTTATAGGCGACTCTGTGGGTTAAATCTCCTTTCTACTGTTCAAAGCCAAGCCTGACCTTCCATCTCCTTCCATCCCGATGCCTGTTTGAAAGTTCTCGGCAGAAATTTGAAGAGGAGGTGAGGTATTGTGTTATAGGGAAAGTGAGAGGACGACCAGGAAAGAGTTTGGGAGAAGTTGCTGGCAGCATCCCGCGCTGCAGCGTCGCTCGGTGCCGCGATCGCAGTTACCCGATACGGTAATTTTAGCTAATGCACCGTCAGGCACGAGCAGTACAAAACCACGCAGCTGTATTTAAACACCTGCCCACCAAAGCAACAAAAATATGCCTCGCTCGAGGTGCCCATCATCACTAAGCCCTTGCTCGATTTGCAATTCAAAGCGCGCCTGAGCCATGTGGGAACGCCGCGCAATAAACCACACGCCTGGTTAAGCATCAGCTCTGCTTTCTGGGTGGTTACTCGGCGCAGCAGCAGTGAGGGGTATGTTGTGGGGTGTCAAAACGTGGTCGCTGAACCCTCTGCACGTCAGCACGCCCGGGGCTGCCCGCCTGGAGGTGCCCCTGGAGCATCCATCCGTCCTCGGTGCCGGCAGCGGCGGCGGCAAGGACGGCACAGCCCGGGCACGGAGCAGCGCAGGGGAGCTGCAGGGCAGCCAGGCTGACCCCGGGCTGTCCCTGCCTCTCTAGGGGGGTGTGTGCGGCAGGGAGGAAGCCGGCTGTGAAATGTGTGGGAAACCTCCAGAGGAAGAGCGGAGGAAGCCACGCAGAGATGGGCTGGGTAAGACAAGGAGAGGGGAGGCTGGGTTTCTGCCCTCGGCTTATTTTGAGGAACATCAGACCATCTGCCTGGAAATATCCATCCTTTTGTCTCCCAGTGCTGCAGGCTCTTTATCCCCCCTCTTCTCTATTCCCAGCGCGTCTCGCTGCAATTCCACAATCAGACTTGTGCCAGGTGGTGCAGGACAGACAGCACAGCGTGGCACAGGAATGAGAGAGCAGAGTGTCTCAGGCACTTTTCGGTGAAGTTTTTTGGGCTTTCTCTGTCCGACTGTCTTCGTGTGGAACTTCAGGAACAGCAAATGTACTCGTGACGCATAAAGCCTGGATTTAAAAAGGATGAACAAATGTTTTGTAGCACTCAGTCACAACCTCCACTCCTCTCCTCCAGCCCAAGGAGCTGGTGGTGTGTTTGCTCTGGCATCCCCGTGGCAGGCTGAAAGCCCCTTGGGGCTGATAGAAGGGAGCAGGCAGGTGGATGGGCCGTGTCTGCCCGGCGACCCCAGCGAGCCGCGTGCCTTTTTTATCCCATTTTTCCATGGCACCTCCCTGAGCTCAGCCTTTTTTATCCCGTTTTTCCATGGCACCTCCCTGAGCTCAGCCTTTTTTATCCCTTTTTTCCATGGCACCTCCCTGAGCTCAGCCTTGACTCCGGGGTGGGCTGCCCTGCTGGAGAACAATGTAGATGTGCAGCGAGAGATTAGTGAACAAAAGCTTAGGAGTGTCTCCGTTCAAATTAAGTAACAGATGGACCTGGTCTGTGTGGGAGCTGATAACAGTTATAAAAAGGCCATCACCAGACTGTGGCCAGCCCACCCTGGAAAAAACCCACTCAGTCGTAAATCCTCTGTGCTGTTATAGCTGCTTGGGCTCCTAAGGCTTTATTTTTACCAGCTATCATAAACCAGCACAACTTATTTTAGATGCACGGCTTGTACTGCTCAGCTAAAAGGGTGCCAGCTCTCTGATAGACACCTCCCAACAGAGATGTGCCCGCCTGGGCAGGGAACACGAGGCAGAATCAACCCAGAGGAGGCAAATGCAGCCTTACAGAGCAGTGTTTGGCATCCACACGGCGCTGGCTTTGCTCTCCTCCTCTCTCAGGGAGCTCGCTCGTGGCACTCTCTCTGGAACACTGATCGTGAGGGAGTCTCTGGTGGTCCCAGCAGGACCAGAACCCCACAGGATGAAGCTGTGTGGAACACCATCGGGTATCCGCATTCATCTGAAGATGTAAGAACTTGGGATTTTGCCCTTAATTCACTCTCTCCCTGCTCACCAGTACAGAAGGTGAGGAGATGCCTGACTTCAAACAGGGTACGTGCAGTTCTGGAACGAGATCCTAGCCTGTTTAAATCTCCTGATTTACATCTCCTGACTTAAACTGGGACCTTAAAGACCTGACTGCACTTGCTGCAGAGAGGGCTCATTAGCACCCAGGCCATGCACACAGGCTTTTTTCTTCCTTTTCTTTTTTTTTTTAATTTTAGTTTTTTCTTTCCTCCTCCTTCTTTCCTTCTTTGTTTTTCTTTTTTCTTTTGGGCAGGAGGATTTACTGTTCCACCTCCTAACCAGACAGCGAAGCACACCCACCCTGAGGAGTGGAACAGGTTGCTCTCAAGGAGATACGGAACCCTCCTGGGTCAAAAGCCTCTCAGCCAAGCAGCTCCTTCTGCAGCCAAACATTCCTCCTCTCTCCCAGGCAGGCAGGGAAGCGTAGGTGTTGCCCGGGAAGACCACACAGAGCTTTCTGATGCTTTCCCCGAGCCTGGTTTCGTCACGTTGGGGTGCAGCTGCAGTCAGACTGTCTCAGATCACCATCTGATCAGGGCTTCTGCAGCTCAGAGTTTCACAACCTTTGCTTGCTGTGGCATTGCAGCGTGGGCAGAGATGAGGTGTTAAGGTCCTGCAGATCTGCACCTTCACAGAAATGACCCCATTTTATTAAAATGGGGTTTCCTCTGTCCCAACAGACGTGGCCAGAGGTACCAGCCCCACAAAGGGACCTACACGCTGCTGCCATCAAGGAGAAGATGGACATTTAATACCCTGCAGATGTGGCTGTTCAAGCCTTGCCCAGCATCTCAATCTGTGCCTGATCTGGGCCTAGCTCTCCTGTTTTCCCAAGCTCATCCCCTGTTTCTGGCTCTTCTCCTGGAAAGGACTGGCTGTACGTGCGAGTCGGGAAGGAAGCAATACTCGTGTGGATGACTAATGCCTAATACTTAAAAGAGATTAGGATGGAAGCAGCAAGGGCTCGAGAGTTTCCAGCATGTCAGATTGCATCTTTCTGGAATATACTTCAGGCCAACTTCACCTCAGAGAGAAGACGGAAAGAGTTGGAATCTGCCCCTCAGAATCTGGGATGAAGGGTAGTGGAGGGGGAACAGAAAGGCAACATGAACAGGAAAGCTGTTATTACCATCCCCTGCATTCCTGAATTGCTTCTCCCTTCCCAAGAAACCCGAGGCTGAACTGAAAGTCTTATTTCCCTTGTGTGAGCCACAGGGAATAGGGCATGGAGCTTCTGCCAGGGGGTTAAGACCTGCCCAGAGCATTTCTTTGCTGGCCTCTGGGGTCAAGCCCCTCACACAGATGCTTTGGGCTGACTGTCCAGGAGGGAAGAACAGGGGCAGGCGGCCTTGCTGTGTGGTTCTGAGGCGGGAGAGTTCCTCCTTACAGCTGCACCAAGGTTTTGGCAAAAAAACAGAGGAGAAATCCAGATCACTTGGCCAGGAATGCATCAAACCAGCCACGATGTGCTCAGCACTGGTCCTGCCATTCTCATTAACAAATAGGCAGCCTAATTACACCTTCAACCTGGGCTGGCTCACAGCCAAGTGCCTTGGCAATCAGTGCAAAAAATAGGATGTAAGGGGATCCCAGGAGGGCAGCTCATCCCCACCTCTGCTTTAGGGCATGAAAACCCCAGGGATGCAGCTGGCCAGGCCGCTGGAACCCTGAGGAGGCCAAGGGTCTGTGGAACCCCGAGGAGGCCAAGGGTCTCTGGAACCCCGAGGAGGCCAAGGGTCTGTGGAACCCCAAGGAGGCCAAGGGTCTGTGGAACCCCGAGGAGGCCAAGGGTCTCTGGAGCCCCAAGGAGGCCAAGGGTCTCTGGAACCCCAAGGAGGCCAAGGGTCTGTGGAACCCCGAGGAGGCCAAGGGTCTCTGGAGCCCCAAGGAGGCCAAGGGTCTCTGGAACCCCGAGGAGGCCGAGGGTCTCCTGTGCAGTGTTTCCCCACCATCTGCCCAAGTGCCGCACACTTCTCAGCTGAGCCTCAGCCCCTTCGCAGGCAGCGTCCCCTGGAACCCAGTAAGGATGCACAGCTCCAGTTCACCGGAGGAAATAAAGAGAGGGATGGGAATTGCGGGAAGAGCGAAGGCACACGCTGTCGCAGGCAGCAGTGGATGTGCCACTCTGTGACCTGTTCACCAGGTGGGAATGCCTCGCAGCAGCAAAGCCCAGGAACAAAGATGGGGAGCACTGGAGAGCAGTGGGAACTTCTGCACAGGGCAGATTTGAAACCAACCCTTCCTGCCTATTCCCACTTGCCTTCCATTGTTTCCGCAGCCAGCCCCAAGAAGTGCCACGCAGGCACATCCTACGTTATTTCTCACTTCAGCAAGTCCCCTTCCTCCCCAAAGTGGCAGATGCTGGTACCAAATTAGTGCCAAGTGGGAGGGAACCAGCAGATAACTGTCACAAGAGCCAGGGGCAATGGTCTTCCTGCTGTCCTCTCCCTTCCTCCCAGCAGGACTCTCCTGGCAGCAGACAGATGCTGAGGGATGAAATCCAGGACAGAGTGGGGTCAGCGAGACGTGACAGGGATCTATGGCCAGCGTCAGGGAGAGGGAATGAGGGAACGGCAAAAAGGGGCAAGTTCCTTTATTTTTGGCTCATGTGGGAATTTGACTCAAGGATTGCTGAGAATCTCATAAGCCACGGTGACATTTTCCAGGCTGAGCGCCAGCCGAGGCACAGACTTGATCTCAGCAGGTATTTGACTTCCCCAGGAGCTGGGATGCTCAGTACCTGCCTGACCCTGGCTTTTGATGAGGACACACATCTCAGAAGCTGCCTGCAATGCAAAGACAGGAAATAAGCGGATATGCTATCAGCACCAGGCTTTGCAATGCTCCTTAGTGTCTGGCTGTGTCCCAACCATCAATACAGAGACTTGCAGGGGTTTAGCCTATAATCCCCTATTCCTCTGTCTGTGACTCTAATCTCCTGATCCTCCCTTCTCCTCCAGCCTAGAGCTTGACCAGCAAAACACGGATCTGAGGTTCTGCTTATCGAAGACCAACCATGTCATCTTCCTGTGGAAAATGGGAGTTGGGAAGAGAGCAGCCGTCATCAGAGCCAAGAGCCGGGAGTAGGCTGGAGAAGGGAACAGGAGAGGGCGTGAGCAAGCACACAGAGAAATCATTTATGACAAGACTGAAGGCAGCTCTCCTTTTAAGAACATTTCCTCCAATTTTACAGTGTAATTTTTGCCTTCTTCTCGCGCGCGGGTAATTCCAGCCCCGGGTCCGAACCGCAATTGTCTCGCTAACGCGCCGCGCGGAACACGCGCAAATCAACGCCGCGGGAGCCTGACTGCAGGCACCGGGGAACATCCCCGGCTGCCTGCGAGCAGACCAGGAGCAGACCGTGATCCCACGGCCGTCATTCCAGGCGGGAGAGGTGGGGCCGGCCTCCGCCGGGCAGCTCTGAAGCTTTGCAGAGACTCTGTCAGAACAAAGGACGCGGCCCCACGAGGGGGGAAAAGGCGCTCAGCGCGCCGCATGCAGGCCCGGAGATGTGATTTTAGGGGCAGCCCTGGATCTCAGGAGCAGATCTGAAGAGACTTCCCCTGTTAACATCAGCCCGAGCACAGGCTGCCAACCTGCACGGGGAGAAGCGCCGCAGGGCTCAGGGGAGATTATTTTCTTGGGAAGCGCACCGGGGAATTAAAGGGAGCCCAAGTGAAGTCACAGACAGATAAGGATGAAAAGCGTGACACAGAGAGCTATTAGGAAGATGCCGCCATAAATGAGCAGGGCGAGAGGGAAGGGAGTAATGCTGTGTCACAGCAAAGAGGACAAAACCCATCCTGGCTCGTGCCAGCCTGGACTCCTGACCGGGGCAAGTCTGTTTAACAGAGCAGAAAGGAGCCTTGGCACGGAGGGGTTAAAAGATTACTTGTCCTGGGGGAGTTGAATTAGCCACTTATCTGGGAACCAACTTCTCCCAGACCCTGACTTGTTTTTCTCCTTAAACATCATCTGCTGCTATTTTTAGCAGAGAATTTTCTCAGCTGAATGCTCCCAGTCGAGTGCTGGTCAGAGGCCCTTTTCCCAGGGAGACACAGGCCCAGCAGCACGTGCTGGTCCCTGGTTCAGCTCAGCTCTGTGCCACTGTCCTGCCAGCTCTGGGCTTCGTGTCCCACTGCCAGCTCTCCCCTGAGGCACGGGGACAGTCCCCACCCCACTGGGGCAGGCATATTAAATGCCCTCACAGACCCTAAAAAGCCAGGGGGGGCTACGAAGTCAGAGACAGCTAAAAAGAGTAGGCTGGAGTTGGTAACTTGCCTGGAGGCTTTAGAGCATGAATGGCAAAAAAGGTGGGAAGGAGACTGAAAGAAATGATTAGGCTGACATTAGTAACAGGACCTGCTTCTCAGCGCTGAAATCTATTTGGATCGGTTCCAGTTCCTCCGAGGGAAACCATGGAAGCCTTTATTGTTCATAAAAGTTGCAACTAAATTCGGACTGTAGAAAGCTGAAGGAAATACCTCTCAGAGGACAACCCTGCTGGAAATAAATGAGGTAACTCCCTTCCTCTTCTCTGCTTTTCTTGGGGCCTTCATTCCTCCTTGGCCAAAACCCCAACCTGTCCATCAGCCCATCAGTGCCTTCCCCTGGCTCCTGGCTGCTCAGCCTCCAGCACTGCTATCTGTCTGCCTGCCTGCAATTAGCAGTGTGTCACTGGATGTCTGGGCTGGTTTCTCAGGGAGGCAACGCTTGTAACTCCTTTTATCTGCAGCCTGATTTAATACGTGCCTGCCAGAGATCAGCACGGAAATCAAAAGGCCAGATCAGGGCGCACGGATGGACAAATTGAGTAAAGCAGGAGCAAACCCCCGGCTGGCCTGTGCTAATGTGCAGCTCAGGCTGGGGACCCGGGAGGACTGAGCTCTGTGGATGAAGCACAGCGGAGCCACAGTCAGGAAGGTCCCTGTAACAATGGCCCCTTCTTGGTCAGTGTGTCTGCTCCCTGTGTGTCTTGGAGTCACGTCAGTGAGGCAAACAGATTGGGAACATATTTGCACTCCCCACAGCAGTACAGAAGCCAGCCCTGACACAGAGGAGCAAGCTGGGCTCTTGGCTGCCTCGGTGCCTCGGTGCCAAGTTTCCAGCTCTGCTTGGAACCTGCGGCCGAGCCCTGCTGTGGCAGGGGGGGAGGACAGGCAGGGTCGGGAAACGCTGAACTCCCAGCCCCCAGTGCAGAACCTGGCAGCTGCCCACAGGAGAGGGGAGCCAGGCTGAGCTCACCTGCGCTCCTCTGAGGCTTCCCAGGTGGCACTAAACCTGGCACGGCGCGGCTTTGCCCTCCTCATGGCCACGCTGAAACAACTGGGGCAGCAGAAGCCCTGGCAGCACACAGATGCTGCACAGGGCCCTGTCCAAGAGCTGCCTGCAGAAAGCTTCCCCCGGCCCTGCAGGAATCCCAGGAGCCCCGGATTTCTCTCCTGACCTTCATGTACGCATTCCAGCACGTGGCACTTAACCTTTGAGGCTCCTTTGAAAATCCCAGCGCCAGCGTTTCACGGATGAGTGTGCTTCCCCTCACATCTGCCCCCTGTATCAGAGGCTGCCAGCGCCTCTCTCTCTGCTGGCTCTGCTCCCAGCCGAAGGACAGACAATAGGCATTTGAATCCAGTCTCCACTTCCCCTCCCAAACAGCCCGGGGAGATGGCATATCAGAGACAGCGCTGAGAGCAGCGCTTGCCAGCCAGCGACAAGTCTCTCCAGATCCCGGCCTGCCTTCGCCTTCCCTCCCACAGCCACGGCCCCACCGCTGCAGGGGTCGCTGGGCACACAGGCCAGCTCTGCTGGGCAAGTCCTGGCCCCCGTCAGTTAGCCAGACTGAGGGAGTCTTCTCTCAGCACTCTGCTGCTGCCAAAATTGACTGGATCGTCCTGGATTCCCAACCTGCCGGACGCAGCACTGGTCAACGGACCCCTCCTGGACCTCTCTGCTGTGCCAGGTCACTGGAAACACACTGGGGCCACCTCCTGGACCTCCTCTTGCTCACTCTTAGGAGCATCTACCTGCAATTAAGTGATCCAGGTTCCACCTGCATTCATGGTTCATGAATTCATTCATATCATGCACGGTTCAACCAGGGTCCAGCGAGAGCTATCCTGGATTCTCCTGAAGAACCATATTCCATCTTTCTAGAAATAGTTCTGCTTCTGGAGCCATTCAGCCTGTTTGGCACTGTTCCTGCTGCTTCAGAGATAACAAGAGAGTGAGAAAAACCTGTCTAGACACCGTTTACCTTCCATGGACTCCCACTGCCACATCAAAGCACCTCTTCAAACAAACCCGCAAACTGGCCAGGTAATACTCCCCAGCTCTCCTGGGTCTGCTCCAGCCAGAGGCAAGGACTCATCCCATCATGCTCCGGAGTTTATCTTTAATCCAGGCCCTTGTGACAACAGGAGGAGAGGCAGGATGAAAAATCTCATTACAGGAACATCAACAGACGTCACCTGGCTTCACACTGCCAGGTGGGGGCTGCATCCCTTCTGCTCCGCACCCAGACACAAGCTGGGATCTCACCTGTCTCCCTGGGGCAGGCTGCAACCCCCAGCTCCTTTCAAAAGCTGCCACGCACTTGTCACACTTGTCCCTCCTGCTCAGCTGCTGGACCCCTTGCCTTCCCAAAGCCACGTGTGTGAATGCTGGGCAAGCCTTGCAGCGAGCCGGGGATCACAGAACATCCTCCTGTGACACCCAGGGAAAGGGAGGTCAGCACCGGGCTCGTCCACCGAGCACCAAGTCACTGTCACAGCAGGACAAAGCAGCCCAGGTAGCTCAGGACACCTTGAAAGGATTTGGGGTTTCTTGAGCACAAGTTACTTGTAAGTCCCTGCTGCGGGGAAGCACCTGGCACTAGCATCGAGCACTGACCCCACGCAGCCACCACGAGAGCAACATCTATCTCATTATTTTATCCAGGGTCCTTTGAAATACCTTCTGTGTGAGAGACAGCTAAGAAAATCCCGTCTGGCTCTATTCTGTCTCAGGCAGAAACAGCCTTTATTTAGCAAACTGCTGCTAACAGCTCTGTCTCATTAGCCAGTGTTTAGGGAACCAGGCTGCAATTGTTCTGAAGTCTGGCATTGCAGAAAGAGCCTTGATAATGAGGTCTACAGGAGACGATTCCTCCTGACAGCCCCACAATGACCTAGAAATCCTACTTAATTCCCTGTCAGGGAAAAGTGCTGAGTAACAGCGAGGTGCAGAGGCACTGGGGGCTGATCCAAGAGGGAGCAGCAGCCTCTGCTCACACTTGGGGCTGGGACGCAAGTCCGGGGTGGCAGAGCCAGCCCTGCCCAGCTGCAGCAGCTCCCCAGAGAGCACCTGAGGGGCAGAGAGATGGGGCTTGCTGTGGGAAGGTTTGTAGCCTCGTCTGTGAAAGACTTGGCACCACGCAGAGAGCTGGGAGCAGAAATCCCTGGTAACACAACAGGAGGAGGCATTTGGAAAATCAACAGCAGCACCTGGATCTGGGCTTCTCAGGGCACTGCCTCGTCTGGATCGTGCTCGCCTGCAAGCTGTGCCAAAACCCTGCCAAAGGAACTCCCCGGCTCAAACAGCTCCACTTTTACCTCTGCTCCCAGGTCTGGCATGGCCAGGAGCTCGCCACCTCCGCTGCTCCCAGCAGAGCCTGTGGGACGTCCTGCTGTGGAGCAGCCTCGGGAGCTGCCCAGGTGCCATCCCCAGGACGTGGGATGCCCGGTGCACGTGTGCCCTGAGGTGCTGGCGAGCGCCTGACACGTTCTGCCCCGGCCACTTTCCCCCCGTTCCCTCGGAGGAACAGGCAGCAGGCTGGGGCAGGCTTGGCCCACAGACACCCCACTTTCAAGTGGTTTGTTTTCCACAAGCGGCGCGTGGACGCGGCCAGGAACCTCTGGGCTGGGTGGCCCAGGGCCAGCTGGGCCAGGAGGTGAGGCGGGGGGACGCAGCAGGAATGTGGGCTGGATACAGCTGACCTTGAAGACCACCCCCAGTACAGACCCTCACAGGCATGTGCCTGCCACCTGTTTCAGCCAGCAGACGAGGGGCTAAGGCAGGAATTCTGGAGCTGAATGCAGGGTCTGTTCAAGAGGGGTCTGAAGGCTCCCACCCACGTGAGGCTGAGGGTGCTGCCCTGCAGCCCCTGGCACAGGAATGCATCTCAGCCCACCATGTGCCCTGTTTAAAGCACAGCTCAAACGTGCAAAGGACTGCTGCTGCAAAAAAAAAAAAAAAGAAATAAATGTGCAAATGAAATCCCCAGCCGAAACAGTGTCTAGAGACAACCCCAGCCAAGTCCCTCGAATGTCAGCAGCAGAAGGAGGGCTCAGGAATGGAGAACCCGGCTCAGTCTGTGCCGGCTCTGCTGGCACACACATTGGATCTGCCTCAGAGACATGAGGAAAAGACATATGCTGAGAAGGGAAGGCCCAGCTTTATTTTACCAGCCTCTGTTCCCACCCGAGATGTGCTTTAAAGACTGCCTTGCAAAGCAGGAATTAAATCAAAAGGTGCCTATGCATCTTCCTCGCTGTCATCCCCTTATCAGTTATCTCCAGCCTGCTCTGAGCCAGAAGATGAAAGGATCATAACACCACTTATCTTCCCACTTAAGAACATGCTTAAAAGCTTGCTCTTAGAGAGGAGGACACTCAAGCCTGGGGAAACAGCTGTAAATTCTGCAAACGGGCTTCCTTGCATTTCTTTGAAGAGGAGCTACTGCTTCTCAGTGAGGGACACGGACACCAAGAGGAAACTCGGGCGGGAGGAAAGAGGGAAGCCTTTGGAGCCAGGAGAGGCTTTGCTTCATGTCCAGGGTACGGAGCTGAGTGACAGATGTGAGACGTATGGCATGTGTGCCTCAGCACTGACCGAGGATGAGCCAGGAACTGAAAAGCTCTTGGGAAATATGGAAGCAGCCAGGATTATGCCATATTTGTCACTCCAAAACCACGCTCTCCTCGGGACTGCGCAGTGTCACGGCCAGCAAGGTTAGGGATCCCCTTGCTTGCTGCAGGCAGAGCTGCTGCATCCAACCCTGCTCCAGGGCTAAGCCTGGAGGCCAGGACCTCTCCCACGCAGCCCCGTGTCTGAATTTGACCCTCACCTCCCCTCTTTGTAGAGCTGCTTGTAACCACGGTGAACCTGGGTCCAGCTTGCCTTTGTCATTTATTAGCTGAGTCAAACTGTCAAAACAGCCAAACAGGACCTGTTCCAAATGCTTGCAGAAAGAGGAGGATCAAGGAGCCTGCGGCAGAACACCAGGAGCCTGCCCGGGCGGGGAGAACAATCCCTATTGTGCGCCAGCAGCGGGATGCTGGTGGGCGATGATCACGCCGTGGGACGTGGGGAAAAGAGCCCCCAGATCCTCCCATGCTCAGGAATAAACTGGAATCTGGAGTCCCCTCTGCCCCCCGGCAAAGCCCCAGCCCTGCAGCACGGCCAGCCCTGATCGTGGCTCAGCTGTTGGCCTGGAGAACCCGAGGAGCAGTTGGCAGTGGGAGAGGGGGGTACCGGGGTGCCTCGGGAGCTGCTGCCAGCCCCAGCACGGACTTCAAAGGGTTCCTCTCGCCCTGCTGCATGGGAGAGGACAGCTGTGTGCCGGCCAGGCCCACCAGAGCATTTCTGATGGCAGAGGAGAGGGGTTGGTACCTGGTGTAAGCTCCTCTCCAGCACGCAGCTCCAGCAGGCAGAGCTCGGCGCTGCCCTGAGATTTATGGGATGCTGAAAACTGGCCAAAACGAAGGGAAAACACCAGCTCCAGAAGGATGTTTACCACCTCCAACAGCCAGTTCTGCTTGAGGGAGAGCCCACGAGGCCCAGGAGGCAATTACAAGGCACTCTGCCAGTTCAAAGGCAACTCCATCAGCTCTGAAGGAGATAAGCCATCGCCTCCCTGGGAAATCAGAGCAGGCCCATCCACGTACTCTATGTGCAACCTCAGCAGAGCAGCTAAAAGCAAAGAGGGAGGGAAACCAGCACCTCCTGTGCTGTAGGAGCCTCTAGATCAACAAGGAGATCCGTGGTGGGTGAAGCCAACCTGTTCCACGGCTCGCATCTCCAACCCCATCAGCAAGGCACAGAGCAACCACACTAACAGGGGGTGCATTACTCCTTCCACTTTTCTGGTATCTAAACACCTCAACAACCCCTTCTCCCAAGGGCTCCCACAGCTTGGAGAAGCCAGGGCTAGTCCAGAGGTCCAGAGCACAGAGCTGGGACTTCCCTTTCCAAGATGCCCAGGACCTGTCTAGCACAGAGCGGATGTTTTCCAGGCTCTAAAAATAACCAGCTCCAAACAACGTGGTGGGTACAAAGAAATATTTATCTCCGAGCTTTTGCTGAAGATCAATACAAAAGAAAGAAAGATTAAAGCAGAGATTTAAGTGTGTGTTAAAAGTAGCTGTTGCTAAGTTCCCTTTGAGGGGATAAAAGCGATTTCACAGAAGCAGCAAGAGCTGCAGGACTTTGCAACACCTTCCCTGCCGGAAATCATTCAGGAGAGTGTCAGCAGCCAGAGCCTCGGGAGGAAGTCCATTAGCAGGCAGCAATCTCCCTAATGGACCCTGGGGTACCTGGGAAAAGCTGCTGTGGACAGCAGGGCTCTCTGCAGCGCTGCGATCCACGCGGCCGGGTCCCACCCCACACTCCCAGGAACGCTCCTCATCCTCATGGCAGCCTGATGGCACCATGAATTCATCTTTTTGGGGACCTTCCAGTGAGCGAGGGCACAAATTGGGACAGCGAGTTTTTGCTTTTTCTTTCTCTTTTTTTTTTGCCAGCCCCCAGCACACAGCTGTGACCAGAAGCTGTTTGCAATGCAGGTAACAGCAGCAACATCCATCAAACCTCCATTTTCCAAGGATAACGTCCTGGCAAAGCAAAAAATCCTGTCTCCATGGGTGACTTTTGGGGCTGGAAGATCAAGCAGAGCCTTGTACATTTACATGCAGACAAAATCATTAAGTTCTCTGCTGTGCAGCCACCTCCACTCGAGGTCTGAGAGAGCACACAGCCACCCCGGAGGGATGAGAAGTGGCAGGAACCTTTCTACCAGGAATAAAAAGCAGGACTGCTGGGCAGAGCTCTGTTCCTCTGGTAAAAGGCAAGCCTGGCTCTCAAAAGAGCTCTCCTCCATGACCTTGCTTGCTAGCCTTATTCCATGTGGCTGATGAAACACAACTCCTGACTCCCTTTGGATACGTGGGGTTTTATGGGCTCCTTCAGCAACCACTGAAGGCCCTCGTGGCCGTACATCTACACTGGGCAAGAGTGCCAAAGATTACAGCTTAATTAGATGTCTCGAGGGGAGAGAGCAGGCAAGTCGGGTGCTTTCAACAATCCTGAAATTTTAGAAGCATTTTGCCCCCACCCTTCAAAACGGAGCCCAAAAGTGTCCCAGTTTGCGTCCTCTCCGGCAAACACTGGCCACTTACATAAGAAATTGCCCAAAGTTTATTAAGGCAGGGATTTTCAGAAGAGGTCATGGGCATTAGAAACCCAGCCTAGTAATAGGAACAAATCCCCTTAGATTTCAGTGGATTTCTCCAGCTCAGCAGAAAATCTTACCTAGGCCACTGAAATATATTTTTAATAGCGTGATTAAAAATCTTGACATACTGCTGGGCACTGTCCACTGCTGCCTTTCAGCCACATGCCAAAGATACAGTAAGTCCCTGGCACGCTGCAGTTAGAGAGCTCAGTGTCTTCAAAGGAGCCAGCTGTGCCCAAATGCATTAAGAGGAGTCTTAAAAAACCCCCTGATCTCACATTTGTGTTGTAATAATCAGGTACATTGAAGGGAGTGGGTTTGAGCGTGTTCTGGCTTTAACTCTGAAATCCCTAGGATTTATGACTTAAAAAAAAAAAAGAGAAAACCTTGAGCATTATCTGAACACAATTTAATTTCATCTACTTCATCTCCTGGTGCTCTGAAAAACCTTCATTTCCCCTTGTAACCGAGCCTTAAGCCCTGTGCTCCAGCCCATGAGGGGCACCACAGAACTCAATACCTGGGATTATTTATACTGACAAGCAATTCTTGCATGACAGAACAATTCCCATTAATTTTTCGAGCTTATCTGAAGTACCTGTGGGCTGTCAGGTTGCAACACGCACGTGGCTTAGTTTCTTTCTGATTAGTCAGTGCCAGCCCAGAGTTGACTGGACTCTCATCTGACAGGTCTCAGCATTTCACAGGTGAGTCCATGGGAACCTGACCCAACTGCGCTCTCAGGAGCTGGAGAAATTTCTGAGATATTTGGTTTTTTTGTTTTTTTTTTTTTGTCAACTCCCATTTACAAATTTTGCTCCTGCCTCTGCTGCTCTTTTCTCTGCCTGTTTTCTGGCTTGGAACATGCACCTAAAGCAATTTCCTCCGATCCCCAACACAGAAGAGAAGCACCTTTGGCAAGACACTGAGGAACTGCAGAGGAACTCCCTCTCCAAACCTCACTTTTTGCATGTTGGGGTTTTTTTCTAAGGCATTTGAAGGCCTGGCTGAGGATGCTGCTCTGAGGAACAGGACTCCAGCTCCGTTTGCAGCTGTCTTGGTGCTGCCCTCCCCGTGCTGGACAGCTGAAGTCCTGCCCAGGAGTCACACAAAGCTTCTTTGGAGTGGCAGCAAGACCATCAGAGTGATACCAGGACCTCAGCTGGCTGTGCCTCAGCAGGAAACATCTTTAAAATACACCTCCCTCACCGTTTATCCGCCAAGGAAGCTGCCTGACCTCTGAAATGAGAAGCAGGAGTTTGTGAGGAGTGGATTATCCCTGAGACCAGAGTTCTGGTGAAGCCCCCTGAGGGGACTCCATGAACTCCTCGCTGTCCTGTTCCCCACAAATATATTCTGTTAAGTCCCCACAAAAAAGAATTGAAACTCTCCAAACAACTCCTCTCCCCTCAGGTTATTCCTGTGGATGTTGGTGCTCTGAAGGGTCACAAGCAAACAAAGACCTGAGCTTTCCAGCCAAAAAAAAGTCCAGTTTTTATGTTATTATTTATCCTTCTGAAAGTGAAACCTCTGATTTCCAGCAGGGAGTTGGAGCTCTGTGACCCAGCAGGTATTTCCTCTGCCCCAAGCACAGCTATTGCCAGAACTGCACCCAAACAGCAATCCAGGCCCTTTGGGGGAAATTTCAGGCTGTGTCCAGAACATTCATTAGCGCAATTAAAGCCATTAGCTGGCTCTGAGGCCATGTCCTGACTCAGCGAGGGACTGGGGTTTGCTGCACACACCCTTAACTCCTCCACTACACAGAAGTGATGTTTGGTGTTCGAGTTCTGATCCTGTCTCATAAAAACACGATACTCCCTGGGGGCTCTGAGGGAAGGCAACCAGCCCTTATCAATCGGGAGGAGATGCTGCAGCTCAAATTCCAGTCGATAGAGAAGCCAGATTGAGAATGTAATTATCCTAATTAATTTTATATCTGGAACTCATCTCTTTTTTACACAAACAGCAGTTTCCAAGCAGGCCACCAGCTCCTTCTGCACAGAGCAGTGGTTTTATCTCGTCGAGGGGCGTGCTGGCAACACCAGCTCTTGTGCAGACAAGGACTCTTGAGGACTCGGGATCCTGTTGGCCTGTGGAAATCTTTGCCTTTGCTAACTCCCTCCCACCACTTCAGGCTGGCTCCGTAAGGAGTTCACGAACCTTCTCCGGATCATCAGGGCTTGATGCAATCAACTGTGAAGCATTAGCTCTAAATATACAACTGGGAGGCCAGTTCTGCTTCAACACACAAACGCTCATAGCAGAGGGTGAGCAAGCAGCCAGCCCAATTTGCAAGAGAAACTTAACTAATAATCTGAGCAAGCTGCAAGGAAAGCAGGAGCGAGTGGGGGCTGATCATTGCTTTGCCCTTTGGAGATGGCTGAAGTTGGGGGACTGGCAGGAGGCCACCCACAGCTTCTGTCCTTGTTTGTGGAGCTAAATGCAGCACCTCATTCCGCTTTATTTACTTGTTTAGGTGATTTTTTGGCAACTCTAAGCGTGTCCCTGGTGCAAATCCTCCGTGTGTGGACAGATAATTGAAAAACAACTGCAGCGGGCCAAGAGACCCAGAATTCAACTTGTACAGGGAAAATAAACACTGAAAGAACTCAAGCTCACAAAGCAGAGCAACATCTCAGTCCACACACTAAAGCAAACACACGCAGCTCTTTGAATCTCCTCGTGTTTCAGCGACCAAGAAATTCTCAGAAGTGTTCGGGGCAAGAGGGAATGTGCTGGTGTCACGTTCTTTGTCAGCAGCTGTAAAGGAGATGTGCATCCAACCACTCTTTGGTGGCGATGCCAGATCCTGCTTACCCAAAAAGGAACACCAAGCCCTTCCTAGGAATTTTTTGGAAGATGTTATTAAGCGTCTGATTTTGGCAGGGCTGTCAAAGCTGTTTGTCCTGATTCTTTACTGCCTGTTGAAAAGAGAGCGATACTGCAAATACTTCCCATCAGAAAATACCAACAAGCAACTTATCATCACTGCAAGAGAGCTAACAACATTTCCACCGAGTGGTTTTTGGCACTGACAGCTGACTCAGAACAGTTGTTGGTGGCTGGGACAGATGGACATCATATATTAAAAAAAAAAAAAAAAGGAAATGAGAACTTCTACTCCGTAGATTTTAAAAAGCCTTTTGCAAAATCCAACCTATTACCAAGCCCTCAGAATTAAATCAAAAGGAGATTTGAATGTAATGAGCTTTAAAACTGAAATGTGCCTGGGACTTGCCCGTATCTCCCCATCAAGGACTACGAGGTATCAGCATGTTCTATTTTCAACAGGAAATACTTGAGAGTTTTGGGAGGGTCTCCACAGCTCTGCCCTCAGCCCAGCACGTGAAATCCTCTAAAATCCAAATATTTGTTTCCACGGGGAAGCTGGCAAGGAGAGACCTCGAGGAAGAACTGATGTGGGCTGTAAGCCCCACTCTCCATCAGCGCTGCCGAGAGCTTCCGCTGCCTTAATTATGACCATGGCATTTCCCTGATGTGCAGAATCTTTAGATGCTTTTAGTGCCTAGAGCTGGGAATGCACTGAATGCTCCATGCTTCACTGGCTCCCGTTTCATGGCAATGTTTTAAGGCCACGATCAAGAACAGGGGCTGTTCTGGCAGTAACACACAGCAGGAGGCAACCCCAGCTGGCAGCACTTGGAGTCAAAGCAGCACCTTAGAGTCTAGAGCAGGTCAGACTCGGGATCTCAGCATCTTGCAAGCTTTGTCTCCCTTCTTTTCATGCCTTTTTTTTTCTTTTCTCCCCCAAGTAATCAGCTGGCACAACCACATCCTTCCAGTCACACTCCCATCCCACTATCCAGCACCAGCCCTGCAGGCTTCAGTACACGTCTAATTTTATGTACTGCTGACAGCATAGCCCTGTTTAAGAGGGGTGCCCCCAGTCCCTCAAGCCAGGCGTGGTGGAACAAACCTTTTTATTCTCAACCTCGCTCTGCCCAATCTTCTGGGCTTATGACCCCAAATGTAAACATTACTGGAAATCAACACAGGACGAGGCACTTTTTGAATTTAATGGAAAGCAAAGCCTGGTACCACCGGGTTCACTCACCAGGTAAAAGTTCTCAGGCAGGGGTGTGACACCAGTGGTGTTTGGCTGCTTTTAGCAACTACTGTCTGTCTGAAGAAATGCAGAAGTATCTGGAGTTCGTTTCCAGTCTCCCTGTCTTTTAGGCCAGGTTCAACAGGACCCTTGGGCTCTGCTCACGTAACACAGGAAGGAAATGAGGCACCTTTCTACCCTGCAGCCCCACTGTGAGGGAAAGTCATGTTAAGTCTGTGGTTTTCCCCATTCAAAGGGAGCAGCTGAATCCAGAGTGAGCACCGGGCAGACCGTGTGATGCTCCGGGAGCAGGCACTCCCGATTTCTCCCGCTGAAGCTGTTTCTGCTCCCAACCTCAGCAAAGCAGGCGAACACCAGAGCCTGGAGCGCGTGACAACCCTCTCCCTGTTGGGGATGAGTGTCAGAGTCATCTTCGCACCCCTCCGCTAACTGATTGGGTAAAGAGTGCCCAAATCTCACTTTATTTGAGGCCCGAAGCGACTCTGCATGTTCTCTGGGGTCACTGGAGGGTTGTTTTTTGTCCTTAGATAAACTGTTTGAAATATTTCCATTCACTTCAGCCTCGAGTTGACCCAAAACAGTGACTGGTGAGTGTGTACACGCTCAGCCCGCGTATTTTGGTACTCAGCTGTAGGCTGGTTGTCAGCCTAACCCCACTCCACCCCATCTTCTCCTGCCATCTGGGCGGAGGGGGGAGGACAACGCGAGCCCACCGGCTGCTGTCCCCCTCCTCATCCCCCCAGCTATTAATAGCCAGACAACAAATGAGCCTAAATTCATTCCTGAGCGGAATTAGCAAATGTTTTTGCAATTAAAACTGCAAACATTCATGCGGGGCCCCCCGAACAATAGGCGCCTGTGCCTGGTCTTGAATAGGCACCAGTGTCCGCCCTGCCTGCCTGCCGAGCCTGCACATTCCTGGCACCCTCAGCCCTGGACCCGCTCCTTGCTGAGCTGGGTTTTGGGATGTTTCCCCCGGTCCTGTGCGTGTGTGTGTGTCCCACACTCCCTGCAGCATCACGCTCCAGGCGGGTCCCTGTTGCCGGCCGGCCCCGGGACCCCGTGCGCTGTCCCGTCCCCCATCCCGGCGGCTCCCACGCTGTCCCCGCATCCCCCCGCGCTCGGGCCAGCGCATCACTCCCTCCCTCCCTCCCTCCCTTCCCCGGGGCGAGGGTCGGGGCAGCGCATCCTTCCCCGCTCTCAGCCCCCTTCGGTGCCGGGGCAGCGCATCCCTGACGGGGCAGGGGCAGGGATAGGGACAGAGACAGGGACAGGGACAGGGACAGGGACAGGGACAGGGACAGGGACAGGGACAGGGATAGGG
>VZRQ01005618.1:409405-434200 GCA_013397975.1 Machaerirhynchus nigripectus | reverse complement strand
CATCATCATCATCATCATCATCATCATCATCATCATCATCATCATCACCAGCACCACCCTCCCCGCCGCCCCGGGGCTGGGACACGCTGCCGAACTCCCGCGGGATGCTCGCCCCAGAGCTGCGGCTGAGCCTCGGCGCCCTCAGCACCGTGCGAGTCCCACCCTGCCCCAGCCCCCCGAGTGCCCAGGACTCCGTTACATTCCCAGCCAGGCAGGTCCAGCCCCGGGGCCCCGGAGAGAGGCAGCGAGGATCTTCAGCCGAGTCGGATGGCGAGGGGAGCTGCATGGCCCGGTTTGTTCTCCGAGAAGCAGAGAACCCAGCTGGTGTCTCCTCACTGCCCGGGGAATGGCTCACGGCACACGGCTGTGCCGCACGCCCCGGAGCTGGAGCCCACCCCCGCAGGAGCCTGCCCTCTGCTCCCTCTGTGATTAGCAACTCCCAGCACTGGCAGGTGGGGCAGGCTCCAGGAAAAGAGGGTGGGCAATGCCTGACAGCAAGGGGAAACTGAGGCACGGCCCAGCGCCCGTGCTGGGCACAGAGAGAAGAGCAGGTTGCAGCCCAGCATGGCTCACCTGGAGCTGCCAGCCCGAGGAGCTGTGCCCAGGTGTGCTGTTAGCCCTGAGAGGGCTCAGCCCCGTGTCAGCCAGGCAGGACAGGAGGCTCTGGTGCTTTGCAGAAGCCCCCAGGCACAAAGGCCCCTTCCCCTGCAGATCCTCTTGGCCACACGTGCCAGGAGCCAGCGTGTCCCTCTGGCACACAGGCTGTGACACACCACTGCCCCGCTGCAGCCTCACCAGTGGTCAGTAAACCATGGTTTTGGTCTTCCTGCCTCTGCCAGCTTGTGTTTCGATGTCAGAGGGCTGGCACTGCCCCAGCTGGGAGAGGAGCACACAGGTACCTCCAGCTTCACCACTTCCAGCAGCTGGGAAGGCCGAGGGAGAGGTGAGAAGGTACCTGGAGCTCAGGGAGTCTGTTAACAAGTGTCATTCCTGGAAAAGCAGGCACGGATTTAATTCACTCAGCAGCGTGGGCTGGATCCTGCTGATGGGTCCTCCACCATGGATCCTGAGTGCCTGAAGTGTCCGTGGAGGTGGTGCTGCATCCAGTGGCAGCTATTTTGGGCAGGTGTCAGTGCCCTGCTCCTCATCTCCCCCCACTCCACATGCCCTGGCTGCTCCGTGGCATCATCCCTAAGCAGTGGGTGTCTGGGGACTGGTGCGGTTCCAAGGAGCAGGCTGAGGGTGCCAAGCAGTGGGACGAGGGGCTGGGGAGGGACTGGGAGGTGCCCCAGGACCAGCCCAGGGACAGAGCAGGGTGAACGACTGGTCAGTGGCTGTGTACCCTCATCCGGACATGGCTGGCCCTGCCTGTCCCTGCCCGCCGGGGTGGCCCCGCTGGGATCCCCCTCTCCATATGGCTGTGGATGTCTGGAGACGCGTTTGACACCCTTGGATGGGTAATAAATAGAATCAGGCCCGCTGCCTTTTGTTTTGATTGATTCCATTTGTTCTGCATAAGCAGCTCCTTCCCCTTGCCAAGGCTCGGCTCCGGAGAAGGAAGATGCTGAGAGATGGAGGGGCCCAGTCTGGCTCTGCTGGGAAGGTCCCTGAGGCTGAACTCTGACCAGGGGGATGCTGAGGCACCCGGCAGCGCCAGATCTGCCTCTGCAGCAGGTTTTGGTTAAGAAGGGAAACTGAGGCTGGGAAAGGTGGTGTGCTGTGCCCTGGGGACGCACAGCGAGACAGGGGCACCTCTCAGGTCTAGATGCTCCTTCTCTGGTGTTGGGTGGGGATGAAGCCACCCAGACTGGCAAGCAAAGGGTGATCCAGCGACGTCGGTCGCCCCACTAGAGTGACTGGCACTGCTCTGCCACCGGCACAAAGGGAAAGTGACTTTATAAATGAGCTTGGGATGAAAATGAGCACAGGAGCCGGGACTCCTGGCTTCCCTTGCCGGCATGGTTGGAAACAGCAGCCTCAGGCGAGTCTGGTGCCTCCCTGCCTCAGTTTCCCCAAGCAGGAGAGGCTTTTTATCCATCGGGAGCTGGGGAACCGGCAGGTTTGGGAGCAGGAGGGATGAAAGGTTGGAATCTCAAAGCCAGGGGGGCTGCTCCATGGGCTCCCTGTGGGGCGGCACAGCAGCGAGAGCCCGCGCGGTGGACGATGGGTGGAGGGCTGGTGGCACCCCAGAGCCATCATCCTGCTGGTTCCCCTCGTGTAGCCCCACTTCCCTCTCAACTACTTGCCTGGAGACCCCCGTGCCCGGCAGAAGGAGGGATGGGGTTAAAACCATCGCCCCACCCCGGTGCTGCCGTGCCCCCCGCGTGAGTCAGAGGGCCGGGGGTGCGTGTTCCTGCTCCGCAGCTGAGGTGCCACGTCAGGGGGAGCGGGTGTAGGCCCGAAGGACACAGCTGCCTCCTCTCCGCGTCCTCTCACTGCTCCTCTCCTCCTTCTGATCTGCCTCATTATCTCCTGAGTCATCATCGCTCCCACCTCCGCTGCAGCCACCGCCGCCCGCAGCCGGCACCGCGCGGGGCTGGAGCTGCCGAAGAGGCGAGGGAAGCTGCGGGCTCCTGAGTGTGACCTCCCGGTCTCCAAGGGTGTCCCGGCTGATTGGGGACGGGGAGCATCTTCCCTGCACATCCTGCTGGACGCTCAGACGGACACAGGGGAGTGTGGCTGCTCCTGCCCGGCAGGGAGAGATCCCTGGGCACGGTGTTTGTCTTGCAGTGATGCTTTTGGGCTGGCAGTCAGGCTCCGGTGTGCCAGGCAAGGCTGCAAGCTGCTTCCCAAGCCCTGCACGTATCAGGAGCCAGGAGCAGAGCTGGTCTGCTCGCTGCTGCCCAAATAGGTCCCGATCCAGCTGCTGGCGCCGCTGAACACACGCTGGCGTCTTGCAGATCCTGGGTTTGGCATGAGCAGGCTGTGGTGGATCCAGGACACGGCTGTGCTCCCCAGAGAGCCCGAGGCATGCTCGGGGATTTTGCCTCCGAAGGTGCTGGGATAAAGCAAGGCCAGGGCTGGCTCCATTTTGCTGCTGGGATGAGAGAAACAGCTCCGAGCTGAGCGGAAATCCGAGGAAGTGCCTCTCTCTCCCCGTGGCACTTGGCAGCCTCTTCCCAGCATTAATTCCTCTTGCCGCTACCAATTTGTGGCTTATTAATTCTCGTTTGAGCTCTCCTGGCTTTCTCTCGCAGCCGCCGCTCCGCTCCTCGTGCTGCCTCTCCCCGGCAGCCCCGAGTGCCCACACTGGAAGTGCTCCGGGGGGATGGCAGCCCCCACGTCTCCTCCTGGCTGCGTGGGTGCAGCAGTTTAGGTCTCTTGTCAGAAGGTGTCTTCTCCCAGATCTGGGAATGTCTCCGTGGCTCGTCGCCGGCTCGACATGACCGACGGCAGGCTGAGCTGTGGTGGCTCAGAGCCAGGCTCTGTCTCGCAGACTGTTCTGGAAGTGCCCTGGGTTACCCTGTCCATCACCCACAGATTTCTGCAGATCTGGGCCTGGGCTCGTCCCCCATCCCTCTCTGCTTTGTGCTTTGCCTCCATGGCTAAATAACTAGGTCAGGAGTCCTGGAGGCCGGGGCGCAGCAGCTGGGTAGGTGGTCATCTCCCATCTGCTTCCACTCCCTTTCTTCCTTTTCCTCCTGGCTTCTTGGCAGGAAGACCCTCCAGCCCCCTCCTCTTCCTCAGGGCTGCAGAGGGGTGAGAGCTGCCACGTCCATGGGCTGACCAAGCCCTTTTTTCTGACCAGGAAGGTATTTCCAGGCAGTAAATGGATTAGGGCCCCACAGCCGGGCTGTCAGCTGTAACCAATTGAGCCTGTCCTGGTGGGAGCATCCCTTGAGTACAGACATCCCTGGAGAGGGTTCCCACCCCCAGCACTGGGGCGGCACTGGGGGATCTGGTGGGGCACAGCTGGGGTGGCGCTGGCCACGACCATGGCAAGAGGGAAAGCGCTGGAGCTGCACAGGAATCACTAAATCGGTGCAGAAGGCCACGAGCAGCTGAGTGACAGCCACGAGAGCCCCCCGGGGCCAGCCACACGCTGCCGGAGGGTCGGGAAATCAAAGGCTTGGGAAAGCTGATGTCTGCAGGCTCCGAGGAGAAAGGCTGCTCTCGGGAGGAAGGGCTCGGCTGAGGGTGACGCAAAGGCCACCTGCTCGCAGCCCCCTGTGCCAGCGAGGAGCTGGCTGACACTGAAACGGCTCTGTCCCTTGTAGCGCTCGGCTCCCAGTGCCTCAGTTTCCCTCCAAGGGGGCAGAGTTGCAGGCCCCAAGGGTTGTGGGGGTCCCGCGGCAGCATCCGGTCATGCTGGCAGTCCCTGGGAAGGCGCCGGCATCCCGCCGGCAGCGCGGGTGCCTCCGAACAGAACAGGCGGCCCTTGTGCGGCGGGGCCGGCGGGCGGCCCTGACCCCCCGAGGGGAGCGGGGAACAAGGGCGGCTGTGTGCGCCCGTGGCACCGCCTGGCCCGCTGCCCTGACACGCATTCCCCGCACGGGCAGCGCTTTCCGGGCTGCCGGCGCTGGGATGCGCAGGGAGGGGTGCTGGCTACTATAAGGGGCTTGTTGTGGGGTTGATTTTTCTTCTTTTTTTTTTTCTCCTTTTCCTTTTTAAAAATTTTATTAGCAGCCTTTGGGTGTCTTTTTGAGCAATTAATCTGGGTCATGACATTCGCTGAGCAGATCGGAGAGCCCGGGGCTCATTAGCACCCGGCCGAACGTCGCTGGAGAGATGCTCTCGGCAGCTCCGCGGCTCCGCCTGCTTGTTATTCCGGGCGAGTCGGGGGCTGCGGCAGCTCAGAGTCCCCTCAGCAGAGACCCCACCGCACTGCTGTGGGCAGGGGGGGCCCTGCGGGGTGGCCGGGGTCCCCTCCTGCTGTGGCAGTGTGGCCGGAGCAGCCGGTGATGCTGGGCTGGCGCTGGGGTCCCCAGTAATCAGCAGGCAGCACCGTGCTGCAGGGCTCAAGGACTTTTGAGGGTCTCAGCCTCCCTGCTTCGCCTTTGGATTGACTTCATTCCCTTTCCATCAGCTGCTGGAGTTCTCAGAAGTGACCTGCAGCTGCTGCTGCGTCGGCACCAGGAGCGGTGTTTGGTCCTGACAGCTCTTTGTAGGAGCTGCTGCCGCTCCACTCCCCTCTCATGGCTGAGGAAACTGAGGCAGGAGAACTCACCTGGCCCAAATCCAGTTGCCCACCCTGCCTGTCCCTGCCAGCAAGGGAGGAACCATCTCTCCTTGGTCATTTCCAGCCCAGCTGCCATAGGAAATTGATTCCTTAGCCAGGAGTCACCTCCAGCTCATGGATGCTTCCTCTGTGGCTTTGGCCAGATTTTGCTTTGGGTTTCCACAATGCCCCATGGCCATGAGCTGCACCCCAGCTGCAAGCCCTGGCCTCGAACCCTGCCAGGGTTTTCACCCCAAGCCTCAAGCCTTCACCCAACCCTGCTGCCGACCTCCTGCATGGCCCAGACCCGTCCACAGGCCTGGGGACCAGGAATGGCGAGGAAGCTCCCTGTGCCTGGCTGGCTGCGGCGCAGCATATGTGCTGGGATCTGCTCCCTGCCTGCTGTTTATCCGCTTCCTTCGAGTTAACTTATGTTTCCATCGCTGCCCATCTGTCTCCTTCTCTTCCTCTCTTCTTTCCACTCCTTCCGTGCTGGCAGGCGCCACCGGAGCGCGGGGTCCCCCATCCCCAGCAGCTCCGGGTGACCCTGGACAGTGACAGGCATTTTGCTTCCCTCCACCACTCCTGTATCCCTGCAGGGCAGTTTATGGGGGGATCCCGGTGTGGAGGCATCCAAGGCTGAGCTCTGGCAGATCCTTCCATCCACCATTAGATCCGGTAGGAATTCTGTCTGGAGGATCCCCTCCACCCATTAAACCTGAAGCCACTGGGGCTATGTCGGTGCTGGCAGCTCCCTCTCAGCCTTCCATTCCCTCCCTTCCTCCCTCTTCCTCAGCTCTCTTCACTCCCCAGGCTCAGCGACGTCGCTCCCATCCATCCTGTGCCGAATTTGCTCTTCAGATGTCTGCGCCTTCCCAGCTCGCGGGAGGGAAGCCCGGCCCCGCTCCCACCCGGAGCCCGGCTATTAGGGATACCCAGGCTTCTTCGGGAAACACAAAGGCATCGAGAGCCAGAGCCAACATGCACCTGCTTTTCTTGCTGCTTCAGAAAGCCCTTGTGGCTGCTGCCTCCCACTTCTCCAGCTTTTATTTATAGTCTGTCTTGCTCGCGCTGGGGATTTTTTCTCTCTTTCTTTCCCTCTCCCCGGCGCAGCTGAGCTGCTGAACTCGTAGCGCTGTGGAGAGGCTTCTCCCTTGGCTCAGCTGCACGGAAAAGGGACTGGGAAAGAGATTGGATCCCCACAGGAGCATCCCAGAGCCTCGTCACCGTGCTCTTCGTCAGCGCTGGTCACCCCTGTGGGTGGCTGGGGGGGTCGTGCACGGGGTCACTGCTGGTGGCCATGACCCACATTTGGGGCTTTGCTGGGTGCTGAGGGCACGAGTGGCATCATCCTCGCTGTGGCACCAGGCTCTCAGGGCCCCTGCAAAGGACAGACCAGGCCCTGAGGAGGGACATCCCCCCGGCTGTCTGCGCTGCTTGTCACATCAGTTTGGTGACACCAGTCACTTGCCTGCTGGGAACTGGGCTAAGACCCAGCAAACTCGTGCCACCCATGGCCCTTCAGGGAGGTGCTGGGCAGAGATGGGGCTGGTGTTTGTCTCTTTGCCAGCACTGTCCCCTCCCCAGGCAGGATGTCCCTGTGCCCAGGGATGTGCAGAGGAGCCCTCAGCCAGGGGACACCAGCATCACCCACCCTGTCTGGCACCACTGTCAGTGCCGTAAGAAGCTTGGGAGCTGGCTGGGATGCAGTGCCCCAGCCAGTGCTGTTCCATGTGGGACACTGCCAGCCTGCCATGTCCCACAGGGAAGCCACCAAGGGCTGTAGAGGGTGACTGAAAGCCAGGCTCCCTTGTGCGAAAATATGACACTCACCACGGCCGCCCTCTCCTCTCCTCCTGGGGAGGAGGTGGCCGGGGAACACGACAGGCAGAAGGGAGGGGAGAGGGGGCTGAGGACTGAAATAACAGCCAAAAATTACAAAATAAAATCCAATCACAAGGCGAGAGGCTCACCATCTGCCGTGTGGGTGCTGGAGCAGGAGCCACCCGCCAGCCCTGCGCCGCTGCCGCAGCCCGGGCACCGCTGGTGCCAAGTGACTCGGCACCAGGAGGGGAGGATGTTCTGGGGACCCTCGGGGCTTGACCCCCCGCACCCCAAAACGTGCCCCGGGCAGGAAGCCGGATGTGACACACCCACTCCAGGGACAGCTGCTGGCAGGAGCTTTGGTCAACCCATGGCCACTGGGGTCAAACCCTTCAAACCTCGGTGTTTCCTCGGGAAGCAGGAGAATCCAGGTGGAAGCGAAGATTCCTTTGTTCCACGGGAGCCACGTTTCCATGGCACCCAGCAGGGACGTGGGGATGTGCTTCTCCACGGACCTGATGCCTTGTGGGGTCTGGCAGCACGGCGAGGGGAGCCCAGGGTGACCCTCCACCACGGGCACGCTGAACCGCGGCACCCAACCAGGGGTGCCCGGGCGGAGGGTGCTGCCCAGGTGTCCCCAGATGGGCACAGATGCCATGCCCGAGGTGTCGCCCCGGGACGCTGCCGCACCGAGGCTGTGCCAGGAGCACCGCGTTCCCATCTAACTCCCTGTTCCCGGCTAACGCCGTATTCCCGGCTAACTCCCTGTTCCCAGCTAATGCTGCGTTCCCATCTAACTCCCTGTTCCCGGCTAACTCCCTGTTCCCAGCTAATGCCGCGTTCCCATCTAACTCCCTGTTCCCGGCTAACTCCGTATTCCCATCTAACTCCCTGTTCCCAGCTAATGCCGCGTTCCCATCTAACTCCCTGTTCCCGGCTAACGCCGTATTCCCGGCTAACTCCGTATTCCCATCTAACTCCCTGTTCCCAGCTAATGCCGTGCTCCCGGCTAACTCCCTGTTCCCAGCTAACTCCCTGTTCCCGGCTAACTCCGTATTCCCATCTAACTCCCTGTTCCCAGCTAACGCCGTGCTCCTGGCTAACTCTCTGTTTCTGGCTAACTCCCTGTTCCCAGCTAACTCCCTGTTCCCGGCTAACGCCGTGTTCCTGGCTAACTCCCTGTTCCTGACTAACGCCACATTCCCGGCTAATGCCACGTTCCCGGCTAACTCCCCGGTCCTAGCTAATGCCATGTTCTTGGCTAACACCCTGTTCCCGGCTAACTCCCTGTTCCCAGCTAACGCCGCGTTCCCGGCTAAATCCCTGTTCTCGGCTAACTCCCTGTTCCCTGCTAACGCCCTATTCCCATCTAACTCCCTGTTCGCAGCTAACGCCGTGCTCCCGGCTAACTCCCTGTTGCCAGCTAATGCCGTATTCCCAGCTAACGCCGCGTTCCCAGCTAACGCCGCGTTCCCGGCTAATGTGGTGCCGGCGCGGGAGACAAAAGCGGCATTACTCACTGCCGGGGAGGAGCGGCTCAGAGCATTACTCAGCCCCGCCAGCAACTGGGTCTATTCTTTGTGCATCAACCTGGGGGACCGGGGAGGAGGAGGAGGGCAGGGGATGGGAGATTCATTTTCCTGCGGAGCAATGACCGCCCACTCCTCTGCAGCCCCCTCCTTCCCCCGGTGTCACTGGAGGGGCGTCAGCCGGAGGGGGGGGGGGTGCTCGGGCGGGGGCTGTGCCAGTGCTGGTGCCTCCGGTTCTCCGTGTGCCGCATCCTCAGGGCTAATTGGAGGTGATTGATCCAAGGAGGAGGTGGAGGAGGCTCATGCGGCCGTGGGGCGTGACCTCCTGCACTCTGCTCCTCCAGGTGTCTCCAGGTGGCTGGCAAAGGATGTCCCCGAGCCCCCCAGATGTGGAGCACAGCTGGGGCCGGGGGTTTTGCTGGAGTGTCTGGTGGATCCGGGCACAGCTCCAGGCAGGCACTGGCATCATGCTGGTGTGGAATTTTCTGGTGGGCCAGGTGCATGCATTGCCCCACTGCTGGGGAGGGTAGTGAGCACGTTGCCCCCCTCCTGGAGGGGGTTTACTCCGGGCTTAGAGGATTTTTTAAGGAGCTCTTGGTGAGGTTGATGCTGGGATGGATGGATGGATGGATGGAGGCACTAATGGAAGAGCACTGGAGAGGGAAGGCTGGGGTGAGGGATGAGCCGCTGGCGGATTTGCAGCCACGGATGCTGCTTCTTAATGGAGGAAAATAATCAATGTGGGCTGAAGGGGGGAAGAGGATTTTGAGTGGGGGAGGACATTGCTGCCCTGTGTTGGGAGCACAGGCATTCCCATGGATGAGGGGAATGAAGGGGGACAGCATTCCCAAAGGCATGGCCATGAACAGGAGCAGAATGTGGGGAGGGGAAGGCTGCAGGAACAACAACAGCCCTGATGGGAAGTACCTGGAGGCTCCCAAACCCGGGGAGCCCCACAGCTGCAGAACATGAAGCTTTAAATAGGGGAGGGGGAAAGCCCTTCCACCGTTCCAGTTTCTCTCCCTTGGTTCCTGCCCGTTTTGGTGACCTTGTGGCTCTCAGGTACTGGAAGAATGGCTGGGCTGTGTGGTGGGGGTGCTCATTGCTAGAGGATGCCCCCTCCCCTGGGAAACCATCCTCAGTTTGTGCATTGGGATAGAGTTGGCAGAGTCCTACCCCCAGCAGGACCTGGATTTCAGTGTGTGAGGTGGTTCAGGTGGGGATTCTGCTCTGAGCTCCAGGGAATGCAGCTTGGAGGGCTCTGGGCATGGAGGGGCTGCTCTGGTCTGTTAGGGGAGTCCTGCTTCTCCATGGCTTCGTTATGGGCAGGAAAACATGCTGGTGTTGCTCAGTACGCAGGGAAACCATTTCTTGCTCAGTTCCCAGACACAAAGGGTAATTTTGGGCTGGACCAGACCTTTTCTGGCTGGTTCAGCGTTGCAGCTCCTGCTCGTGTCTGTCCGCAGGGTCCGTGCCGTGCCCTGGCAGCCGTGTGTGTCTCCACGTGGCTTTGCAGGCACTAATGAACATCCCCCGTGCTGTGCTCCCCGCTCCCGGGGAGGAAAACCTCGTTATCCAGGGAGATGGATGCGGTGGCGTGTTCCCAGAGACCCCGTGGCAGAGCCAGGCTCTGGGTCTGGATGCCTGGGTTACAGAGGTGCCTGGGGAGATGCTTTTGTTCCAAAATCAGTGGTGAATTTAAGGGATTCGAGTCCCACCACCCTGCTGCAGCACCCCTGGGGGTCTCCTTATTCTCCGAATCCCTCACATTGCTCCTGTAAATGCACCCTTAAGCCTCTACAAAGCAATTAAAACTGCAGCTACCCATAAAAATTAATTGTGCCGTGCAATGCTGCTCTCTGGCCAATGAGCTTGTCCCCACCTGACCCTGGCGGGGGGACCCCATCCCCACTGGAGCCCCTCCGAGGGGGGGACTGAGCACCTCTGCATGTGGTTGCCCCAGCAACTGTCAGTCTCACGCAGCATCCATCACACCCAACATTTCGGAGCCGTTATCGCGCCTTGGGTGCCGCGGTGATGGAGCGGTGCCGGGGGATAAGCGTCACCCGCCTCACCTCGCGCTTTATCTCGCCATGGACATGAATATCTGCCGGCTCCTGCGTGTCCCCCTGCTCTAATCCCCTCCCGGTGCTGCTCACGGGAGGGGCTACCCGAGCACAGACCTGTGTCCAGAGGAGGCTCGGCAGAAAATCAATTAGGAGTTTCCAAAGCGCGGCGTCGTTAATTGCCTCTATCCTTGCAAATTAATAAAGCGCCGAGGCCATTGTTTGACTCTGCCTGTGCGTGCGTGGCCTCAGGTGCGGCCCAGGGATGTTGGAGGGAGTCTGAGGGATGGGAAGGGTTGTGGGGGCGATGGGTGGAGGGGAACTGTGGGTTGTGGAGCCAAGAACAGGGCTCATAGGCGCCCAGCTGCTCTCCCTGCTCCTTGTCCAGCGTGTCCTCGTAGGGCAGGAAGCGCTCTGAAAACTGTCCCAGCTCTTTTCCTCTACCCATTTTTTCCCCTGCCTTTATCCTGCTTTCCCTGTCCCCTAACATTTAACCTGGCTCATGCTGGGGGGTTCCTGCTCCTTTTCTGAGTCTGCACCATCCTTGATCTGTTGCTTTGCATCGTTTAAGGATTTCATTTAAAAGGCAAAAACACGTTGTTAAAATAAGGTTGACTTTTTTAGTGCTGCCTGAAACAAAGCAGGTTCTGAGGGTCGGAGCTGCAGGTGTCTGGGGCTGGGCTGGTTTATCCCAGGAACGCTCAGTTCTCCTTAATTAATTTGTAAGGCCTTCTCTCATGTTTTTACACAAAACACCACGGTTTTGGCTCACAGCATCCCTCCCGAAGGGAAGCCCAGCGTGGGGCTGTGGAAGACACCCGCCCAGCTTGGAGTGCTGTCCTCATCCAAGGTTTTGCAGGGGAAGCCTGCAATAAGCGTGAATCAGCCATTCTCTGAGCATAAAGCAGAGCGAGCTCCAGCATCCCCCCCGGGGGCTGCCTGGGATGGCTCCCTGCCCGCTGCAGGCAGCTTTCCTGCAGGGAATGCATAATTTCCTTGGACCCCCTCAGGCAACCAGCTGGGAATCTCCAGATTCCCCAGTTTCGGTGATGACAGTGTGGGGAATTTGGGAGCAGCGTCTCCTGCCGCGTCTCGCTGCTCTGGTGATAAAAGGCAGGTGACAGTCGCGGATGTTTTGGGGGAGGAAAGCATGTAGGGCAATGCTGCTGCAGGGAGGGGATTGCTCTGCCTGCCCCGTTCCCAAAGGATGCTCGGGCTCTGTGAGGCTTTCCCAGCTGACCAAGGATCTGTTGGTCCTTGCTCTCCAGTGGGACCGAGCCCAGGGATCAGAGCGGTGCTGGTGGGTCCCTGCAGGTGTTTTCCTGCATCCTTGGCTTTAGGTTGCAGGGATGCTCCGGCTGTGCCTGGAGCTGCATCTCCTTGTCAGTGCCTCAAAGGGTGCTCATATATTCAAATGCTTTTACATCTCGGCGAGGCCTCGAGGAGCCGGGGCTCTGCACTTGTTCCCAGGAAAATAAATAAATAAATCCAATCATCTGCTGGGATGTTCTTGCTCCCGTTTTGCTGGTGAGGAGTCAGGCCGGGGTGGGAGAGGGAAAAGCGCATGGTGGTGGGGGGAGGAGCACGTGGGGATGGGGTGTGGTCAGAGGAGGGTTCCTGCCGTCTGGGCACCTCCTGGTGAGGTCCCAGCGCATGGAGCGAGAGCCGCGGGGGCCGGGAGCGATGCCCCTGCAGAGGCTGCGCTGCCTCGCAGAGCCTCGTGCAAGGCCACCGTGTCCTTGTCAGCGGGGGTGACGCAGGTACGCGTGGCTGCTGCTCTCCCCGTGGCTCCGAGCTCCGTGTCACCTTCCCCGCCGCGCTGCCGGGAGCCGCGGCCGTGCAGCCGCCGAGCGCTGACCGGAGCGGTGCCGCCGGAGCCGCAGCACAGCAGGGAACCGGCATTTATTTGCTGCGACAGCTTTGCAACAGATTCCTTGGCGGAGCTGACTGCAAACTGCAATCCTAAACTGTCGGACGGCTCCTTTTTCCAGCCTGAGAGTGTGAGAAACAAATTTGTTTGGGTTATAAAAACATATTAAAAAGCAACACATTTTGTTTTGCAATATACATAGTTCTTCATGCCAATTTTTTTTTTTTTTTAATGACTGCCATTCTAATCCCTTCCAGACAAAGACGTTTCTTAATAACTTTTTGCGGAGGTAATTGCTGGGGAGCCGTTTCAAAGTGGCAGGCAGGGAGCTGTGGGTTGCACAGCTGCAAGTGATGGCTGTGCAGTGCTCAGGTACGGAGGAAGGAAGGATCAAAAAAAGCTCCTGGGTGTCTCTAGCTTTGAAAAGGTTCCATACCTGGTGATGCCTGACACCAGGATGTCTGGAACAACACAGGAAAAGTGGCTTTTTGCTCATCATACATGCCCAGATGGTTGGTGTGTTGAGGTGCATGTGCTCTGTAGTTCTGCAGTGGTTCAAACTCATCCTGGGTTTGGAGTGTCTGGCTCTGAGGAGCATCTTTTCAGTACCAGCAGTTTCCTCTCCCCCTGAACCAGGGGACAGCAACCTCCTGAGCAGCATCCAGATTAATACTCACGACCTGCAGCAATGGGTTTCCCTGGTAGCAACAATGTGTTAGGGATCCCTGGGAGCTGCAGGTGGGTTTGGATCCCAAACCACTTGGGATTCATCAGCTCCTCGTCCTTGGGCTGATGATTGTGATCCATTCTGGGGTCTCTCCAAATCCCCTTTGGAAATGAGGGGGTCCAGACTTGTTTGTCCAAGTCGGTGTCAGCTGCTCTTCAAATCAAGGCAAACGCCTGTGGGTTATTTTTTTTTAAATGGCACTGTTTGAGGTGTAATTAAAATGCTCCGTTTAATTACGCAAATACCGCAGAACCTTCAGAAACATGACTATTTTTCTATATTTACTCCCCTTTGTGTTTTTCTTAGTGACTGGAGTTCCAATTAAAACAGCCTCCCCTATTAAACTGTTGGCTCTTAAACCCAGGAACTAAAAATACAGCAAGACCACCGAGCTGCCCTCCCTGCCCCCACATCTTTGCCTTGGACTGCTGCCTCTGCATTGCTTTGCTCCCTGAGAGCTTCTCAAGGCACTTGCTGGAGCTGGTGGTACTTGACTTTGGCTTTGCTCCACCATTTCTCCTACCTTGTGCTAAAAACTTGCTTGCCTTTGGGCAGAAATATGCCCAGAGCAGCCCGATTAGGGTGGAGGGATGGGTTACTATGGGGATGGGAAGGCATTTGCAGCAGGTTTTCCCCCCACCCCATTAATCTGGGGAGCCTTTGGAGGTGGTTTCGTCCCAAAAAGCCCTTCTTGCTGTGCCTCCAGCTGGGAGCTGACGCTTGCTGTGGCGGGGCTGGGGGGAACAGCTTGCTTCCACTCCAAACATGTCTGTGCCATCCATGCGTTTGCAGTATAGGAACAATAGCCGGCCTGCCAAGCTAAACACGAGCTGTTCCCCAAGTTATTGGCATTTTGCTTTTTGCCAAGGGTCTGGAGAGGAGGCGGGTAAGCAGCATCAGCTCCGAGCTGCAGCTCGGAGCTGGGAGAGAGGGGCTGCGAAGGAAACCCCTCCCGATCATCCAGGTTGAGGCAGCATCAGCAGCTGTGGCTCAGTGCCTGGGCTCGGGGAAACTGAGGCACGGGCCCTTGGTTTGTATGCGCTGGGTGCCCCCAGGGGCGCCTCCCAGCCCTGCCTTGCCCCAGCTGCCGAGCTCGGCTCCCCCAGCACTGCGCCTGCTCCCGGCTCTGTTTAACGGGGAGGTAATTTCCCAGAGGTGCCTGAAGTTGCCTTAATGCGAGCTGTCAAAATGATGTACAACCGTGCCGGGCTGCCTCGCTCCCCCTGCCTCTCCGGTGACAGTTTTGTCAAAGATCCTTTCTGAGATGCTGTTTTGACGGGGTGCTAATGGCTCCTTCCTCATCAGGCACCCTCGATGTCCCCGAACGTGCCGAGGGGAAGCTGCTGCTTTCTGTGATAATTAAGAAAAATGATAATAACAGGTTTAAAGGAGAGCAGCTGGGGGTCAGTGCCGCTGGGTTTGTTGGCAGCTCGGTGATGCTCACAGCCTGCAAAGACCAGAGGTAGCATCTCCTCCGTGGGTTGGGGTAAAAGGTTTTTGGGAGCCTTTGGCATCGTGAGTTGCACCTGCGAGGGTTTGCTGGGGGCACGGAGATGGGGCAGCCCCCAGAAATAGGGACCTGGCTCAGCTCATCTTAATAAATGAGAGGTTAAAAATAAAAATCAATAAATACCAGATTATCGAGATGGGATTAATATCAATTTTAAACACCCCCCAACATCAGTAATGACCCAGCGTAGCCTAATGAGATTGGGAGCCTCAGCAATCAAGGCAGAGGATTAGAGATGATCAGAATAAATCCCAAATGATGAGGGACGTTGCCAAAGTCTATCCTTGGAAGACCCCACTGGCATGGACCTGATCCTGGGGGATGCTTGGGTCTGACTTTGCTTGATCCCAAGGCTGGGTGATCTGACCTGGAGTGGGTTTGAGCACAGGCTGCAGCTCTTGGTGCCCGCTCGGCTGTTGGGGCCCAAAACCCTGTGACACCTCACTTTAGCACACCATGGTCAAATGCCACCTGTCTGGCAACATCCTCTGGTTTCCTACCTCCACCACTGATGCCTCAGACTCCAAGCCTAGATCAGGACACTGGGACACTTGGACATTACCTAAAACCAGTTTGCCCACAGCCTTTGGATAGCCCCAACCATCTTCTCCCACATCCACCCGTGGTCTCCAGCTGTGCTCTCCCTTCCCAGTTCCCAGCTTAATCCCCATGCGTGTTTTTAATGCCTCTGCATGTCTCTAAGCTCCTCTATACCCAGAAGCCAAATGCTCCTTGTAGGATTCAGATGTCTCCCCTGTGGATTAGATGGGATGGCTGCAAATTCCTTGTAATTTGCTCACACGGGGTCTATTATCTGCTCCTGGGAGGCACGGGAGGAGGGGGCTCAGGGGTGGCCCCCCTCTGTTTCCCATCTGTGTAACGCTGGGCCAGGGGGGATTTTAGCCAGTGATCCCTTGTCGGGGCTGTGATTCAATTATTCCCCACTGCAGCCTTGCTGGTGGCCACGGGGCAGCCCTGCGATTTGTTCCTCGTGTGGTGTGATGGAGGACAGCCCATCCCCGTGCCAGGCTGGATTGTGACCTCCCTGCTCTGTGCAGGGCAGGACCAGAGCATCCCCAGCCCACTCAGGGCTGGACCGTGGCCTCCTTGTCCCATTCAGAGCTGGACCAGAGCATTCCCAGCCCACACAGGGCTGGACTGCTGAGCTCTCTCCCTTCCCAGGTTAGCTGGTCCATCGGCTGCCCGTGCAATTAAATATCACTGCTGCTTAATTCAGGTGCCTGGGATGCAGGGATGCAGGCTGGATTTGCTGATTCAGGAGGTTAAGGGAAAATCCTTTCTTTTATGGAGAAAGAGTGGGAGCTGGGCAGAAGCAGGGATGTTTTTGGGAGGGAAATCCTTTCCTGCCAAGGATTTCTGGCTGATTAGGGCTGCATGCTCCAGGACTTTGATCCCTGCTGTCGGTGGCCTCGTGTCCAGCAGCTGAAGAACAACTGAATTGGTGCTTTCAGGTCCTCGAAGGTGTTTGCCCTCTCCTTACGGGTGTGGGCATGGAGAGCATCAAGTGAGGGCATCCCTGTGCCTCCCACATCTCGCCACGCGTGGTGGCATCCCCCCCGAGGCTGCCGCCGCCTTCCCGGGGCGGGGAGCCCGGATTTGTCTTTCTAATGCCTCAGTCAATGGCATCGATTGGGCTGGAGCAAAGGATCGATCGTAATTTGGTCGGAGGGCCCCGGCGCCGGGTGCGAGAGGAGTAATTAGAGCAGCAGAGGCGGCGCGGGCCGGCTGCCGGGAGGTCGGGGCGGCCGCCGGAGCCCATCGCCTGGGGAGGGACGGGCCGGGAGGGCGAGGGGCTCCTCCAGCAGCCGGGATGCCCTTCCAGGCACCCAGACCCCCACCCCAGGCTGGCAGGAACAGGGGGGTTTGCACTACAAAGGGGTGGATGCTGAAGCTGGGTTTTTTCCAGACGTGCTTTCCCTCCCCGCTGAAGCAGCCCCAGAGAGCAATTTTTTCCCAAGTTGGGCGGAGGTTGGGTGCTGGGAGGTGCCTGCAAGGGAGGCAGCACACTGCTCTCCCCAAGGACAGAGCCATGGGGGATCCTGGCAGGAGCTGGGTCTTGCTCCAGGTGGGCAAAAACGGGAGAAATTTCGCTGCAGCCCAAGGGAACGGCACCTGAGCCCTGAGCCGGGCTGCGGTGCTGAAGCTTTCCCGGCTCTCCCTTGCCCTTCCAGCCTGCAGCTCGCTGGCAAATCCCACCCACACGGCTGGAGCCTACTGCTTTCCCCAGCCCTGCCTTCGCAGGGGGCTGCGGTGAAACGGACTTTCTCCTCTTCCCCAGCAAGAATTATGGACCATCTGGATTTCAGAGGCAGCTGCTTTAATTGGAAGTTGTTCCTCGCAGTGGCAAAGGAGGGGGCTCGAGCCTGACAGACACCCCCAGCTTTGTCCTCCCGTGCTGTCCATGGGGCTGCTGGGGATCCACATCCCAACCGGGCCCGGGGGATGTCTGCACACAGCTGGGCTTGGGAGCATCCCGGGGGTGCTTCCCAGAGTTGGGTGGGTGGAAAGGAAGGCAGAGGAGGATGTAAACTTGGGGAAAAGGTCAGGCATGCTATAAATAAGTGGCATCCGGGGAAAGAAATGTCAGTGTGCGGCAGTAGCGACACACCAGTGCCCGAGATGGGGAGGGAAATGTTGTCTGGGGGATCGGATCCATGGGAATCAGGGCTGGGATGAGAGGGGGAGGGCGCTCTCCCTGAATTTGGTGGGTCGGAGCGTGGCTGTCGCGCTGCCCAGGTTGTTGTTGGGGGTGCTCATGCAGCCAGGTGGGACTGGGGCACACATCAGCCACAAGTCTCCCAGGCTCTCAGCGCTTGGGAAGTTGTCCTGCTGCTGTCTGACAGGGAAAACAGGCTGGGGCTGAGGCTTTCCAGCTGCTCCGCTCCCAGGACCATCCTCCGTGAAGGCAGAGAGATGGGGGAGAGCTTTTCAGGGTCCTCCTGCCCGAGCTGGGAGCTCGTGGGTCAGGAGGATGTTGCAGGAGTGAGCGAGCACCCCACAGGAGGGGTTATATTTTGGGATGGGGGAGCATCAGCAAAGCAAGATGCTGGGCTACCCATGCCCACAGCCCGCTTCGGGGCATTCCCTGGAGCTATTCCGGCCTTCCAGGGGAGCGAGGCGTGTTCCTGGGGACTGATTGCACATTTGTCCCCAAAGTGGTCTGACTCGCTGCCGAGTCATCTTCCCGCAGCCCTGTGAATGCAGGGCTGATTGCTGCCTGGCAGGGAGGGAGCCCGGGGAGGGGGAAGCTGACTGGGAGCCAAGCCCAGCTGCGGGAAGCGATGCCGACAGCCGCTGCTCCCGGGCCGGGCTGGCTCGCCGGGCTGGTTTCAGTGGCAGCTGAGCACTGGCCAACTCGTCTCGCTGGTTTGTGCCCGTCTCGGTTGAAGGGATGGTTTGGGGAGCTGTGCGTCCCCGTGATGCAGGACCCCCACGTCCCCAGGAGAGCCCTGGGGGGCTGTCACCTCTCCCTGTGTCCTCTGGGAGTGCCATGGCAGTAAGGGGTGACCTGGGGGGCCAGGGGTGACGCAGGCTGGTGCCACTGTGTTTGGGGTTTCTGGATGGGGATTTCCTCCCCATGGCTGGCTGCAGTGTCACCTGCTCACTGCACCTTTGTCCCCGGGTCTCTCTTGGTCCAGGGAGGGTGTGGGGAGGTTGTGGTGATGCCCTGAGCTTGGGGGCACAGGATGCTGAGCTGGGGTCCTCCAAAGCCACGTGCCCTGAGCACAGTGCCTCCTTCAGCCCTTCATTGTGGCTTCTGGGCTGTGGCTGGAGGGGACACAAGGAAGGGCCAGAGCCTCTTTTCGCTGTGCCTGGCCTCCCGTGCGGGAGCAGACAGCTTGCAGGGCTGTGGCCTCGGGCAATCCTGTTACAGGTTGTCAGGCTGTTGTTTGCGGGAGGTGAGGATTTGCCCACCTGCTGCGGGGCAGGAAGCAGCTGGAGGGGGGCTGGGGCTGGAGGGACACGGGGGGTTCTCCGAGAGGTTGGACTCTGCTTCTCCCATCCATGATTTGGGGTACCCCGGTTTTGGGGTATACCTGCTTTGGCCATGGGAAAAGTGATCCAGCAAGGGATGGTCTCTGGCTGCTGGGTTCTCTGCGGCCACCCTGAGCCCCCCACCCAATATGATCACTTTGAGGGAGGAGAAGAGCAGTAACTGGTGCAGCCTGGGCAGGGAGGTGCGAGGCTGCAGACCCTGCAGCCACCATCTTCTCCCCTTGAACAAAGGCGGCTCTGAGCCTCTCTTGCCTCTTGGCACTGCACAAGAGATCCCTTCTCTCCGGCAGCAAAAGCCTTTTCCAAGCCCGGCCCCCCTCCTCGGGAGGGCTGCAATGCTCTTCACTGCCCTTGGCCAGCCCAGCCTGGCACCTGCCTGCCTGTCCCCTTCTGGGGTGCTCTGGGGTCCAGCCGTGGAGGGGACCCCGACAGGCTTGTCCCCTGCTGCAGCAGGGCCAGCACGTGTCGGTGCGATTTTGGGGACTGGATTGCAGAGGGTCCCGCATCCCGGTGTCCCTGCCTGGCACCAACAAGGCTCCCGGGGGAGCAGGGCTCGGGGATGTGCTGTGTGCATGGGGTGACAAGCAGACCCCCAGTTAGGGTGGGACTGGGCTGGGGTGGGCACTGCCCGCGGACATCGGAGAGCCTGGCACGGCAGCAGCAGAGAACAGGGGAAGGAGAAGAGCTCCTGCGCCGGTAATTACGGACGAGGTTGATGCCACATGATCCGGGGACGTCAGCAGAGTGTGTCACAGCTGATGACACGCTGCATGTGCAGGGGCTGGAAAGGATGCCAGGGCGAGAGGTTGGAGCACCGCGACACGGCGTGTGCCCCGCAGTGCTGAGCCAGCCTGGCCGCCCGACCTTCACCGAGCCACCTCTTCTCCCCAGCCTGCCAGGGCGCCTCTGAGGTGGCCCAGCCTTGTCCCGCTCCCTCCGGGAGCTCAGCTGTCCGGCACGGCCGGATCCCCGTGCCTCAGTTTCCCCCCCGTGCAGGGAGCTGAGCAGCTGCCACGGCTCTGCGCCCGCCCCAGCAAGGAGAGCGGCACGCTCCTGGCTTTTCGGGGATGTTCTCGGGGAAGCCAAGGCAGAGTGTGGTTACTCATGGCGATGACAGTGCCGATGACAAGTGCCGCAGCCCCCAGGAGCACGTGCTGTGCCTGTGCTCCCGCGCAGGGAGGTGTGTTCCCGGTGCCAGAGAGCCCCAGTGAGTAATGGGGTGGGCGGCAGTGCTGGGGTGCCGTGGGGGGTGGGAGCGGCAGCGTAGTGCTGCCGGGCTGGAGGGGGCTGCAGGGAACGCTCTGTCATCTTTTTAGGATGGAGGGCCGACCCCCACCAGCCCCAGGAGTGCTGGGAGGGATGTGTCCCACTATGGGGCAGTAGGATGGGGGGCTACAACACCAGTGTGGGGACAGCCTGCCTCGCGTGAAGGGTGAGGTGGGTCCCTGGGGAGCTCAGCAGTGTCCTGCCGCCCCTTGCTTGGGGGAGCGAAAACCAGGTCACGGTGGCTGCCGTGGGTCTGGAGATCCCACCGACCCCCAGGCTGCATCTGCCCCAGCCAATATCCCCCGGAGCAGCACAACAAGGCTTCCCCTGGCTGGTGTTGGGACAGGGATGCTCCACGCCGTGGAAAGACATATTTTGGCTGGAGAAGCAGGTGATGAGATAAGGATGGGGTATCGCGTTACCACAGTCGGATCTTTCTTTGAGGTTAACAAAACAAGACAGACAATCGCTGCTGCTTGATCCAAGGAGTGCTGTGTGAGTGAGTCTATTAGTGGGCTGATGAGTAATTAGCTCCGTTGGAGACCTGCTAACGGGAGGAGAAAGTTGTTACCGTGACTCAACTGACCCCTCTTCACACAAGTTCAGTGTGTCTTTTCTGAAATACCACAGGTGGATTATTCCACGACTTGGATGTGCAGCCAGGAAGGCATGGCAGGATAGTCCCTCTTGTTTGCCAGCTGGAGTCACGCGTCGGTGATGAGCCACCGGCGAGGGGAGAGGGGACGAGGAGGGAACGAGCCTAACCCCAGCTGGGTGTGAGTCGAGCCCATCTGCCTGCTCGCCCTCTGAGGGGGCTTGTTTTGGTCTTTCCAAAGAGCAGGCTCGCTGCGCACGCAGCGACACTGCAGGCTGGCTCAGCACTTCCATGCTCGGCTCCCGAGTTCTCAGTGCTCCTGCGGGCCCCTGCCCTGCTGCTCTTCCTCGCTGAGGTGGCAGGGATGGGGTGGGCTCTCCTGGTCCCCGCGCAGAGAGGGGAGGAGGTGACAGCTGGGCCATGTGGGATGCTGTGAGACACCAAGTCCCACTTTCGGAATGTGGGCCGTTCCCTCCGAAAGTACAGGAGGCAGCTCTCCCGGGAGATCAGGTGTTGTGAGACTCGTGACTCCACCATGCAAATGTTGGAGGCTGTGAATAATCATGTACTTGTGCAGGGAGACTCAGCCCCGCGTGGGTTGGAGCATCCCTCGGCCAGGTGGAAAGCAGCTGGGTCCAGATTCCCGCTCTCCTGGACTGGTCACCAGCAGTGAGGAGTCAGAGGGAGACAGGCAATAATCCATACCCCGGCAAGTCCCGTTTTCAGGTCAGCCCCTCTCCAGTGTCGAGTATTTTTGCTGCCCCATATGAAGTCTGGTCCAGAACCTTGCTGCTCCAAGTGCTGGAACTCCTTGAGTTTCCAGCCTGAGTTGTAGCTCATTCTCACTTTTCTTGTGCCACTTCTCAACCCAAAACCTCTGTCCCTGATCCTGAGAGCCAAGTCCCGGGGAGACAGCAGCAGGGCTCAGCCAGGGCTGCGTCTCCCAGATCAATGTGTGTGATGGAGAGAGCTGCATCCCCCAGGTCTCTGGTGCTAATCTGAGAACTCCTGCCTCATCTGTCAGAGCTGTTTTCTTTAAAAAAGCAACGACATTTTTATCCCTCTTGTTAGGCAGAGCGGTGAATTTATCACCGGGCAGTTGTCAGTGACTCAGCGGGGCACAGTGGGCTCTGCTGGCTGTGGCTGTGCGGAGGGCAAGGGCATGCCTGGGTCAGCAGCACAACACAGATGTACAGCTCAGGCCAGCAGAACGCTGCCGCCAGAGCTGCTCCAGCTGGGAATGGGAAGGGCTCACCTGTGGGGCAGGAAGGTGCCGAGTCCAGGGTGACCTGCATCGCGTGGGAACTGCGGTGCTGTGCCCTGCGGAGATGGGCACAAGACATTTGTGTGGCTCTGGGGGCTGTGCGGCTGATTTGGTTCCAGTTCATCCCCTGGCAGCTCCTGTCTTGGCATGGAGGGCTGCCCGCCTGCCTCCCACGTGCTGGGCAGGAGGTGGCCATGGCCAGGGACCGGGGTGCTCCTTGCCTCACCACTGCTTCCTTCGCCCGCTGCCGGCTCTGCCACCACAGACTGACGTGCAAGTACAAGGAGTGCCCTGCTCATGTAAATAAACCCAGCTATAAATAGAGAGGGAGAGAAGTGTGAAAACAGTGGGGAATGGATTTCATGAAACCAGCAAATTAGTCTGGAGAAACAAGGGTGTGAACTGACAGCCATGCTCCAACCCAAGCCCATATTTCCAGTTCCTTGAGGGATGTTGGTGGGGCCCCTGTGCTGGACTCGGTTTAGAGATGCACACACTGGGATCAGGGCTGGGTCCCCCCATCCACCACGGGCTCCTGATGCCTCCTGGGTTGGGCTGTTACCACAGGTGCCATCAATGCCCTTAATTTTTTTTTTTCCCTCTTTGAAATTGTGGCAAAACCCAGGTAAAGGCATGGAGATGATCTGACTGGTGACACGGACTCCAGCTAGACCAGAACACATCGTCTCTGTCTGGCTGGGCGAGGGCAGATGGAGCTCTGCCAGCCTTGGGCTTGCTGCTTTGCAGGCGGTGAGTGATGGCTGGCATTTTTTGGGTGCTTTGAAGGTGGCAGGACCGGCATGGGGAGGGTGCTGGCCAAGGGGCTCTGCCCTCCTGGCCACTCCAAACCAGACTTTCAGGAAATAGGAGAGCAGCTTGGAGAGGAGAACTGCCCCAGCACAAGGGTCAGCCTCGGCTGTGCCAACCCCCTGTGCAAATCTGCAAGCTTTCACTTCAGGCCTCAGCACTAGGAGCTGAGTCAGGCTTTTATGAGGTCTTGGAATTTGCTAGGGAAGCAAACTGCCCGGAAGCTCGCGTGAGCCGGGGCTGGGCTGGGGGATGCTCTCGCCTCCTGCCCAGGGCTGTGCCAACATCTGATCCTCCGGGAATGTAATTCCGGGCACAAGGTGTGGGATGTTTCTCCAACTCCCACATCCTCTGCAAGAGTTGGGGTTTTTTTTTTGCTTCTTTCCTGAACGTGCATGGGAAGAGGTGGGAAGCCCAGCAGCTGCTCAGGCCTCATCCCAGATACTCTCTCAATGGGCGAGGGGAAGACAGTGAGTGCTGGGGACAAAATGTTGTGTCCCCCTCTCCGTGTGAGCCTGTCCCCTCCCGGGCTGGCTGTCATCTAGGAGAAGTTCAGTGGCCCGTTTTCCATGCCTGGCACGCTCCTGGAGGAGCCAGCCCGGCTGTTTGCCCATCTGGCATCGCCAGCTCTTTGCAGGGAGGATGGGTGGGCTGAGACGGGGGAGCACAGGGGCGCTTCCGGCTTTCTGCCCATTTTCCATTGAAATGCACCCCAATTCTCTCTTGTCAAGTGGGCTGTGCCCAGCAGGGGACAAAGGGTGACATGGGGCTGTCACAGTGGGCAAGTGTGCAGCAGGAGCAGGGCAGGTGGCACAGGTGGTGCAAAGTGGCAGGAGGAGGTGGTACAGCTGGTGCTAGAGGTGACAGTGGCACTGAGCCGGTGCCAGGTGAATGTGACACCAAGCTGTGGTGGTGGCAAAGAGGTGACCGAGCAGTGCAGGGTCCTGGCAGAGGTGACAGCAAGCTGGTGCAGGGGGCAGGTGACATGTCTGTCCCAGGCTGGTGGGGCAATGACCCTGGACCTCTGCCAGGGCACAGATGGTGGCAGCTGTGTTACCCTGAGCTGATGTGCAGTACAAGGCTGCAGTGGCACCAAGCAGCTGGCAGGGAGGTGACCCTGAGGTGGCGCAGGGTGGCAGGGACAGATGGCACAGCTGATGTGGAGCTGGTGCAGGGGGCAGGTGGTTCAGCCCGTGGTAGGGAGGTGACCCTGCCTAGTCACAAACTGTCACTGGCATGTCAGAGAAGTGGTGTATGGCAGCAGGGACAGGTGGCAGAGCTGGGGCCAGGGAGGTGACACTGCATCAGGGGAGGGGGGCACATCTGGGGACAGGGAGGTGATGCTGAGCTGGTGTAGGGGGCACATGTGGAGACAGGGAGGTGACACTAAGGTTGTGCAGGGGCACACCTGGGGACAGGAAAGTAGTGCTGAGCTGGCGCAGAGGGCGCATCTGGGGACAGGGAGTGACAGTGAGCCGGAAAGTGAAGCTGAGCTGGGGACACATCTGGAGACAGGAAGGTGATACTGCATCAAGGCAGGGACACATCTGGGGACAGGGAGGTGATACTGCATCGAGGCAGGGACACATCTGGGGACAGGAAGGTGACATGGTACCAGTGTAGGGGCCTATCTGGTGGTGGGGAGGTGACACTGATCCGGGGAGGTGACACATCGGGGGACAGGGAGGTGGCATTGAGCTGGTGCAGGGGCACATCTATGCACAAGGAGGTGGCACTGATCTAGTGCGGTGACACATCTGGGAACAGGGAGGTGACACCGAGTAGGTGCGGTGACACATCTGGACACGGGGCGGTAGCACCGAGCCGGTGCGGGGGTACACCTGGACGCAAGGAGGTGACACCATACCGGTACGGGGCACATCTGGGAACAGGGAGGCGACACTGATCCGGTTCGGTGACACATCCGGACGCGGGGAGGTGGCAGCGAGGCGGCGCGGAGGCCCAGGCGGGCGCGGGGCGGTGCGGGTCCCGGCGGGTGTCCGTGCGGGGAGGTGACCGTCCGGCGGAGGTGACCGCGCCGCTCCCGGCAGTGCGCATGATACTGCGGCGCAGGGGCCCCGTGCGCGCCAACCCACCTTGAACCGGCCCGGGCCGCGGCGGCGGCCAATCACCGCCCACTCCGCCGGGGCGCGGCCAATGGG
>VZRQ01005618.1:398452-409118 GCA_013397975.1 Machaerirhynchus nigripectus | reverse complement strand
GGGGCATCACGTCCCGGGGAGAGGGTACCGGGAAGGGGCTGGGGAGGAGGGTAGGAGGGGGAACTGCGGTTCCGGAGGGGGTTTGCGAGGTTCGCGTCTTCCCCGCTGCCGGTGCGGGGACCGAGCGCTTCCCGCTGCGGCGGGGCGCTGGCGATTCCTTCATCCCCCGCTGCCGGGGGGAGCCGGGAGCGCCCGGCGCATCCTCCCTCCGCAGGCGCTCGGCGGCGTTGGCCGTGACCTCCCCGAGGGCAGCGGCTGCAGCTGGGGAAGTTCGGGAAGCCGCGCTCCCGGTGCGGCTGAGCCTCTGCCCAGGGGTTGGAAATTCCCTCTGGGAGAAGGCAAGCGGGTTGCGGGTCCTGGGGAGGGGGGCAAGGCTGGCCGAGTGTCCCCCTTGATCAGGGATGGGCAAGCTTTTTTCCGCATACGGATTTCTTCTCTCATCCTGGGGATGCGCCTGCGGCAGCTCCGGGGGGTGCGGGCAGCGTTTGCCCTTCCCTGCAAGGGTAGCCCGGCTGGGCAAGGAGAAATGCAGGAGGGATTCGTCGCCTTCCCCTGCAGCGCCCCGGCTGCGGGTTTGGGGGTGACTTTGCTCCCCCCGCCCAGGAGAGGCTGCCCTCCTTCTCCCCCCACTGCAGGCTGGCTGCTGTGCTGGGGTAAACTGAGGCACAGGGTTGTCCAAGGTCAAGAGGGAGACGGCAGCAAGGAATAACCCTGATTTTCCTGCTCTGGCTTCTTTTCCTTCAGCTGCCAGCCCCCTCCCGCCCCTCCGAGCCATCCCTGCAGGTAGAGGGGAGCTGCCTGCCGCTGGTGCAGCACCGTCCCCATCTCTGCCGCTGGTTCCTCACTGGGCGCATGGTTATCCCTTCGTCCCGGTGGTCCCTACCCGGGATGAGACCCTGGAGCCGTGCCCTGGGTGTCACCGCACCCTGCCCATGGGGATGCGGTGGCTGCCGGCAGCAAGCGATGCCTGGCTGGCAGCCACCACCACTCCCCTCCCCGTGGCGTGGGGGACGCTGCCCTTGCGGGGCACGGGTGGGCTGGGAGGGGGCACGTGCCCGGGTGCTGCAGCCCCCCCTCCCCCAATTCACAGTGCTCCTCGAGCCCACTGGGTCACATCTGTGCCATGCCACAGTCCCTTGTCCTCCTCGCCTGGCAGGTGGCTCCGTGGAGGCAGGGGGGTGTGTGTCAGGATGGCGCTGTCCTTTCCGGGGGGGGGTCAGAACGGGGCTGCCCCATTTTGGGGTACGTAGCCCCTCTTCCTGAGCGGTGGCCGGCTGCTGCCTGCCCGCCTGCCTGAGCTGCGTGCTGCAGTGTGGTGAGGCAGCGTTTGCAGCAGCGGCTTGTACAGGGATGCTCTGCCGGGGAGAGGAGCAGAGCGGCGAGTTCAGCACCTGGGAACTTGGAAATACCCTGGAGCCGCTCGGATGGGGCTCCGGAACTGGTGCCGGGGTGGGTGGGTGCCGGGAAGCCCCGGCACGGGGGTGCTGTGCGTGTGGAGCAGCGCGTACGTGATGAATGAGTGCGCCGTGAGTAATGCGTGGGTGGGTGCCGGGGGAGGGGGTGCTGGGGCCGGCCTGGCCCCCGCAGGGACAGGGAGCCCACAGGGCTCGCCCCAGCTGCTGCAACCCCTTGGTTCCAGCACTGTCCCGTCCTCATGGGGGGTTGTCACCCCTCATTGCTTGGGGACAGGGCTTCGGAGGAGAGCTGGGGCTCACTGTGTGCTGGTGCCCTCTCCGGGGCTTTTCCTCTTGCCGTGGCCTTCCTCCCACACCACTTCCTCCTTGCTGAGCTGAGAAGCAGCAGTGCTGGTCCTGGGCAGCCTTCTTGCCTGGCTCTCCGAGGGCTTTCCAGGCGTTAATCGGCTCAGAGAGGGAAGGAGGGTGCGTTATCCCCTCTTATGGCATGGGGGAGGAGAGCCAGGACGTGACCGCGCCGGGAGTGGGTGTCAGAGGAGGGATCCGGCCTCCTGGCATTCCCAGCAGTGCCGTCACACCGAGGGGCTTTTCCTCCCTCTCCCACGAGTGTGACGCTGTGGCACCACGCAGTGAGTGGGGATGCTCGTGGATCCGGCAGGAGGGTTTGCAGAGGGAGGATTCGGCTCCGCCAGCCCTGGGTGAGGGCTCCATTGAAGAGGTTCCCTGGACACCGTGGCGGGTGATGCTCCCGGCGCTGACCTTGGCCGGTTGGAGTGGCTTGGGGTGGCAGTGCCAGCGCTGCATTCCCTGCTCGCTCCCGGCGGAGAGCTGTTGGGTTTTGCCTCTTTGGCCGTGGAGGAGTCTGGACCGGGAGCCGCTGGATTTGGCACGTGCGGCTTTGGCCCCGCTCTCTTCTGGCAAGGGGATGGTTTGGCACCGGGAACAGCCAAGGGCGTTGGCCGGGCTCCCATTTCCATCATTCCTTGGAGGTTTTCTGCTCCTCTGGACCTGTTGGATGGGAGCGCGCGGGGCAGGGAGGGACGTGAGCGTCTCGGTCGATGGCTTGGCTTGCCGGAGGGTCTTTGCGGTGATGCTTTGCCGGCTCAGTTGCCTTCTGGCTTGGAAGATGCAGCTTCGCTGGTGATGGGTGAGCCCTGCAAGTTCCTGTCTGGAGCTGTGGCAGGGTGGGACAGCTCCCGTTCCCCTCCAGTCCTCCGTCTTGGAGGTCGTGCCTTCATGCTGGAAGAGGAGCCCTGCAGATGGGCAAGCAGTGGGTCCAACCCCGTGCCTTGCCAACAGAGGAATCCTTCCCTCTCCCTTTCCCTGCGGTAGGAATCTCCCGAGCTGGGAGCCCTGAGCGACCAGCTGGCCTTTGGAAAAACAACTCCCTTCCTCCCGCTCCTCCATGGAGAGGCTGGCGTTGGTGGGAGGGCTGCCTGAGCCAGGAACAGCATGATTCAGGAGCTGCTGGCGGGCAGCTCGGAGCGCTGCCTGCATCCCAGTTTCCTGTTGGAGGGCTGTGAAGGCACTGGGATGGCACCCCCTGCTCCGTGGGGAGGGCGATGCCAGCCTGCCTGGGGGTACTGGTGCGGTGTGGGGCTGGGCTGGGGCCACAGCACCCTGGCAGCGCTCTCCAGGTGCAGGAGGTCTCCTCTGGGATGGGGCTGGTGCTCCAGCTCCCACCACAGCTGCTCGTCCGGCCCCGTGGCGCGCGGCGGGAGCTCATGGGGAGCACACAGGTAGCTGCTGGCCGTTGCTGGGAGATGATGCCTCCCACGAGGCGGCTGCCAACACCGGGTGCTCAACACCGGGCTGGTGGCTATTAGAGGGAGGGGGCACAGGGGACCCCCAGGTGGGAGTGGGTGACCTCCGGGAAGAAATTTTCTTTCCTGCTTCATCTCCGTGCCTCTCAGAGCACCAACCTGTGCTCCCACGTGCTTGCTGAGCCACTGCCCAGCCAGGCACATTCCCACCTGTGCCATTCCAGGGATCAAAGACCCACCGTGGGGCTGCTGTGGGGCAGCATCCCATGCATGCATTCCCCTTGGGATGCCAGGGCAGCTGCTGGCCTGCATGGGGATGGTGGTGGTGGTCCCACAGGACACCTCTTGTGCCCAAGAACGGAGTTCCAAGTCCCCATCTCGCTGTGAATGGGGCACCAAGCCACCCCTCAGAGCTGCTAATCCTTCTCCTCCCTGGCCCCGCGTGACCTTGAGGCATGTCACTTGACCTGCGCGTCGCCCTCCATCCATCTGGAAAATCGGGTTTAAAACGCAGGAATCGCGCTGAAAGCCCAGATGCTGCTTTCCAGCTGGGGGAGGGGGTGAGGGCTGCGCTCCCAGCCCCAGGGCTGCCTCCCACCAGGGGACAGGCGGGTGCTTTTGGGGGACTCTGGGTACCCCATGACAGGCAGAGGGAGTGGGTTTGTAATGGGGGGTGCAACCCCCACCGAGATATTTAAGGGGCTACGGTGCTAGGGGACGGGCGATCTCCCAGCACCCCACACCCTGCCCTGGCAGCCGGGGTCCCTGCAGCACACTGTCCCTGTCCCCCACCCTGGGCTGCGGTCGCCCCCCTCTTCATTTCAAGGCGATGGCTGCCTGCTCTCCTTCCCTGCTGGCCTCCATATGCCACGCTGGTGGCCTTGTCCTCAGAGATCCCTGCCATATCCCGCCTCCACCGATGTGAGCGGGATGTGTCAGAGCACATCTCGTCTCGGCTCAGCAGGGAGGAGAGGTCCACAGGCTCCGGGCCTCGCGCCTGCTCCCTCAGCTGTCCCCATGGGGGGACAGGGATGGGGATGAGGTCCAGGGCTGGGGGGCAGCATTGGAAATGGATAGTGGTGCCTCTGTTAGCAGGCTGCAAGGCGATGGTGGGTCAGGATGGGATCCTCTCTCTGCCCCAGGGCATGGGTGTCCGCTGTGCCGGGCAGGAAAGCCTTCCCAGGCTTAAATTCCTTTGGAAACCGCTCTGCCATGGCCATGTCCTTCTCACGAAGCACCTGCAGGAAGGGCCCTGCTTCAGCGAGTGCAGCAGAGATGCTGGATGCCTTCAGCTTCACCCAGCCCCATGGTGCCTTCTGCCTCTGCCCTCGGAATCGGAGGAGCTGGATGCCCAGATCCAGGTGAGGGTCTCCCCATCCTTGGCATCGCCATCCTGGGGAGCCCCGCGGTGGCACCGTCTCGGTGGCGGCAGCCTTTCCTCCTCTCCCTTTGGGATGCTGTTCAACTCCACCTCCGCATCTTGTATTCTTGCCTCCTGGCACGCGGCGTGCTTTTATTTTTCCTGGATCTGCTTGGATGACGAAGCCTGTTGATTACTTGTTTTTCTTTACGAGGCATCCCCCAGCTTCACGTGAGCTCCTGCACCGAGGCGGATTTGGGGTTCGCATCCCTGCTGCCGCTCCCTGATGCTGACCCTGTTTCCAAACTGCAGGTTCAGCCTTGAAACCTCTCTGAACTTGGCTGGGAAAATCAAGTGGGTTTAAAAATACCCCGTCTATTTGTGCTCTGTTTCTTCTGGCGTCTGCGGGTTGTTTTCAAGCGTTTCCCTACAAATGTGGGGGTGAGAAAACACTTTGAATCGAGAGCTGCAGTCTCCATTGCTCGCTTTCTTCATGGCCTGGACTTGGAAGGAAAACCTGGTTAGGGTTGGGACCCCAAGGTTGGTGGGTTTGGAAGTTGAGGAGACCCAAAGAGGGTCTTTGAAACATCTCCCCCGTTGCTTTCCTGGCGCTCTGGCAGTGGGGACAGGAGGGCACGGGGCCGGTAGCGGGGCGGGTGGCAGCTGGGGAGAGCCGGGGGCCGGTTCTCCGCCGTGGCTGCCAGTCGGCCGTGCGCTGGGGAGGTGATGCTCAGCCGTGCGTGCAATTCCCCACCGGCCTTGCGATCAGACACCGGCGCTGCGAGCTGCCGGGGATGACCTATTTTCCTCCGCCCGGGCAGCCCTGGCCAGGCGTGGGTCCGGCGGAGCGGCTGGCTCGTCCCCTCCCCTCCCCGGGGACGTCACCCACTGCTCTGCCAGGGAGCCAGTCAGGGGATCCTGGAGTAGCGTGACTCCCTGGCTCCCATCCCCAGGGTGTCTGGGTGGCCTCTTGGGCAGCGAGCTTGCCTCCAGCTGGGCAAACATCAGCATTCCAGGCTCCAGTTGGTGGTGAGGTGCTGGAAACCAAGATTCCGTCCCGGTAGCCCAGGAGCTGGAGCGCTGGGGCAGGTGGGGGGCTTGGGAAGGGGTTTGGGTGCTGCCGCTTCCATCTTCTCCTGCTGGTGGGTAGAGGGTGTCACTTTGAGGGTGACGAGGTGCTGGGGACCCGCTCGCTCGGGCACGGCGGCCGGGGACGCGCGTCCTTGGATGCTCTTGAGCTGCACGTGACAGCTGCTGTCCCCGATCGGCGCGGGAGGACCACGGGCAGGGAGGGGGATCCAGCCCTGCAGCGCAGCTCCCCTCACCCTCCCGGATGGGCACAGCGGGGTCAGGACGGGTTCTCACAGCTCAGTGCCGGGGTGGCAGGGGAGGGCTGACACCGTCCCTGCTGACAAGGTGCGAATGGGAGCTGATCGGCGATGCAGCGCTAACGAGGGATGGAAAAGGTGCAAGAGTGTTGTCGAGGCGGTGCAAAGCGCGTGTGGGGGTGTGCGTGCACACTGCACGTGTGTGCTCAGCAGNGGGCCGAGTGCCTGCACTGGCTGTGCAATGCAGCATCTGCTCCTTGCAGACGGCTCACAGCTCTGCACCCCGGCCTCACCCGCCCCGTGCCGCCAGCCGGCCCTCGCTGTTAAACAGCCACCGTGCCCGGTTTGCTGGTGGCGTGGGCGCTGAGGACGCTTGGCTGACCATCAGGCTGTGACCCTCTGCGGCGGCACACCTTGTGCGTGCCGTGTGCGAGCCGCGGCCGGCTCTGCCCGCTGTCCTTCCCGCCGGGACACTCGGCCGGTGGGCCCGTGGGGTGGCACATCACGGGCCTCTCGCCGGTACGCGCTTGTGTCAGAGCCAAAAATAGCCGGTGATGCTCGGTGATGCTCGGCTCCCGCGGCGGGGAAGCGGTGATGTCACTCGCCGCCAATCACCGGCGGCCCCGAGGAGCAGCGCGGAGGAGTGGGAACGTGCTTCCCCGAGCATCCCTCCCCGAGCATCCCCCCCGGAACAGCCAGCGGCCGCGTGTGCCAGGAAAACGGGGGGACCTTCCTTGATGGGAAGGGCGATGTGGGTCTAAACCCAGTTTTGGGGACCCCCTGTTTGGCTTCCCTCCAGCCCTGGGTTTCCCTCTCTCTCCTTCTCTGAACGCCGTGCTGAGGATGCAGCTCTGCTGCTGCTGGCAGAGCAGGATGACGCCAGGCTGCAGCGAGCAGGGCGGCACAGCCGGGGTGGAGCAGCCTCGGAGCTGAGACCAAAGTGCCCTGTAATTACCCAGCCGGGAGGAGCAGGGTGACAGACCCGACGCGCAGGTCGCAGACGGGTTTCAGGCTCGGGGCTCTCGGGGATGCCCGAAGACATGTGGGCTTGGCTGGAGCATCGCAGCTCCGGGGGCGCAGCCCACCCTGGCACCAGCAGGAGAGCTGGATCCGTGGGCTGGCACAGCAGAGCTGTGGTCAGTGGTCCCTGCATGCTCAGTCCCGCTCGCTGGAGGATGCAGGGGCACAAGCTAAAAGCAGCCTTTTCCCTGCCACAGAGATACAGGGTAGCCCAGATGGTGCAGCTTGGTGGGGAGCAGTGCTAGGCATGCTCTGTGTCCCTCTACTGAGAGCAAGAGGTCCTCACAACCTTTATGGGGTTGCTGGGCATCACCCTTGCCCTGGTGCAGAGGTTGGGAAGCTGTCCTGGAGCACTGGGGTGCTGCTCACCTCTGTCCTGACTCCTGTGGTAGCTCGGGGTGGCCTTGGGGCTGAGCGTAAGGGCTTGGGACCTCCTGTTGTTTTGGGGCAAGGGAGACCCAGGTGCTGCCCTTGCTGGAGACAGGTGGCTGGGGATGGACATTGCTTCTGCTGTGGCTCTTCTGGGGTTCTGGTTTGATGCTGGGGACCAGCAGTGGGATCAGCCACAGATTCTTCCTTCAACCCCTCGCAGGTGCCCTCGGCTCGAGGGAGGAGCCCGAGTTCGTGACCGCTCGCGCTGGCGAGAGCGTGATCCTGCCATGCGACGTGATCCACCCGCTCACGGGACAGCCCCCTCCCTATGTCGTGGAGTGGTTCAAGTTCGGCGTCCCCATCCCCATCTTCATCAAGTTTGGGTTTTACCCTCCCCATGTCGACCCAGAGTATGCCGGTGAGTCCTGGGAGCGCGGGGGGAACGAGGGGAGGGTGCCAGGCCCCGGCTGCGGCACGGCCCGGGATGCGCAGCTCCGCTCCATCCGCTCCTCCGTCGGAAACCACGCGGGCTCTGCCTCTCGTTGCTCGCTTTCCACCCAGTTGGTTTTAATTAAGCAGCAGCGTTAGGAAGCCAGCTGGGCTGCGTGGGACGGGAGCAAGCGAGGCAGAGAAACCCGGGGTGACGCGTGGTGGTGGTGGCTGCTGCTGCTGCCGCTGTGCCCCGGAGCAGCTGTGAGCCCGGGGAGGGATGCTGGGGGGACGGTGGGGATGGAGCCAGGGCCACGTGCTGGGCGGAGGTGACAGGTTGGAGCTGCAGAACTCATGTGGCAGCTCGCCAGTGTGCTGCCTGTGACACGTGGCTGGTGTCCTCTGGTGGGATCTGTGAGCTGGAAACCAGCCCTGAGGAGGTTGGTGTGGCAGGACAGACCCACTGTGGTATCCCTTTCCCTGTGGAATGCTGTCCTAGAGATCTTCTCTGGGTCTTGCAGGGCTCTCCGCCCAAATTGCTCTCTAAGGAATGCTGCAGTGGGGAAGATGCACCAGCTGAGCCTTGCCAAACTCAGCTCATGAATGAGTGATGCCACAGCCCGGTGGCCACTGCACCAGGGTGGAGGTTTGGGCTGCTTTGCTCCTGACCCAGTTTCTGGGGCTGTGCACAGGGTCAGCTCAGGGCCGCCCTGCTTTCTGGGAGTCTCCCAGGCGGGGCAAAGCTTTGGGGCACGCCTGTGTGCCGGCTGTGCCACGGCCAGCCCCCGGCTGGGAGCAGAAGGCCGGTGTCACCGTGGGCAGACGCTGCTCCAGGCACCTTGCCTGGCCCTGGCAGCTTGGCTCTGCCGTCCCCAGACGGGCGTGTGTCACCGGCCTGGCACCACCGGCTGCAACCACACCGTGAGGCTCAGCCAGCCCCAAACTGGGACAGTGCCCACACTGGGATGGGTGTCCCTGCAGTGATCTCTGAGGGGCTGCTCCAGTTTGGGATGGGGTGTCCCTGCAGTGATCTCTGAGGGGCTGCTCCAGTTTGGGATGGGGTGTCCCCTGTAGTGATGCTCCAGGGCTGCTCCAGTTTGGGATGGGGTGTCCCTGCAGTGATGCTCCAGGGATGCTCCAGTTTGGGATGGGGTGTCCCCTGCAGTGATCTCCATGGGACTGCTCCAGTTTGGGATGGGGTGTCCCCCTCAGTGATGCTCCAGGGATGCTCCAGTTTGGGATGGGGTGTCCCCCTCAGTGATGCTCCAGGGATGCTCCAGTTTGGGATGGGGTGCCCCTGCAGTGATCTCCATGGGATTGCTCCAGTTTGGGATGGAGTGTCCCCTGCACTGATGCTCCGGGGGCTGCTCCAGTGTTGGGGACGTGGTGCCAACGCTGTGCTCTCCCACAGGCCGGGCCAGCCTGCACGACAAAGCCTCCCTGCGCATTGAGCAGGTGCGCTCCGAGGACCAGGGCTGGTACGAGTGCAAAGTGCTCATGCTGGACCAGCAGTACGACACCTTCCACAACGGCAGCTGGGTCCACCTCACGGTCAATGGTGAGCGGGGCGGGGGCTGCGGCATCCGCGCGGTGCCAGAATGGGATTTCTGGTGGATGCAGCCTGTCTGGTGGACGCTGGGCCCCAATGGCATCTGTGCCTGGCAGACACGCGAGCCTGAAGCCATCCGGGCTGGCTGCTCCAGCCAGGGCGTGACTTCAAAAGGGACAAAGTTTTATTAGGGATTCCTCAGTTTAATTACGCGGAGCTCGTTTAAAGGAGAGACATCAAGAACCGGGGCTGGGAACGAATCTCCTCTCAACAAACAGATCAGAAAATCAAATCTTTGTTTTCTTGAAATTCAGATTTACTCAAATTACTTTTCCATTTTATTAAGGCTGTATATTAAACTAATTAGCAAATTGTCATTCTCCGCATCATGAGAGAGAGCTTTATTTTTAGCCCAGCAGCAGGGCTGTGCCTCTCTTGCTGCAGTGGGGTGGCTGGAGAGATGTGGGCACTGGCAGCTCCTCGCTGGTCCTGCCTTGACCTTGAGCAATTAATTTAACCTTTGGGGGGATGGCTGTGCTGTGGCACAGAGCGGAGCCACCTAATTGAGCCCAATTAGTGAGCGGGAGCTTTGCAAGCGGGGCCGAGCAGGCCACCAGCCCCATCCCTGCCTGCTGCCCTGCCTGCCGCTTCCTGCTCTCCCCCTGCCTGCTAATGAGCTCCGAGGGCTTGGGGAGGAGGGCAGGAGGAAGAGGAAGGAGGAGGACGGTGGTGCCTGGCTCACCTCCGCCACGTGCACGGATCCTGCAAACCGCCAGCCAGAGGGGCTGGAAATGGCCCCAGATGCCCTGTCCCTCCCCTTGGCAAAATGGGCCAGTTTTGGGGTTTTATGCAGCACGGGGCGTGCAGGGGCTTAATAACAATATAATAACCATAATCCTCCCAGCCCGAGGAATTGCTTTCAGGGTGAGGGCTGTGGCTTTCCCCCAGCGCATTACAACGCTTAATTTTCTTAGGGGGAAAATAAAAATCATTTGGGGAGAAACAAAATATAATTACTTTTTTTTTTTTTTTCCCCCCCAAGCAGATTAAATTGCCAACCTGTCTTCCTCTAAAGTGGGCTTTAACAACCGCGGGTAATTAGGGGCGGGCTGTAATCCTGCCAGCCTCTTTCATCAGGAAGGAGCCTTTCGATCTGCACTGCGGTGTTTTCCCATGTTTTGACAATAGCGAGTTAATGTGCNGGGGGGTGGGGGGGGGGGGGGGGGCGGGGTGGCGGGGGGGGGGGGGGGGGGGCAGGGCTGGGGTGCGATGTGGCACCTCTCGGTCGGTGTCCCCAGGGACACCCCTGTCCCTGCAGCCCCGTCCGCCTTTGGGGTGGTCCCAGCCCCGCCGCGGGGACGCGCAGAGCGTCCCCCGTGTGCAGGCAGCAGCCTCCCCTCTGTCCCCGCGCGTCCCCAGACCCCCGGTGG
>VZRQ01005618.1:388370-398443 GCA_013397975.1 Machaerirhynchus nigripectus | reverse complement strand
CCACGGTGGCCAGGGGTGGCCCCGGGGGTCACGGTGGTGTCCTGTGCCCCCAGCTCCCCCCACGTTCACGGAGACCCCGCCGCAGTACGTAGAGGCGAAGGAGGGCAGCAGCGTCACCCTGACCTGCATGGCGTTCGGGAACCCCAAGCCCATCGTCACCTGGCTCCGAGAGGGAGACCTTCTGGGTCCCAATGGCAAGTACCAGGTAGGTGGGGGAGGGCTGCCGTGGGGACTCCTGGGCTGGGAGCTGGCGGGGACAGTACTGACAGGACCACGGTGGCGGCAGCTCTGCCGTGCCTGGAGCCAGCCGTGCTTTCTCAGCATTTCTCCGTGGTGAGTTGCCCATTTCCCCCACGCCATCCCTGCTGAGCAGCAGCCTGTAACGCTGCCAGCCCTTGGGTGCAGGCTGGAGACCCCCCCAAGTGCGTGGGACAGCCCCCCTCCTGCACCCGACCTGCTCCCTGTGGACTCAGCCCAGGGGCCAAGACCCTGGAGATGGGGTGGGGGGCTGCAGCCTGGGGTTGTGTCCCCCCCGGACAGGGATGGATTCAGCAGGGCTGGGGCAGGGGAGGGTTGAGTAGGGAGGATTTCCCCTCCTCCCCTCCCCTTCAGGACCCTTTTTGCATCCCAGAGGCTCCCAGGCAGAGATTCCCCCCTGAGCTGTAATTGGTAAATCAGGCATTGGAATCAGCGCAGGCACTAATGAGAGTAATTAGGAATCATTTGTTACTAATTGAAATAGAAGGATGAGGCAGAGTGAGGTGGGGGGGAAGCCTGGCTGGGAGGCCTCCCTGTGCATGGGGGTGCTGCTACCCCAAGGGTGACAGTCCCTTGTCCATCCTTCTGCTGTGTCCCCAGGGGGAATCCATCCACTCCTCTTCCAGCTGAGAGGTTGGCCCCACGGGGAGGACAGTGGCCAAGCTGGGGTCTCCCCCTCATCCCCCAGCGATGGAGCAGGTCCTTGTGGGGGCAGGGAATGCTCCAGCAAGGCTCCTTGTGAAGCTCCAATGGTGCCGGGGCGCTTGGCAGGAGCGGTTTGGAGCCTGCTGCCTGCCAGTCACTTCTGGGAGATGAATGCTCTGGGATGGTTATTTATTTATTTTATGAATTTTTTTTTCCCTTCCCCTTGGCGTCGAGCACAACCGCGTGTGTTGGTTTATTAATATCCCGAGTCTTGCAGAGCGGGGAAACCCGTCTCTCATCCGGCCCTAAAAGCACCGGCAGCTCTCCGCCGCGGGAAGCGGGGAGGGTCTTCCCCCATCCCCGTGGGGGTCCCTGCCCACGCTCCAGGGTCTTCCCTTGTTCCCAGGTGAGCGACGGGAGCCTCACGGTGCTCTCGGTCAGCCGGGAGGACAGAGGTGCCTACACCTGCCGGGCCTACAGCATCCAGGGCGAGGCTGTGCACACCACACGCCTGCTCGTCCAAGGTGAGACCTTCCAGCTCCTCAGCATCCCCCGGGAGGCCGGGGTGGGGGGATCTCCACGGGCCATAGCGCTGTGGTGCCACCCCGGAGTGACCCCCAAGGCCTCTGTGCCTGGCATGGTGCTGGCTGCCCCGTGGCTCTGCATCCGGTTTGTAGGAGGGAGGAATCCACTTAATTGGGGCGCGGCGGTGGCCGTGCTGACGAGCAGCCAGGCCCTGATGGCAGCTCGGTTTTGTTGGGGAAGCGGGGAAAAGATTGAGGCTGTCATGAAGCGCCTCGTCAGACAGCGGTGATGCATGACAGGCCTCCCGCTCCTTGCTCCCTCTCTTATTAAATAAATCTTTAATTAGGTCAACAGCTACCGGCGGAGAGAGGAGCACGGGGTGTCCTCTGCTCTGCTTTTGTGGCAGTGGCAAGCTGCTGGCTCCTGGAAGTTTGCTGTGTTCCCCCTGGATTTTTCCTGTGGGTGATAATATCCTGGAGAAGGGCTGGGGATGAAGGGAGGTGTGTCCTTGTGTGCCCTGGGAGAAGCACCATGGGCGTGGATCCCCTCCTCAAAGCTGCAGAGATTAGGGAAAGGGCTGGGAATAACAGGGTCACTGTGGTTCACAGTCAGCCCAGAGATTAGGGAAAGGGTTGGGAATAACAGGGTCACTGTGGTTCTCAGAGGATTGGGGCCAGCCCTGCCCTGGAGCCCTCCAGCAGCTCCCAGCCAAAACGCTGTGATGGAGCTGAGCCTGAGCAACCTTTGTGGGGACACCTGTAGTGGTGGGAGTGACACTTTCCTCTTTGCCCTTCCAGGACCTCCCTTTATCGTTTCCCCTCCGGAGAACATCACAGTCAACATCTCCCAGGATGCGCTGTTCACCTGCCAGGCCGAGGCGTATCCCGGGAACCTCACCTACCTGTGGTACTGGGAGGAGGAGAACGTCTACTTCAAGAAGTGAGTTCATAGCTGGCAGGGCAGCATGTCCTCCTCCTGCTGCTGCTGCTGCTCCTGGGTTGTGCTGGGAGCTGGGATTGTGTTGGGCATTGCCCCTGGTGATGGGACTCCCTGTGATCCTCCTCTCCTCTTCTCTCCCAGCGACTTGAAGCTGAGGGTGCGGATCCTGATCGACGGGACGCTGATTATTTTCCGTGTCAAGCCAGAGGATGCTGGAAAATACACCTGTATCCCCAGCAACAGCCTGGGCCGCTCGCCATCAGCCTCTGCCTACCTGACAGTGCAGTGTGAGTGCAGGGATGGGGCTGGGATTGGTAACACCTGGCTCCAAGGCAGCCCCAGAGGCTCTGGTGTCCTGGTGTGACACTGGGAGAATCAGGCTGATGTGACAGCAGCCTTTGGATGAACACGGAATCATCCTCAGCACAAAAGCTTGAGAGCATCCCACACGGGTGTGCGAGACAGGGAAGCGAATGGTCTGAGCATCCTGAGTGGCGCTGCTCAGCTGGGACCCGTGTCCACCTGTGCTGCAAGGGTTTTTTAATGAGGTGAGCATCATCCCATGGCTGCTCCCTCACTGTCCTCGCCCTGCTGGGAAGCACCGGGTCAGGGCTCTCAGTACCAGCGTGCATTTCTTGGTATTCATTATGGGGGCTCGCTCCTGTGGCGCGGCCGTTCCTCGAGCTCCGGAGCCCGGCGTGTCACATTTTTCAGGCGGTAAGTGATCTAAACAAGCGGGGGAGAAAGGGCTGCAGCAGGAGCGTTGCTTCCCACGCTCGTTCCTTCTCCCGGAATCCCCGGGCGGTAATGGGTAGTGTGCCACCGGCATCCTGTGGCATTCCACAGTAATGGCCTCAATTGCCGCCGCTCCAATTGCTATATTGCTCTGCTCCAAAAGACTGCAGCGCTTTTATTTCCTAATGAAAGACAGGCCTGAGCAAAGTGGGCTCTCAACGTGGGTTTTCCAAGGCTGCCTTAGAGCTGCTGCTGCCTTTGGACCCGGTGCTGGTTAGTGGGGAGCTGCTGGGAGAAGGGCTGGGAGGTCCCTGTGGGGATGGATGAAGGGGCAGAGCAGGCAGGGGGACGGAGCGAGTGGTGCTGTGCCCAGGCACAGGCGTGATTTGGGACTTGGATGTGCCCGGCTGGGCGGCTCTTGGGAAAGCCTGTGGCCTCAGGCCATTAAATCTGCCCTGCTGCTAATCCAGGGCCGCTTGTCAGGGCTGATAGCTGTTAAAAATAGCTCTAATGGCAGGGAAAGCAGCGCTCGGACAATCTGCCGCTCAGCCAGGCCTCGGCACAAGGAAGGGTGCTCACTTTTAGTGCCACAAACCCTTCTCCTCCTGAGCAAACCTCGTCCACACCGCGGCTGATGCCTCCGGAGGGAGCTTTCCACCCTCCGAAATGGGTGGGGACACAGCTCGGGGTCATTGGCGGGCTGGGCTGGCCCCCAGCCAGTGACCTAGTAGTGAAAGGCTCGATCCCATTACCCTCTCCCGCGCTGCTGGAGTCCTTGATTACATTTCCTAAGAGGTGGAGTTAAGCAGAGGGGGGTAAAGCCTGCTCCATATGTGGCGCTGGGCAATCTGGGTTATGGTGCCACTGCTGGGGGCATGCGGTTTGGGGGAGTGGTTGGGGTGACGTGCTGGGAGCAGAGCTCCCAAACTCTGCTGGTTTTGCCCCAAGAAAGCACTAAGGAGAGGATACCCCCACGTCTTCCATCCCTTCCTATTAAGCACCTTAATGTTTGCCCCCCACTTGGCATCAGCAGTGCGGGGATGCTGCACCCCAAAACCCCCACATTTATCCCTTAATGCAGCGTAAGCCCCATCAGGATTTTCCCATAACCTTGTGCTGCCGGTGTCTAGACGAGATTGTAGAAATACTCACTCTTATTAAAAATAACATTTTTTTTAAAAAGCTTCTTATTAAAGAAAGTCTAGATTCTCTTCAACCCACTCGCACTTAATTAAAAAGCTCTTAGAAGTGCTGTTAATGACACATTCTAGACTGGAGAATTGCGAGACACCTCTCTGCGTGGGTGGTACAGCGTGGAGGGGGGGTTAGATACGTATTTTAAGGTTTTTGCATCTTAGAAAGGGTGAGGTGGCTGAGGCTCAGCATGACCCAGCCTCAGTGAGGCACAAGTACAGGCAGATACACGAGGTAAAGGACTCGTGGCAGCCTGGACATGGATCCCTTTTCCCATCTGGGTGTGTTTTGAGGCTTGGCAGTTGAAACAGCTTTGATTGCTGGTGTGTAAAACCAGGCTGTGCCAGGTGGGCATCACACCTGGCACATGCCATGCTGTGGTGGAGCAGTGCAGGCTCAAGCAGGATGCAAGCTGGTGTGGAACTTCGGGCAGGCATATCCCACATTTCTTCTTAAATGCAGTCTTTAATGAGCGCCAGGTAGGAGCACCCTGGACATGAGCAAAGCCTCCCAGAAACGCCAGGTGTTCCCGTGGATTTGTGTGTAGCGAGCCTGGGATCACAGCCTGGGGGAGCCAGGGTGGTGCTGCCTTTGGAGTTCATTACAAAAGTGAGGTAGATCCTCTGAAGCCAGGCTGGGGGGAGAGACGGGCTCTCTCCCCGTGCTAACGTGGCGCTGCTGCCCTCGCAGATCCTGCCCGCGTGGTGAACATGCCCCCCATCATCTACGTTCCCATCGGGATCCACGGGTACATCCGCTGCCCGGTCGAGGCGGAGCCCCCAGTCACGCTGGTCAAGTGGAACAAGGATGGGCGTCCCCTGCGAATCGAGAAGGTAACAAAGCCCCCGGGGAGGGGGGGTGGGGGCACGGAGGGGTTCGGACCCTCGTGTCCTCGGCAAACAGCAGTGAGCACCCCCAGGCACGCTGTGGGTCCCTGTCTGTCGGGAGAGGAGGTACCTGTGATACTGCTTCTCCGTGTCAGCTGTGGGCAGAGTTAATTCCAGTTCTTGTGTGAAGCCCACGGTGCCTCTGGGCTCTCTGTGTCTCCCAGACCTGACCCCTGCTTCCCCCTAAAGTCACCTCCTGATGGCCCTGGTTTATTTTTCCAATGGCAGCTGGTGGTTAAAAGACCCTTTTAACAAATCTTTATCTTCCCCTAATCATGGTTTGATAGTCTGAGCAAGGATATTAGCCATTAAATATTTAAAGAAAACACTCAATATTTCAAATTTTTTGCCTAAATATTAACGATTTGAAGTTTTAATTCCATTTAAAGCTGTTGCTGCTGTGGCCTCCTGTTCCTTGGTGCCCTCAGCCCTCCAGGTGGAGTTGTCTTGTCCACTCCAGAACAATTTTTATTTAGTATTAGATCCTGATCTTAAATCTTTTGGGCTACATGAAGGAGCCTGGCTGTGTTTGGCTGGGCTGATGTTGCCCAGGTTTCCTCTCTCTGCTGAGGAGATGCCTTGCATGTTGGGAGTGGGATTGGGCATCTCCCGGGGATGTGACAGCCAGGGTGTGGGTGGGGGGCTTGGCTGAAGGGGAAATCAGGAGCTGTGGTGGGTGCAGGCTAAGCCGGCTCCCCGGTTCTCCCTGTGCAGTACGCCGGCTGGAACCTGCTGGAGGACGGGTCGATCCGGATCGAGGAGGCCACTGAAGATGCTCTCGGCACTTACACCTGTGTGCCTTATAACGCCCTGGGTACGATGGGCCAGTCTCCCCCTGCCCGACTGGTACTGAAGGTAACTCTCCTGCCAAAATCCCCTGGGTTTGCCGGGAGCGGCGTCCTCCTGTGCCAGGAGCAGCTCCCGGGGCTGTGTGGGAACAGCAGAGGCTCGAGGGTGAGGCGTATCCGTGCTGAGGTTGGAGATGTGCTTCCCACCAGCACGGCAAACCCCCAGGGCACCCTGTCTGGAAATATCCCGCCCGAACAGCAGCGCGGGTTTTGACACTGGGCTGGGGTAGTTTGAGGAAACATCTCCCTGGAATGTCCCCTTTGCCAACAAAACACTTAGCCCTGCTGGCCCGGGCTCGGGTTCAGGAGGGTTTTAATAAATGGATGATTCGAGCTCCGCGTGCTCCGGCTGCGTGCGGCGCCCGGGGCGCGCTGGGCTCCCGGTGCGGCTCCCGGTGCAGCTGGGCTGGGAGCTGCTGCCTCTTCCCTCCCTGAACACGGAGTCCTGTGCCTGGGAGGGAGCCGTGGTGATTCATGGTGTCTCGCCGAGGTTCACACGATAACGCTTTGTGTACCAGACACACACATCCGCCGGGGCGGCTGCTGGGGCGAGGAAATCAGGTTGATGGCTGATGTGATGTGGGTGGGTTTCTTCCTGTTTCGAGGAGGTAAAAAGCAAGATGCTGCTCAGCCTGGAGAAGAGAAACTGTTTGGAGATCTCACAGCAGCCTTCCAGTGCCTGAAGGGGCCCGAAAGGAAGCTGGAGAGGGATTCTTCATCAGGAACTGTAGTGACAGGACAAGGAGTAATGGGTTCAAACTGAAAGAGGGGAAATTTAGGTTAGATATTAGGATGAAATTCTTCCCTGTGAGGGTGGGGAGGCCCTGGTGCAGGTTGCCCAGAGAAGCTGGGACTGCCTCATCCCTGGAAGTGTCCAAGGCCAGACTGGATGTTTGGAGCACCCTGGGACAGTGGAAGGTGTCCGTGCCCATGGCATGGGATGAGATTTAATTTCCTTTCCAACCCAAACCATTCTGGGATTCCGTGGTTCTGTGCTCTGGTGCAGTGGCTCTGTGGAGAGAATCTCCCTCCAGGTGTGTAACTCGGTGTGCCATGGAGGCTCCTTAGCACACCTTCTCCACACAATTTTCCTTGCAATGCCTCGAGCTTACCCAGAATGGGGACTGGGTTGGAAAAGGCTTGGTTTCGGTGATGGGCGTTCGGGTGGGCTGACACTCCTTGTTTTTCCCCTTGGCTGCAGGACCCCCCCTATTTCACGGTGCTACCAGGCTGGGAGTACAGACAGGAGGCAGGGAGGGAGCTGTTGATTCCTTGCGCTGCTGCCGGAGACCCCTTTCCCATCATCGCCTGGAGAAAGGTACCCGGCCTGCCAGACAAATCTGCAGTGCCTTTGGCTTTTGGTGAATTTTGCAGACAGAGAAGCCACACTCTGTCCCGGTAAGAACAAACTGCAGGTACAGCTGCTTCGCTTTGGGCTGAGCCACTGCCGTCCTGTCCCGCAGGTGGGTGGGGGAAGCCCGGCTTGTGGCCGCCGAGTAATCCCGGGAAACCGACACGGCAGCATCCGCAAAGCTGAAACACTGCCCCCGCCCCGGCCCCCTCTGCCTCGCCAGCACTGCCCACGGGACACCCTCCTCCTTGCCTGGCTCCCAGGTGGTCACCAGCAGGACGTGGCAGTCGTGGCAATGCCGTTCTCGCAGCGCACACCTCCCGTGGAGGGAGGGGATGCGTCACCTCAGCACATCCAGGGGTCTCTTGGCTCTGGACCAGTCAGCAGCTGCTCTACTGCCCCGTGACTTCAAAGACCGTGGGAAGAACCTATTTTTGTGATCTTGAACTGGATATAAAGATTTCAAGGTGTCCCTTTTCATAGAGCAGGGTGTGGTGGCACAGGCTGGGAGCAGCGAGGGCTTTCCAGTCCTCCTGCAGCCTTCCCCTTGCTTCCCACCTTTACTGCTCCCACAGGAAAGCCACTGTGCAGGAGAGCTCCTGGGCTCTTTGTCCTGCTCTCAGGAACTTCCATCCAAGCCTTCCCTGCCCTTCTTCGGGCTCTTGAGAGTGAGCTGGGTCCCTGTGTCACCCAGTGGGAGCATACCCAGTCCTTGTGGCTCAAGCTGCTGGATCTCCAGTCCCTTTTAGCAGGACGAGGTGGACCATGACTTGCACACGTTGCAAGTGACCTGCCTAAAGCTTGTTGGCTGTGTAGTCTTTTCCTCCATCTTACTTTTCTTTCCACGCCCTCACCAGTCTCAGGTTTCTTTCCAGTCCCACTTGTGCCTTCTGGTGGTCCTCCTCACATTGTGGCTCTGGGCTTATCCCCTCCGACTCCAGTCAGGGCCGGCTTGGGCTGGGCTAAGTTTCCCAGTGGCAGGAGCCAACTCCCTCCCTCCCCACCAGCCCACCACTGCTGACCAGTCTCTTGAAGGACTCCTGGGCTCGGCACTGGTAACCCCACGTGTCCGTGGGCTCCTCTGCTCCTCCTGCTTGGCATCAACATGTGGGTCCTGGTGTCGATCAGCAGAGCCCCCCAGGTGAAGAACAGCTGAAGAGGACTCGGGACAACATGGGATTTGCACAGCTTTGGCTGATGGGCATAGATGAGTTGTTACAAGATCCATCTTTCTGCTCGGCTTGAGAGATTCCAGGCACCTCCACGCACGCCATCCTCCCACATCCCCGTGGGGCCCTTGCTGCCCAGACCTGTGACGTGGAAGGTCCTGCCTCTCATCTGCCACCGACTGAGGCTGAGGGGCAGTTTGGGCATCTCCTGGGGCAGCCTGTGCCTTCCCCATCCCGGGAGGGGGTTTGGTGGCCGGTGCCCCTTCCTGCAGCAGTTTCAGCTTTGGATGCCGGAGGTTGAGCCCTGGCGCGGGGCTCGGTGTCCGTGCGAGTGCCGTGGGGTTTCCCGCTTGTGTGTGAGTGCTGAGCAGCAGCCTCCTGACGCATGCCTCTCGCGTTGCCCCCCAGGTCCTCTCGGAAACGGGGGAACCGTCTGCCTTGCCACGACTGGAGAGACCAGATCCCCTGCCGGTGGCCGGCGGTGTCCCCTGGGCCGCGCAGGTAGCTTAGTGACCCCGCCGCCGCCTCGCCCTGCCCCACAACCTGCTGCTGAGTCGTGTTTTTTCTCTCTCTGCCCGGCTCCCCACCCCGCTCCTTGCCCAAGGTAGGGAAGCCCAGCAGGAGCAAGCACAACACGCTGCCCGGCGGGACCCTGCAGATCCGCTCCCTCGGCAAGGACGACCACGGCGAGTGGGAGTGCGTCGCCACCAACATCGTCGCAAGCATTACTGCCAGCACCCACCTGACCGTCGTAGGTACGGGCGGGGGGGAAGGAGCCTGGGGAGAGCCCCCCAGGCGAGGCCAGGAGATGGGGATGCTCCCCATAAAGGGAACTGTGGTGACAGGGCAAGGGGGAGTGGCTTTAACCTGAGAGGCAGTTTGGGATATTGGGAAGAAATTCTTCCCTGTGAGGGTGGTGAAGCCCTGGCACAGAAGCTGTGGCTGCCCCGTCCCTGGAAGTATTCAAGGTCACGTTGGACAGGGCTTGGAGCAACCTGGTCTAGTGGATGGTGTCCCTGCCCGTGGCAGGAGGGTTTGAGATGTCCTTTAAAGTTCCTTCCAACCCAAAGCGCTCTGTGATTCTAAGAGCAATGTCTCCTTTAAATGTTATTTCCTGCTGGAGTTGCCTTTCTCTGCACTGTTATTCTGGCCTCCTGCTGCCAGTTCCAGCAGAAATTCCAGTGGCCTTGGCTTGGTGCAAGAGGAGTCCCCTGGGACCACGGCTTGGGAGAAGACCCTTTCCGGCCCTGGTCATGCTCCCCTCTAAGCTGTCCCCTCTCTCCGCAGGGACAAGCCCTCACGCCCCGACCAGCGTGCACGTCGTGGCCGCCATGACCTCAGCCAACGTCTCCTGGGAGCCCGGCTACGACGGTGGATACGAGCAGACTTTCTCAGTTTGGTACGGCCCTCTGTGAGTCATCCTGGCATGCTTTGCTCTCTGCTTCTTTTCCTTCCTAGCCGACCCGAGCTTCGAGCAGCCGGGGAGGGGGGGCGTGGGGAGGAGGGCGGGGAGGGCAGCCCG
>VZRQ01005618.1:361059-388354 GCA_013397975.1 Machaerirhynchus nigripectus | reverse complement strand
CAGCGTGCCCGGCTCTGTGCCTGTGGGCCTTACAGGGCTGAGCTCCCTCAGGGTTCCTTGGAAAGATGGGTGGTGGTGGGATCGTGTAGTTCCCGTATTTCCTCTCCCTTCTGTGCTGGCCACTGCCTCCGTCTGCCCCAGCAGGTTTTACTCTGCTTGTGGTACACGGGAGACGCTTTGCATTCATGTAGCTGTGCCTCTGGCATCTAATTTCAAGATAAACTGTTTATGAGGCTTAACAGCCAGGGAGAGGATGGAAAATGCAACCTTTAGAGAGTGTGTCCTGGAAGAGCTGTGACTAAGCAGAAATGTTCTTTCTTTGCTCTGTGGCTCCCTGGAGGAGGTTAAATCCCCGCTGAGATCATGACCAGCCCCTGTGAGATCCTGGCACTGGGGCTGAGCCCCTGGGGCTTTGCTCCCACAGCTCCCGTGCTACCCAGCACCCAGAGCCGGTGGGTGCATCCCACCTTCCTGCAGCAGGGCCAGGCTCAGCCCTGTGCCTTTCCCCTGGGGCAGGGGAGGGAGAAATGTAGCTGCAGCCAGGCTGGGGTTTACTTTGGGCTCTGCTATTGTCAGCTTCTTCTGAAGAATCATCCCTGGAAATGTGGAGGGGGTGATGCCTTCCCTTCCCTGGCTTGGGCTGGCATTCTTCCTTTCCTCTCGCTCTCTCATTCTTTCCTTGCCTTAATTTGCCCTGATGGAGACTGCTGATAAAGAGGAGAGAGGGAGACGCTGCCTGTAATGATTTCTGCTCTGCTCCAGCCTGGGGCTGGGTTGTCTGTCTGGAGATGGAAAGGAGGAATGGATTGAGCGGAGGGGGGAAAATGAGGGAGCAAGCTTGAGCGGTGCAGACCTTGCTTTGATGAAAACGTCCTTGGGAAGGAGTGGTTAAACCTCTCTGCTCTGGAGACATGGCTGCATCAGCAGCTGCTGCTGCTCTTGCTCCGCAACCTGCTCTCGGATTCCTGCCTCCTCGTGGCTCTTCCAGACTCCACAGGGAGAGAGCAGCCAGCAGGGAAGGCTGTTTGCACCAAGCTGGCATTAAGGAATTCACAGGGAGCTGTGGGGACTTTGGACAGGAAGGCAGTGACCCGTCTTGCCCCGACCCTAGGGTGTGATCCCTGGGGGATGTGCTGTTCCCTGGGACCAGGGATCTGGGACACAGCTGGCTCACGCAGCGCCATCCGGAGCGCCACCCGCGCGTTTTCCTCCCCGCTGTGGCTGTGGGGTGCTCAAGCAAAACATGGCTTCATTTTCTCCGGATTCGTGCTCTCCTCCCGCGTCTGCGGCTGTTGAGGCTGGAAATGCAAACCCCGCTCCCATAGGGATGGCCGCGGCCACCACAGCATTCCGGCTGCGCCACGTCCTCCCTCGGCCAGGGGGTTCTGCTGCTTCAGTGCTGCATTTACCCTCCGCTTTCCCCGCCCTCAGCCCCTCTCTTGTGTGTCCCTGCCCGCAGCAGCGCCGGGGAGGAGGGATGTGAGGGCAGTGGGGTTAAACGCTGCAGGGAAACCTGCCCAGGAGAGGGGCTGCCCTGCTGCCCTCCTGCCTCCCAGGCGGTGGGGGATCCTGGGAGCTGTAGTTCCAGCCGGAGCTGCAGTGATCCAGAGGCTTTCTGAGGCGCACGGCACGTCCATGGCTCTCCACCGACCTGCTCGTTTCCATGGCTTGCTGCTGCTTCTCTGCCTCACCTTCTGCTCCCTGGACGGCAGCGTTCTTTCTCTTTGCCCCATCTTTTCCTGCTGGCTGGATTCACCTGGCCGCGTGCTGGTGGCTGCAGATGTGCCCCCTTACCGGTGCAGGATAGGCCATCTGCACCAATCCTTCCCAAACCCTCTGTGGACACCACCAAAACCTGCAGCTCAGGGCTCAGACTCCCTAAGGCATCTCTCTGACGCGAGCACCAGTGCTTGCAGTATTGGAGCAGCGCACTGATGCTGCTTTGGGATGTGGGATCCTGGTGGGATTAATGGCTTGTGGAGGTGGCTGCGTGCTTCTGGGTGGCACTGGGATGGCTCTGGGAGTGTTTTTCACCCTGGGTATGTGGTTAGACCCCGGCAGAAAGGCTCTGTCCTGCACTCCCTGCCAGTGCCTCTGCCGCGCTGCCAAACCCTGAGTGGTGCCCCAGGCTGTGCTGGCAGCCCCCGACTTGTGCAAATGTGGCAGAGATGGGGATTTAGTTAAATGTCTCTCGTGGGATGACATGTACGGGGCTACAGCTGGGGGAGAACTTGGCTCTGGCTCAGGAGATGTCGAGGTATAAATGGGAACAGGGCCTGTCTCCTGCGTCAGCCGTTCCCTTTGCAGCACTCACCAAAATGCTCCAGCTCCCACTTTTGCCCGTGGGAATCTGGTGGAGATCACGTCAGAGCGGGGCTGTTGTCCCTGACCCAGCTCAGTGCAGAGGGGAGGGCTGGTGGCAGTGTCCCTGAGAGCTGGTGGGACACGAGGGGATGGTGGCCCATGCCAGCTCGTGGGTGGCGAGTGGCTGCCCCATGTCCATGCACATCACTGCTGTCAAACCAAACCATCGCTCAGGAAAGCTCCATTTTTGCATAAGAAGTTAATGCTGCCTCTTTGTCCTCCCTGTCAAAGACACCTTCCCTGAGGATGCTCCCTTTTCTCTTGGCAGGATGAAGAGAGCCCAGTTTGGACCCCATGACTGGCTGTCTCTCCCTGTGCCAGCTGGCTCCAGCTGGCTACTGGTGGATACCTTGGAACCAGAGACTGCTTACCAGTTCAGTGTCTTGGCTCAAAACAAGCTGGGCACCAGCTCCTTCAGTGAGGTGGTCACTGTGAACACTCTAGGTAGGTCCTCCTTGGGAACCAGGGGAGGGCTGGGAAGGGATTTGGGAGGTCTGTGGGGAGAAGGGGGCCTTTGCCTTCCTCCATGTCCTGTCTGCTGGGGATGGAGATGGAGATGAACATCATCAGCAATAGTTTGCAGCCGTGTAGGAGATAATCTGGGGGGAGTCCTGGGTGAAGCTTGTGGACTTTGCTGGATGCAGGAGGCTCTGGAAGGCTTGTCCTGAGAGCCAGCATGGGAGAGCTGTACTGTGGCAGTCACCTTTCAGATCTCCCTTAAGTTCAGCTGGGATCAGGAGGTATTAATAGAGCACGAGATACAGCTCAGAGCCTGTGGGCTCTCAGGTGGAGGTGGGAGGAAGCAGGAAGGCCTGGAGTCACGGCCTCATAAGTCCAGCGCCTTTTGAAAATCCACTTTTCTATTTCTGTGATAAGAGCCCAGATTCCCGAGCCGTGCCCTAAGCTCCTGGAACGTGGGAACCACCGCTGTGGCCCTTCTCCTGCTGCTGGGGCCTCGCGTGGGAGGGGATCTCCTGTGCTTGCCCTGCCCCATCCCAAAGACGTCCCTGTCCCTTCTGCTCTGTCCCCAGCATTCCCTGTAACAACTCCAGAGCCTCTGGTGTTGGTTACCCCACCGAGGTGCCTAACAGCCAACCGGACACAGCAAGGCGTCCTCCTGTCGTGGCTCCCTCCCGCCAACCACAGCTTCCCCATCGACCGCTACATCATGGAATTCCGCGTGGCGGAGAAGTGGGAGATCCTGGATGATGGCATCCCGGGCTCCGAGAGCGAGTTCTTTGCCAAGGACTTGTCCCAGGTGAGCAGGGGCTGCCCGCACCATACCCAGCTCAGTGATCTTTTCCAGCCTTCATGGTTCTGTAATAATATTGCACCATCTGCTGCAGCTCCGGGGAAGTTTGGGAGTGGCTCGGTCCCTGAGCTGGGATCTTCAAGGAGCTGGGCAAGTGTTGGAAAAGATAGAACATTTCAATAACTTTTGTTAATGGTTTTACGTAATCATAATCAGTATACATATAAATTATAAATAGTGTGTTATTGTTCAGTTACTCTTAGCCAGCATTTGGCAAAGTTGTTGTGAGCTCCTCTTGCAGGAGCACAGTTTGAGAAAATGATTGAAACTTTAAGTTTTGATAAACTCACCCTGATATGGTTCAATGAACAAAATCTGTGAGAGAAGGATGTATTGTTGAGGTCGGAATGTAGGATTTATGGACCACAAGGACATTTTGCAGAAACCAGAAGCTAAAGAGACTAACAGAGTCTCAGTATATGTTGGAAAGTCCCTACAGGAGGAAAAAGATACTAAAAATATGCACTAATTAGCATAAGAAGCGAGAAATCAATAACCAATAGAGGATCGAATACTAATTAATGAAGGAGAATTGTGTCATTTACAACCAATGAACAATAACTTTTGTTTGATGAAAACGTGTAAGTAGATGAAAAAGTTTTGTATCTGTGTCTGGGTGGAGGCCGGAATTTTGTTGGCCTCACACCCCCTGGCCAAGGATGAAAGCCTGACCTGCTAACATTAAAAAGGTGGTGTTGGAGGGTTTTATTTACCCTGGGGATGTTGGAGGGTCCGGTGAGACGAGGCTGGAGGCCGTGTGGGGGCCCTGACGGGTGTGTTTGATGTTCCAGGACACCTGGTACGAGTTCCGTGTGCTGGCGGTCATGCAGGATCTCATCAGCGAACCCAGCAACGTCGCTGGCGTGTCCAGTACAGGTGAGGGCCGGCTCCTCTTCTCCCCCCGGCTGTGGGGCTGTGAGCTGGGCTGAGGGGGGTGTGCAGGGCTCTGATGGGTGTCCTAAACACGGTGCAGACCCCAGGCTGCCTCCCGATGGGAGCAGGCGAGGACAAATCCCCGGAGCACGGCGCTGCCGGTGCTGCAGAGCCCAGCTCAGCCCGGCTCTGCGGTGAGCCTGGAGAACAAAGCTCCGAGCGGGCACTGCGCAGCCTGGAAACGGGAATGAAAGGTGGAGAGAGCAAAACGTAGCTCTGCAGTGCAGAGTCCACAGGGAAAAGAGCTTTGCCAGCGGGAGACTGCAACACGCTGCAGTCCGTGCGTGTTCCGTGCACACCCAGCTCGGAGGATGCTCCCGGAGCCGAGGGGCAGGCGGAGGAGGGTGGTGATGGCGCCGGGGAAGGCGAGGGCAGCAGGAGGAGACGGGGATGCGGCGAGCGCGGATTTTCTGGCTCTCGTGGAAGAGCCGGCTCCGCCGTGCTGCGATGCAGCGGTCTCTCTCTGCCCCCAAGTGGTGCCGGTGTGGCGCGGGGAGCTCGCTGCCGCCTCCGCGCTCGCTGCCCTTGCTCCTCACGCCCGGTTGTTCTGATGGGGTTTGGCAGGTGCCCGGCCCCAGGCAGCCGCTCTCCCAGGCTTGAAAGCCCGTGCTCCGTGGGGGAACGCGCCGATGGTGGATGCGGCACGCGGCAGGAGCGCCGAGCTGTGCGGGGTGCACATCTGCACGTGCCCACGGCTGAGGTCTCCTGGGGGGTCACACGTGCTCCCGGTTAGCGAAGGGTGACATAAGGGCTCAGAGCCCGGTGTTCATTGGAGAGCTGAAATGAAGCACTGAAGCAAAGAGGTTGAAACACCTTGTGCTGCTGCAGCGGGTTATTCAGCCAGGAGGTGACTGCAGGTTTGCTGCAGTTGTGTGTGTTTAGACATAAGTGTGTATTTGTGTGGTGTGGAGGCTTCTTCGCTGGGTGTCCATCAGCTAACACAGAAAGGTCGATCAGGTTGCTTTGGGCAACCTGGTCTAGCTGAAGATGTCCCTGCTTTTTTCAGGGGGGTTGGACTAGATGGCCTTTAACAGCCCCTTCCAACCCAGCTCGCACGATTCTGTGATCTGGTGTGGGATCACTAAACCCCTTGGCCCTGAAGTAGCGCTGATTGCTCTCCCTGGGTGGGCTGGCTTGGAAGTGGGGTCTTTACAGAGATTATCATTCCTGGAGACTATCACTGCCTCCACACTGTGGCAGCTCCCCGGGGAAGGTGATGCCTGAGGTGGCCACCTAAAACACAGAGACCAGACAGGAATAAGGGAATAAAGGTAGGTATTTATTTGAAGGGCCTTCAAAAGTACACCCTGGGCAGGCCAAAGGCAACACCCAAGATGGACCCCGAGTCATTTTGTAAGTTTGGTCCATTTGCATATCAGGATTAGTTCTCCAATTAAAGCTTCAGTTAATAATGTAATTTCCCCAAGCTTAGCCCTCTTCTAAAGATGTTAGTCTGCACATTTTTGGGCCTAGGACAGTCTGGGTGTCCTTGGAGAGCAGGCTTGGAGAGGCTTTGTTATGTCTATCTGGCATAAGAGAACAGCTAACAGGCTACAAGAAACTTCATAGTTACACACTAGGATTTGAAAATGAAAATATAGGCTTTGAAAAATATAAAAGTTAAAACCTAAGGCATCAAAGGCAGCAGGTGTAACACTGAGTTGTTGTGTTTTTTTCCCCCAGACGTTTTCCCTCAGCCTGACCTGACGGACGAGGGCCTAGCCCGCCCGGTGCTGGCTGGCATCGTTGCCACCATCTGCTTCCTGGCTGCTGCCATCCTCTTCAGCACACTCGCCGCCTGCTTTGTCAACAAGCAACGCAAACGCAAGCTCAAGCGCAAGAAAGGTGAGTCCATTCCCGGTGTGCTTCCTCCCTCCTTCCTGTCTCCTCCTCGTTTCTCCGCCCTGGTTGTGGTCGTAACCTTCTTCCCTGTCTGTCTCTTCTTCGTCCGTGCGCGTCCTCAGGTGAAGCCCTGACTTCCTCCCTCGGCTGTGCCTGAAAGCGCCCGTGGTCGGGAGCGGGAGAGGCAGGGTGGGTGAAGAGGCGCCAGAGAAACTAGCCTGGGAATTCCGAGGGAGCTCTCCCACGTGGTGATAACTCCTAGAGACGGGGATTAGGGCTGGGCTGTCCTCTGGGACACAGACGGGGGGCACCGCTCACCTCCTCCAGGTCCCCCCAGAGCTGGGCTCTCCAGCTGCTCCCAGCCCGGAGTGGGCAGTGCTGGGCTAGAGAAGACCCCAAAGGAGACCCTGCTGCTCTGCTTCCCGAGTGCTGGGACTGCAGCCTCCGTGCAGGAGCGGCTGGTAGGGAAAAGGGCGGCTGGGGAGCTGGAGAGGGCAGGGAAGCAGCTCCGTCTCCTCCAGCCTGCGGGGCTGCGGCAGCAGGACGGGCAGGACCCTGTGACGGGAGCTGTTTGTTGTCAGCAACCATTAAAGCACTGGAGCAATGAAACCTTGGCCTCTTGTTCAGTGTCTTTTGTTGTCTTGATGTTGAGTCTGTGTTGTCTCTGTCGTGTTGCGCCTCCTCAGCGTTCTCTCTTCTTTCCCCTTTTTATTCTCTTCCAGACCCTCCTCTCTCGATAACCCACTGCAGGAAGAGTTTGGAGTCCCCGTAAGTATCTGTCCTAGCTGCGGCACCAGGCTGTGGGGTCTTCAAGGTGCCTCCTTCCTACATTGCAAAGCTCAAATGGAAATACCTCATCCTTATTTGGCTGCTCCTGATGAGTTGTTTTTGGGTGTTCCCTGAAGTTTTGGGAGTACAGCAGTTCACAAGAGACAAATGGGCTTTGGAGCAGAAAGCAGTAGGGACAGATGCAGCAAACAGAGCTAAGAGATGACCCCGCTGGATCTGTGAACGTTTTCCAAAGCTGGAGTTGACTGGTGGAACTCAATTCCACACCAGTTGGAAGGGGCTCCTTAGGAGAAGGACTAGCCTGCTGCATATGGAGTCCTTCCTGCCAGCTCGGTGTAGTTTTTGAGTCATTCTCTGTTGGCTCTATTTTTTTCCTGGGAAATTCATCTTTTCTCCTGAAGAGTGCCCTGCTGAAGCCTCTTTCCACATGTGCCCAAAGGTGGTGGATCGTGGTGCTGCAGTAGCCACAGCTCCTTGCAGAGCCCATCAAAAGCATTTGTAGCTGCAAACCAGCAGGAGCATCTCCCCGGTGGGAGTGCAGGAGTCTGGGATGTGGACACCTCATGCTTTGGCTCCTGGACTGTTGCAAAATTTCCCGGTGCTGGTGGATCTGAATCTCACTTGTTTTCAGTTCGTCCACTGCACTGAAATAACCTGCACAGTCTCTGTTGGATCTGCTGTCTTTTGCCTCTCAATCCCGTTTGTCTGAGGCTTTCTGGATAGGGATGAGGGAACTGTTCTGGTGCTCTCTGCCTTTTGAGGTGCTCAGCCTAAAGTCTGAGTGTTGAGAACGGGAGAAAGAGTTGGTCTGAAATGATCCATCAGCATCTCCAAGTGAGATGCTGAGTTCTGTGGGAGGGAATGTTTGCCTGATGTCCCTCTTCTCAGGGCCTTTCCTGGGCATGGATAGCTCAGATGCACATAGGAAACCTCAGAAGGAGTTGGAAGCGAGCTCTGGATGTGTCTTTTGTCCCTGTGGGGCTGTGGAGCTTGTTGCAAGGTGTTGGTGGAGCTTGTTGCGAGATGTTGGGGTGTTGGTGGAGCTTGTTGCAAGGTGTTGGTGTGAGCTTTCTGGCCCGAGTGTTCCGAGCTGCCTTCCCACGGAGCAGGGATGCTGTGCACCACTGCTGGCCTGACTCTGCCGTCCTGGTTAGCCCCTGCCAATTTCTCCCAGCGGTTCCTCTTCTGAGAGCTGGTAGCACTTTGTTTTCCGGATCCAGAGTTGTTCTTCTGGGCAAGAAGAGCTCCTTGCCGCTCCGGGTGACCGTCCCCTCTCGGTTTTTCTCCCCTGTGGTCCAGGTTGTCTTCCGGCAAGGTGAGTCCCGAGAGCATCCGCACGCTCCGTCCCCCCTCGGAGTCCTCTGACGACCAGGGCCCGCAGGCCAAGCGGATGCTGAGCCCCACCAAGGAGAAGGAGCTCTCCCTTTACAAGAAGACCAAACGAGCCATCAGCAGCAAGAAGTACAGCGTCTCCAAGGCGGAGGCCGAAGCCGAGGCCACCACCCCGATCGAGCTCATCAGCCGCGGGCCGGACGGACGCTTCGTCATGGACCCGGCGGAGATGGAGCCCTCCCTGAAGACACGGCGGATCGAGGGCTTCCCCTTCGTGGAGGAGACGGACATGTACCCCGAGTTCAGGCAGTCGGACGAGGAGAACGACGACCCCGTCGTCCCCACCTCCGTGACCGCCCTGAAAGCCCAGCTCACCCCTCTGTCCTCCAGCCAGGAGTCCTACCTTCAGCCACCAGCATACAGCCCCCGGTTCCACCGGGCGCTGGAGGGTCCCGGCGCCCTGCAGGCCACTGGCCAGGCCCGCCCGCCGGCCCCCCGGGCTTTCCACCACCAGTTTTACGGTTACCTCAGCAGCAGCAGCCCCGGGGAGGTGGACCCGCCGCCCTTCTACATGCCAGAAGTCAGCCCGCTGAGCTCGGTCATGTCCTCCCCGCCGCTGCCCCCCGAGGGGCCCTTCGGACACCCCACCATCCCCGAGGAGAACGGGGAGAATGCCTCCAACAGCACGCTGCCCCTGGCCCAGACCCCCACGGGGGGCCGGTCCCCCGAGCCCTGGGGCAGGGCCGAGTTCCCCTTCGGCAGCCTGGAGCTGGCCCCCGCGCCGTTCCCCCACCAGCTCCAGCCCTGCGAGGCGGCCGAGGGCTCCCAGCCCACGGGCTGCCTTCCTCGGGGGCCGCCCCCCTCCTCCCTCCAGGTGGTCCCCGCGTCCTACTCGGGCATCCTGCCCCTGGAGGCACCAAAGAGCTGGACCGGCAAGTCACCGGGCAGGGGTCAATCCTCCGTGCCCGCTACCACCAAGTGGCAGGACAAACCTATGCAACCCATGGGATGTCAAGGGCAGCTAAGACATACCAGCCAAGGTATGGGCATACCCGTGTTGCCTTACCACGAACCGTCCGAGCCCGTCGGCCCCAGCGGCACAAGCACATTCAGCCTGGACACCAGGTGGTACGAGCCCCAACCCCGACCTCGGCCCAGCCCTCGGCAGGTCAGGAGGGCTGAGCCCAGTTTACATCAGGTGGTGCTACAACCTTCAAGGCTTTCTCCTCTGACCCAAAGTCCCCTGAGCTCCCGCAACAGCTCCCCGGAGCTGACTGCCCGCGCCCGGCCCCGCCCGGGGCTCATCCAGCAGGCGGAGGTGTCGGAGATCACGCTGCAGCCGCCCGCGGCCGTCAGCTTCTCCCGCAAATCCACGCCGTCCTCCACGGGATCTCCGGCGCCCAGCAGCCGCGGGGACAGCCCCAGCTTCCGACCGACCACCGCCTTCACCCCCGTGGGCACCGGCTTCTCCAACTCCCAGGGCTCCTCCCTGCCCGTGGACACCATGGATGTTTTCGGAGACATCCCTTCTCCGAGGAGGGCTGGCGAGGAGATTCTCCAACCGGAGCCGACATCCACCACCACGGTAGCTGCCACGGGGTAAGTGCGTGAGCCCCGTGGTGACCCCCCTGGCCCCTTCCTGGCTTCCCCCACCCTGCCTCACCCACTCCCTCTGACTCCCTCCCTGCCATCACCATCCCAACTGGTAGGGTCTCTCTGGGCACGCTGCAGCATCCCTTTTGGAGACGGCGTCCCGCGGGCTTTGCTAGGCAGAGGCTGGTGCCACGGGCACGGGTTGCATGGCCGCCGCCCAAGAGCGCTGGGTTTTAGGCAGGCGACCTTCCCGGTCCCTTGGGAATCTGGGAGCGCCGTGACTCGGGCTACGGGCCGTCTACCAGGCGTACAAAGACCTGGCTCGCTTAGGTAAGTGTCCTGGTGTCACTGGAGGTTGTTTCCTCTTCTAGCTGCTGGCTCTTGGCTTTCTTCGAACGTTAGGGCCGCCGCCGCCGCGCCTCTGTCTTCCTCCTCTTCCTTCCCGCGGAGTCTAGAGAGCTTTAATGCATGACAGAAACAGCTATCACGGTCACCGCCCCACCTGCAAAAGGGATGCTGCAGCCCCAGGACGCGGGCAGGGAGAGATCAAGGACTTAGCCACACCAGCAGCATGTCAGGAGAGGAGGAAAAATAAAAATAAACTAAGCCCAGCGGAGATCGGGAGGCTGCCGGCACGCTCAGATCCTGCCCTAAAGAGGGATGTGGCTGCACTAGACAGTAGCGGCTGGTTTTCCAGGTACCAGGGTTGCTCCAGGCAAAAGCGTCTCTCTCTCTCTCTCTCTCTTTCTCTCTATTTCTCCTCTTTCCTTCCGTCTTTCACAGCACCTTAGACCCCGTAGCCGTGCTTTCGTCCCATCCTTTCGTCTTGCTTCATTCTGGCTTCTTGTCTGGTGGGGTCGAGCCCCCTCCTCCAGCTTGTGGCAGAGAGGAGACGGGGGCCGGGGCTCCCAGCCCCGCGGAGCCGGCGCGGTCGGAGGCGTTCGGAGAAGAGGCTGTGTTTTGGGGAGGGGGGAGGCAGCGTTTCACCCCGCAGTGCCCTCCGCATTTCACTCCCGCCCTCTGGTACCTGGAAGCGTTATGGCCTTAGCAAATCCCTCTGGCACTGAACGGAAGGAAGGAGGGCTCAGGGGAGAGAGGATGGGGAGGGAGAGCAGCTGAACGAGCCTGAAATGACTTCTGTGTGCCTCTGGAAAACCCAGCTACGGAGCGACGCAGTCAGGGATGTAGTCACAGGTCCACGTCTCCTAGCAGGGCATGCCAAGGAGAGCCAGCTCCAGGACAGAGCCGTGTTAGAGCAGCACTGTTGTCCGTGCTTTTATGCAGTGTATCCATTCGCTTTGTTGATTATCGTTTTCGTTTCTTCTTTTCCTTTCTCTTCTGTTTCTTTCCCCCTTTCTTCTCCAGCCTCGTTTCGTTTGTGTTTGAGTTTGGTTTCTTTCCCTCCTTTTTCCTTTGGAGTTGTTGACGTGCTGATGTGTTGCGGAGCTCGGCTCCTTGCGGGTGTTGATAACTGCTTTGTTTTTGATTAATCTCAGCTATCTGGGCAGTGTTGTCGAGACAAGCTTCTCCTCAGCTCAATAGGTAAGGGTGATCCATGTCCGAAAGGATGGTGTGGGTGCTGTGGAGGGTGGCCGGGAGCGGGGCATGACAGGGGACACGGAAGGGGCTTTTCCAATACCATCTCTTCCTTTAAAGGGGAATAAGGAATCCGAAAACACTAGGAAACACCTCTGGACGCACAGTCTCTGTGGCTTTTGGGTTTCCCCTCCCAGCAGCACACGCTGCTCCCCTGCCTTCGGGGCTGGGGTTTGGGATGAGCCGAGCTGCCGTCTCCCTAGGGCCACCCTTCCTTTCCTGGGGGACCGTGACACACGTGGCACCGTTGGCCCTGGCGGGGTGTGCAAGGATTGTGTGGTGTTAGGGAGGTGTGTGTTGAGGTGGGGTTGTCCCAGATGATCCAAACCACGAGGAGCCCACGAAAGTCAGGAAAAACAGCCACATCTGGAGCAGCCAGCTGCAGACAGTGTGCTCAGAGGGGGCTCCAAAAATTAGTCTCCATTTGCAGTCCAGCACGTGGAGAATTTTGTTTCCAGCAGTGCCTGGATCTGTTCTCTTTTTCCCAAGTCTCTTCAGTCATGGAAAATGGGAGAAGTCTTTCTCCCGAGATGGATTGTGTGCTTGGCAGCAGCAGAACTATGGTCTCAGCCTGCCAGAAAGGTCTTCTTTCCTTCCCAAATGTAGTCATGGTAAAATCCCTCCATTCCTGAAATTCTCCTTGGAGAAATCTTTGACTTCTTCTGACCCAGTTGTAATTAAACAGCCCTAAGCAGATCTTCAAAGACTCTTCCAAGAAAATTCCTCTTGGGCTGCCTTCATGGGGCTGGTTTCATAGATGGCCATGGGCATTTCTGGAACTGGGATGCTATAATTTGGAGATGGTTTTCAGACCTTAAAAGCAGAAGAATATCACTAAAACTGCCAAATCCAGATGGGATAATAGTAATTTGTGACCCAGAGGATTGGCAACACTGACCTGTTTGGGTATGAAAGGAGAGATGGGATTGTAGATGGGCCTGTTTCTAAGGCCTGGCCATACCCAAACTTCCTTAGGACAGCTCTTACAAAAAGTTAAGCTTTTCTGCCTTGGTTGGGAAGAGTCAAGGTCCTGGCTGATGTTCTCCAACAGCCTGAGGAGCCTTGTTGGGCTGGGAAAGAGCCTCATGAGAGAGAGAGGTGGGATGCCTAGAGAAATCAGGCGGATGTTTCCACGAGAGGGGAATTCCTCCAGCTGACCTGGAGGGTTGTCCTGGGGTGGGGAGAGCAGGACTGGCAAGGAGAGGGCGTTGGGAGCAGGGACAGGATGTGTGCTCTGTGGAGGAGCCACCCTCTCATCATGACAAAACCCATCCCGTCGGAGCCTTGCAGCTCCAAAGCTCTTGAGCACTTGGCCGCCTTCTCTTTCTGTTTTTCCTTGATGTCCCATGAGGAGCAAAGCTGGCACCAAGCCTTGGTGAGGTCTGGGCTGTGCCAGGCTTTTTGGGAAATGGGGAAGCCCTTGACAAGGATGTGGCTGTTTGTTCTTGCTCTGTGGCGCTTCCCCGCTCTGGCAGCATTAGGGACATGAGCGGACGTGGCTTTAGCACAGCAGAGGTGAGTCCAGGCTCGTGTCTGACTTTGGTGAGGCTCTTGCACAGATCCTGGCTGGCTCCAGTGCTGGCTGCCGTGGGCTGATGGGTTTTGAGGAGCAGGGTCACACCGCCCAGCAGGATGGCAGCAGCTGCGTGTCCTACTCCAGGATGCTGCTGGGAGCTGCAGTCACAGGAGCGACTCCAGAGTCATTATCCCCAAAAAGGGGAAGCCAGAAGAATAAATCTCACTTTAATAAGTGAGGAATCCTGTAGAGAGCCCAGCCAAGTAATTTCTTGATGATTTGGGGTCATAAAATTGTCAGTGCATGTGGAGCACAGGGATTTTATACCAGACCAGCCAGATTTCTCTCCTGCAGCTGAGAGGAGGACAGGCAGCCTGTGAGCTCCGTGCTGTAGTATGGTGGCTTTTGCTGGGTGAAGCCCAGGGAGTTTTTACAGATGGGCAGGGATAAACGATGCCGTTACTGAGCCAGCACGAGGAGTTCTCCCATCTTCTTCTCTTAGGATGCAGCGCGCATCTCGGAACAGGGAAAAGGGGACTGTCGTCTCCCTGCAGAGGGAAACCCAAAAACCACAGAGGAGGCACCAAGCTCCCCTGCCCCTCGGCACGGCAGCCTGCCCTGGGGGGCCTCCCCAGGCCCCCCTTGCCAGGGCAGCACTGCCCGTGCTGGGAGCTGGGGGCCTTGGCCGTGGCGTAGCGTTGAGTGACGAAGGGACGTCGGCGCCAGGCGTGCGGGAGGAGCAGCAGCCCTCGCTCCCTGCTTGAAAGAAAACGGGTTCCCCTTTAAAGACTGTCCATGTGCTGATCCTCTGCATGTGTTCCATGCCTCCTTCCGCTTGGAGAAGTTGTGAGTCCGCTTGTCTGAGTGCGTTTTTCTTTTCTTTCTTAATTATTATTATTTTTATTTTCAATCTCTTTAATTTCCTTATATATTTTCTCACTCCTATTTTTCATTTATCTTCCTCTCTCCCCTCCCCTTCCCCATGACTGTATCCCCCTCTTCCTGTCCAGCCCGGCCCCGTTTCCCTCGCCCTCTCTCCTCTCCGTCAGCATGGTGGTGAAGTCCGTTGTGTAGATGAGTTGTGGTGTCTGCAGACCTGTAGAAGGGCCCCCCTTCTCCGGTGTCCTCCCCGCTGTGACCAGCCCCTTCCTCCCTCCCTCCTGGCGGTGCGTTGGCAGCAGCAGCAGCCCTGGGCTGGGGCCTCACCGCGGTGTTTCTCTGGCACCCCTTGTGCTGAAGGATCACAAGCATTCCGGGATGGAGGCAGCAGCCAGCGCTGCCTCGGAGCAGAGTGGGAATTCTGACTTGCAGGAGCCTCTTGTAGGAGAGTTGAGCTCTTCATGCGAGGAGGATGAATGGGTTGAAGGACACGGTGGTTTCCTTTCAAGTGGATACTCTACTTTATCTAAGTGGATGCTCTAACATACCCAAACTATTCCTGGATGTCAATGTCTTGACTCAAGGAGAGGAGGAGACAGGGAATGTGTGTTGAGGCCTCCATGAGGTTAAATATATATAAATATATGTACAGTGTCCTTGAATCTCTTGGACCCTTCCTTTATATGGGTTCCCCTTTCGGGTGGAAGGAGGTCAGTGGTGCTCTCAGGGGTCTTCTCCCTTCTACCTTTGCTTTGAACGTGGAAGGACGTTTGAAGAAGAGCAGCTGAGATGTGTGTTGGGCTGGATACTTCTTCTCCCCTACTTCCTTTTCCTGTCCTGGGACTCGTGAACGTCCTTCAGTACCTTTGTGGCCTCTCCAGTACCTCCCAGTCCATGCAGTCCAGACACTTGCTCATGCAGAAGGGTTTTCCTTTGAAGACTCGAGGAAAACTGCTGCTTCCAGGTGTTGGTGGTGCCTGGCAGAAGGTTTGTGCCAGGAGATCACGTGGGCTTCTCAAAGCTCCTTTGCTTGGCTCTACACTGAAGTTTCCAGAAGAAGTTTGCCTGCCTCCCTGAGCAACTCATCTGTTGGTATTGAAGATCTCCCTCGTGCGTGGGCAGCTGCCCAAAATGTGAACTCTGGGGGCAGGAAGAGGCTTCTGGCTGAGCTTAAAATGAAAACTAATTTGGAAGAATCGGAGCCCTTTGAAGAGATAAAGGGTGGGTAGAGCAGATAAAATTTGGCTGCTGAGTAGCATCATTTTGTCCTCTGTATCTCTGCCTTGCCAGAGGTCAGACAGTATTTATGGTGACACATGGGTTCAGTGCACTCACTGTTTATGTTTGTGTGTATAAATACGAGTCCAATTACGGAGAACTAGTGGAAATGAGCTTCAGGCAATTTCCTCATAATCCCTTGTGTAAATCTGTCTAATTTTGTCAGCATGCCACAATAGCTTCTTCTTAGAAAGAAAAAAGAGTGGAAAGAGCAGGAGGCTTTTACAAGCTGAGCTTTAATAACAGTGGCAAAGCTGTCTGGGTGGTGGGAAGAGGTTGGAAGAAGGTGCTGGTGGGCAGGATGGTGGCAGGATCACCGAGCTCAGTGGTGTCCAGGGCTTGGCACACGTGAGCTCCGTGGGCGATGGAGCTGGAGCAGCTGAAGTCACCGTTGGCCAAGTACCTGCAGGAATGTAACTCCCATGCACCCCACGGAATGGTGGCTACAACTGGGAAAAACCTCTTATTGACCATTCAAGCGGGAATTGCTGCAGGGAATGCCGTGCTCTGACCTGTGGGTCACTGCGGTCCTGCCTTCAGCCGGCATGTGCGTGGCTGGCTGTGTTGGTTCAGCTCAGAGGGTAGAGCTGCTGCTGGCAGCACCTCTCACAAGAGGCTGGTTGCACTTGGGGAGGTGTTTGAGCTCTGCAAATGTAAACGTCGTCTTCCTGACGAGGAAAAGCTTGGATCCAGCCAGCGGGACTCCCGGCATGTCTAATGAGCTGCTTCATCTTCGGCTGATGCGATGCTCTGCTGGGAGCTGGAACAGAGGTTTTCTGGGAGCTGCAGCAGAGGCTCTCCAGGAGCTCTCTGCACCTTGACGTCTCTGTTGCGTTGGAAAACATGAAAAGGAGCTCTTCTGTGCCCAGTGTTTGGGTTTCTGTTGCGTCTGCTGCGCCTCAGCTGCTTCTTCACCTCGCGCTGCACTTCCCTGGGTGCTCTCCAGTGCTGCCAGCAGAACTGAGAAGCTTCACAATCATGCTCGTCTTCCAAAAAACCCAAAAACCCTTCTGCTCCCCAAGGGGGAAAAATCTCCTGGGAGCCCCTCGCCTGTGCACTCCAGCTGAAATTTCACCGCTCTGGAGACGCGTGGGATGTCGGATGGGAAGCGCTGCTGTCGCGCCGTGCTCTGCAGTGGTGGCACACGTGGGGACCCCTGGGGAAAGCCTGCAGGGTGTCTTCAGTGCCAGCCAGGCTCTGCCTGGACCCCAGGGGAGATGAGGAGCTCCAAGCTCTCTGTGGGTGGGTGTACTCTGGTAGCACAGCCCGGGACTGTGAGGTCTGTGCTCCAGCCCGTGTCCTTACCCTTCCCTGCTGCTCCCACCAGCAGCCACCGTGTTTTTGCAATGCTGGGTGGGGCACGCCTTGCTGACAGACAGGGTGACATCATCCTCAGTGGTTCTGTGCCAAAGCAGGAGTCTGAAGGAACCGATGTTGCCTCTTGCAGCCAGGTGAGGTGGCTCCTCCACCTGCCCTCCTGCTGCCTGTGGCCTGCGGGGTTTGCTGATCCCTGCCCCGGTCACAGACGGATGCAGGAGCTGCCATCAGCACTGTCCTCTGTGTGGCTCTTGTGACCAAGTTGTGAGAGCAGAAGAGAGTCATCTCCTCCTCTGAAGGGTGCAGGCAGGCTGGTTTAAATCTCCTTTCCTCGTTGGAGCCTGGCTTAAAGCGTTGGCTTTATCGCAGTGAAAGGTGCTTTGTGGAGGCTTCCCGTCATCTCTGGACACCTCGTCTGCAGGTGGCCTGGATTTGTCCCAGGTCACTACCTGTGGCCGCAGACTTCTGTGGCATTTGGAGTTGGTGACTCTTGGAGGGTTGTGGAAGTAAAATGGAAAGGGAGAAGGAGATGGGAAAGCAGCAGGAAGGGGGGATGCTGTGATGTGTTATAGATGAGAGCTGGAGTGCCCGCTCTCCTAAAGAAAAGGTTTTCCTCTAATGCTCTGCTCTCTACAGCAGTCGTGCTTTCCAGGCCTTGGATGGGAAAAACAGGTACAGTGAAGGAAATAAAACAAGAAATCTCTTTGCAAAGGGGAGGATATTGAGCTGGTTCCTGTAGAAGAGTGCCTCGGGGGGTACAGCTGATAAACTATCCCTTGCACCTGCTGGCTCTCCTGCAGGAAGCACCCCTTTGCAAATCCCCTCCTTGTCCTCGCAGTAAAACCTTGCCAGTGTTTCCATTTCCAGCTCCCAGCCTCTCGCTGTTCCAAGGGCAGACGCTCCCGTGCTGTCGCGTTTCTGTTGTCGCTTCTCACAGGGACCTGGGAACGAGGTACCTCTCCCGGCTCTGCTGGTGTGTGCCCTTGGTGTCCCTGTCTGTCGTGTGGCCCCCGGTTTTTCTGGCTGTGGGAGCAGGGTCAGCAGGATCCTGCCTCCCTGCTGTTTGTGGCGCCGGTGTTGTCCGCCCCGGGTGGCTCGTGGTGCCCGTCTCGATGCTGCCGTGCCGCTTCTGCCTGTCTCTCTCTCTCTCTCTCTCCATCCCAAGGGGTTTCCTACCACTTCCCAGAAATGCCTTATCGGACATAGGATCTGCCCCGTCCTGTTCTGTTTAGCAGTGTTGGCATGGCAGGCAGGTGAGCTGGGGGTGCCCGTGCTGGACGTGGCCGGTGGCACCGGCCGGGTCGCGGCGCCGCTCGGAAACCTGAAGGAGACGTAGGGGGACAGCAGGGACGCCTCACCTCCTCCATCCTGCGCTCTGGCACGCCTGGCTGGCCCTGCTCCCTCGGCCCCGGGTTTCTCACCTCTTCCTTTTCCACGGCAGAGCCGGCTGGGATCGGCCGATCCCCCACCGGGGATGTCCAGAGGCCCGAGCGTGGCCGGGAGCCGCTGACGGCGTGTGTCTGCTTTTCCTTCCTAGAAAACGTCCATCTCCGCCCGGGGACGCTGCTGCACCTGAGAGGCTCGAAGCTCTGAAATACCAGCGGATAAAGAAGCCCAAAAAGTCATCCAAGGGCTCCTCGAAATCCAGAAAACAACCCAGTGAGTGCGAGGACCCCGCGGTCACCAACAGCATTCCTTGTGTCCTGCTGTGAGCAGAGCTTGGGCAGGTCCCTGCCGGCTCCCAGCGCCGGGGGTCTCCAAGCCCATTCCTGGATGCTGCCCTTGTTCCCTGCCTCCCAAAGGGATGGCTCCCCGGGCTGCTTGCCTGCAGGTTGTCCCTCCTTTGCTCCTCCAATCCGAGTCCTTTCCATGCATCTCCCACCTCTAGTCATTTGTTTGGATTTTGAGTGATAATTTCATTTTCCCTGATGCCCAAAGTTCTCCTTTCTTGCCACGCTGCGGGTTCAGGGCCAGGCTTGTTGCCACCTCCCTTTCACAGCAAGCAAAGCGCTCTGCTCTGCCTGCTGCTGGCTCCGGTCCCATCTGCCTTCTCTCCCCCCTTCCCAGACGGCTCTGCCTCCCAGGTTCAGCACCCTCCCAGCTCTCAGGTACTGTCGCCTGACGAAGCTGTCTGCCTCCGCAAGAAGAAGAGACACCCTCGTCAGGACCCCTTCGCCCGGCTCTCAGCGCTGAAGGACGACCTCTGCCACCGGCAGCTCCCTGAAGACCAGACGGCCATTCTCAACAGCGTGGACCACGATGACACCAGCGGGCACGCCACCCTGCTCTAGCCTAGCGCCGGGCCCAGGAGGTTGAACAGGAGCGGTGGAGGGAGCTGGTGTCACGCCACGGGGGGACGGAGGTGACGGGAAGGAGGGGGGGACGCCCCTACGCTGCCGCCTCTCCGAGGGGTTCGGCGGCTCACGGCGGGGACGAGCTGGGGGGAGCCGGGGGATGCTTTGGGGAGGATGCTTTGGGCTGGGTGTTCCTCAAATCCACTTCTCCCCCACCCCAAGCAGCTTGGGTGGGGTGGGAAGGGGGGTGTTGCACCTCGGTTTTGGAAAAGATCTCTAGGCTGTAAAGGCACGGATGGAGCTTTTGGCATCTGCGTCTGCAGCGCGTGTTTAGGGGGAAAGTGTGGGATTGAGCAGCTGGCCCTCAATCGCCGGAAGAAAAAGAGTCACACAGGGTGTAACTAAATGACAAGAACCTAACAACCCAGGCGGGAACTGGTAATCCCATGAATCTGATTATGATAAAAACATGACCAAATAATCCCAGGAAAGCTGTAATTGTGAGAATCTCCCTGCCTCCCCCTTCCCAGCCTCCTTTGATGTGAAGGTAACAGCAACAAAACCATCCGTGACATCTTCCCTTACCTATCTCTGAAAGGGAAAAGCCAGAAAGACCCCGAGCCTTCGAATCAATGCGACATGTGAGAAATCACCCATTTGTCTGTGTGCAAGGGCATTTGAGCCTCGGTAACGTGAGCTCGGTGCCGTGCGAGCGCGCAGGTACGGGGCTGACGTGATCCGAGGGCGTTTCCCCCTCCGGGTGCGGCGTGTGCCAGCTTTGATGCGGGTGGGTTCGATTAACTCTGCCCGACGCTCTGTGTATCGCAGGCAGACGTTCCCCAGTGCCGCGTGGTGATGTGATTTCTTACTGTGTGATATTTAATCTCTACTGATAACTGCCAAGCGGGGAGACGCAGGCGTGCGAGCGAACGGGGTTCGGCTGCGTGGTCCCCAAAGCCTCCGTCGGCAGGTGCTGAGCCCGGGGAGAGCAGCTGGAAGTGCCCAGCTCTGCGGATGGACGTGGATGGCTCCGTGCAAAGCTAAGCCCAGCGTTTCGCGCCAGCTTAAAATGCGTTGCTGCTGGTTTCACCGTTTTCCCCTTTTTTCGCCTGTCTCCAGCCCGGCTGTGTCGGCTGTGACACCCGCCGGGGTTGTGTCCCTCCCTTTGCCCCCTGTTCCCCTCAGTAATGCTGTTCTAACTCTTCACCAGAATGTATTTCCTCTTCAGAATAGGGTAGGTTTGGTGGCCGGTGGTTTTCTGGGTTGCACAGGCCTTTTTTTGGTTTGTTTTTAGCAGGCAAGGTGTGACCTGAGAACAGCCGGGCTCACTTTCCTGCTCTGCCTCCACTCTCTGACTGCGTGGCCTTGGGCAAGTCACTTAACCTCTCTGTGCCTCAGTTCTCCCATCTGTAAAATGGGGATAAGTCATATTTGAGCACTTTGGACAAGCACTTGGTGGCCTACAGACTGCAAGTGCTATGTAAATGCTTAGTGCTAATACCAAGCAATCCCTACCTTTAAAATATTTAGAGGGTTTTTTTTTTCTTTTTTCTTTTTTTTTTTTAAGTTTGAAGTGGTAAAATCAACCACTGCATCCAGGTTTGCACAGTTCTTCCTCTGTGGTAAAGTGCTAAACCCTCCAGCCTGCCTGGGAATAAAACACCGAGTGTTTCATGTAGATATTCTTGCTTTGAGTGGATTCAGGCTGTAGAGAAAGCGTCAGGAGAGCTGGAGAGCCTGCAGGCATGTTTTTAGCCCCAGGCTCTCTATTTGCATATGAAACTTTTGTTTATTCCCAGGTAGAATTGCCAAGAGATTCTCTGCAATCTCGCCTTTAATTCTGCTTTGCCTTGGTTTTTGCTCTTGCTGCTGGTTTGAACCTCCAAGGGCTGAGATGTTTGGAGAAAGACGTGAGCTCTCGGTTGTGATCCGGCCCTCCGACCACACCACGCTCCCCGGGAGCTTTTAGGTCAGAGCCTGTCAGTTGCTCTGCCTCGATTTACCTGGCTTTAGAGGTTGTGCTTCCTCTCCCAGCAGGATGCTCGGGAAACCTGTGACCACCAAAAGCAGAGCACCGTGTCTTTTCCAATCTCCAGGCCCTAAGTGAGGTTTGAACCACTGGAAAATGAATCCTCTAAATCGATAACGAGATATTCCTGAGCTTTAACAACTTCGTGTCGGTGGTCTCAAACCACCAGCAGGTTTGTCTCGGGAAGGAGGGAGGGTCTGGCAGAAATGCCCCTCTCTTTCCAGCCTGCACCAGGGCTTTTTATTGACGTGACGAGTGACCTGACGTAAGAACCTCAACTCTCAGAGTGAGAACTCAACCTTGCTAACAGTATGACTGCGAATTTCTTTTATTTGGGTGTGTTTTTAGGGTTTTTCCCTAGAACCCGCTCGGATCTGAATTGATTTAATGCCATTCTCCCGCTCAGCAGCGGGGAAAACTCTGCCTGGCTTGGCCAACTTCAGCTCGCCGGTCAGTCCAGCCGGGCTGCCCCTGATGGACAGGTGACCCTCATGGAGGCTCTGTGCTGCCTGTGCCGTGGCCGACTTGCTCTTCCTTTTGCTCTCGTTGCCTCAGCCTCTCGGACAGAGGGTTGCTTTTCCATTTGAGTGCTTTCCAAACGATTTACGACACCCGTTCGGATGGGCCAGGCGCTGTCTTCAGGCTCTTGAGGTTGCTACCTCAGGACTATGCCCCATCCCATCTTAAGGAGCTCTAGAGGACCTGGAGAGCAGGGCAGGTTGACGGAGCACGCCGGCTTGCTGGGTCAGTCTTTTGAGAGTTGTTTTCCTTTTGCAGGTGTTTTGAGCCACTGGGCTTTTCATGGTCTTCGACCTTTAGAGGCTGGAGCTGCAGCCCTCTCTCTTTCAGCCGTGTACCTGCCACGCTGCTGGAGTGGGAAATCCCGCCCGGGCGCCTCGTGGAAGCAGCTCCTCCCTAAAACCATCCTTAACTCCTTTCCCTGCTAGACCGAGTTACCTTCCGATAGACTCGGGCCGTGCTTTGGCTGACTGGCTCGCCTCTTGCTTTGGCAACCTCCTCGCTTCTCCCAGCCCTCTGGTTTCCATGCCCTTCAGGGTTGCTCCTCTCTCCTTCCGCGGACCTGGAACATCGAAGCCGTGTCAGACGATGCCAAACGCTTCCCCCATTTCACCCCCGTTTGAACTCCGTGTCGCTTTGGTGGTTTGCAAACACAGCTGCTGCTGCTGCTGCTGCTGCTGCTTCTTCATTTTTTTATTTTTTTTTTCTTTCATGCTGCAAAATATATCTTGATTTTTATCTTCCTGGGCCAAACTCTCTTATTTTCTAAGCTGGTCTGAGGTAGACGGCTCTTTCTGTATCAGTAACCGGACGATTCCTCCTTGCACGTTGCGAACGCGATGTTCCATCAGGTCCCTTGGCAAATCCTGGCCCACGGTGAAAAAAGCCTCTGAATAGCAAGGATGTTTGTCCCTGGGCTCTGCTGAGGTGTCAGTGCAGGGGTGCCAGCCCAGTTTTGGGGGGTCCGTGCTGGTGCTTCTCCCTGCGAGGTGGCCATGGCGGGGATGCTCCAGCGCCGGTTTCGTGCCGCCGTGGGGGTTGCAGGATTTGGGCACCCCGAGCTGGGGGAGGTGACACGGAGAGGTGGGTCCGGGGTGTCACTGAGATCCTGTGGAAAAGGGGTGGTCCTGGGGTGCCGTCCCTTGCAGCCTGTCCAACAACGAGTCCTGGAGCAGGCAGGGAAAAAGGGCAGGGAAAGTGCTTTGCCTGCTTTTCCAGCAGGACTTGCTGAGCTCTCATCCACGTGTTCCCAAGGTGACTTTGCCATGCAGCCCCACCGGCGCTTTGGTTCCGCGGTGCTGACGTGAGGGAAAATGCAAGTTTAGGGTCGGGGGGGGAGAGGGAGCGTTCAGGGCTCGTCTGTGGGGCCCCGTTTCTGTGTCTGCCTCCACAGGCACTGGGAGCGATGGGTTTGTGGGATGGGGGAGCTGGAAAGTCCCAGGGTCTCTTCCCAGTCTGAACCTCGGTGTTTGTCTGCCCATGAGCTGAGGGGTCTCCGTGAGCCCCCAGGGTGTCTGTGTGAGCAGGGGATGCTTTTCCCAGGAGGATTCTTATTCCTGCTGCCCTGTGCCAGTCACCTGTGACTTGGAGGCTGCTTCGGGGCACTGGTGAGCTCCAGGCTGTTGATCTGGTGTTGGCCACCAGGTCAGCTGGCTCGGTGCCACCCGCTTTGGAGGAAGGCTGGAGGTGATGCTGTTTGGATAGATCAATGTAAAGGGAATATAATGGGAATAACAGCTTGCTGTACCTGCCTCCGGGAGTGTTGAGGACACTGGGTTTGGGCTCAGCAGTCCAGGCACGGTCCTGGCAGGGCTTAGTCATGTCTGGTGGCATCCGGACATGACACACATTCCAGACTCGCTGCTGCTCCCACCTTGCCGTCTGCATTAGGACAAAATCCGCCTGGCGTTTTGGTTTCTCTTCCTGCTTCAGGCAGTGATGTAGATTTGGGAGTTCTCGGAGTTTTGGGTTGGTTTCAGCTGTAGCTCTTGTCTGGAGGTACTTTTCCATGAGGCTGGACCTTCAGGGATTTCCACACATCCCACGTGGGCTTGGTGCAGCCCCAGACTGGAGTCAGGGCTTTTTGGGAAAGAAATCTTTTTGAGGAACCGGAGTGAAACCCACTGTACATATGAGATATAAATAGCTAGAGAAGCGTAGGACAAAGGTAGATAGGTTTGCAGAATTCAGTAGATTTGCATGTCGGGGTATGTGTGTCTCTAGGGGAGAGTTTAGAGCCGTGCTGGAGCTGGGGATCAGGATGGGCAAAGCGGGGAAGGGGCTGGGAGCAGCGGAGCCTGAGGGGAATTTGGGGATGGAGAGGCGCCGGCGTGACCTGCGCTGCAGCCCTGCTGCACACAGGGATAGCTCCGTTTCATTATCCCATCCCCTGCTGTTAGCTCTGCCGTGTTCGCTGTCCGTGACTCACCCCTGGGCTGTGACAAGGAGGAGCAGGAGGGACAGGTCCTGTGCTCGGCGTGTCCGAGGCGCGTGGGGCGTGACACGGGGCACGGCACCGGACGGGGATGTCACGTTGCCTCACCTCTGGTGCCGTCGCTCAAAGAAAAAGCTGCACCACGCAGAAACCCTTCCCTCAAGTCCCTCTAGGTGCTGCTCTCTGGTTACTCAAGTGAAAGCGTTCTGCTTTGCGTCTGTTCTTCCCAGAAAAGCGTGAGTCAGAAGGGATGAGAGAGGGATACAGCTAAATTTGTCCCCTGAGCTGAGGAACGCGGCACCGGCTGTGCCAGCCGGCCCCAGCAGTGCCTCCTGGGAGGGACAAGATGTTCTTGACAGTGTCTTTTTATTTGAAACCTCATTAGCAGGACTTTGAGGATCTGAGGCAGAGAGGGGGTTTGGTCACCAGTGATGCCAGGGCTGGGACTGGCCCCAGGCACGGGGGCAGCCGGATTCAGGCGGGATTCCCACTGCTCTCCCAGAGCCATCCCTGCACTCTCTGGGCACGGGGTAGCCCTTGTTAAAGAAAACAGGATGTTTGCTCCCATTTCCCCCCTTCAGCTTAATTTTTTTGTTTGTTTTTTCTGGTTCTGAGTATCTTGACTCCTCTCTGCCCGCGTTTGCTGGGAAGGAGAGGTGGGAAGTGCAGTTGTTCCTGTTAGAGATCTGTCAGGGGATGCTTGATCCAGGAACTGAGGTCTGGGAAGCAGCGACCAGGTTTGGCCACACTGGTGCCAGCGAAGGAAGAAACTGAACCTTGCACTTAATTCCCATCAGCTGGCACCTCCCCAAGCGGGGAGGGCCGGTGTGGTTGTGGGAAGGGACTGGAGATGGGAGCCTGTTCCCCTCCCTGGGCGACTGGGATGAGAGGGAGCCGTGTTAGCCCATTTTCCCCGTTTTCAGGTGTTTCGGTGCAGCTGGCCGAGCTCTGTTCCTCGGCGTTGTGTGGCAGCAGGACGAGCATCCCCAGGGCTGGGGCTCTGGCTGACTTTTGATACGTGCATGGATGGAGGAGGGACCGTACCTGGGGAGGGGGTGGGCAGAGAAAGGGGNGGGACAGGGGGACTGGTGCAGGCTCGGGGGGGTTGGCTGTGGCAAGCATGCACTGTAGGGGTAGCTAAGGATTTTTATACTGGTGCCAGTGGGGTGGGAAACGCAGGATGGCGGGGCTGGCAGCCCCCAGGGAGGACAGTTCGCCCAGATTTTGGATTTACCATCAAAATGACACTTTCTCTCCCAGGAGGGCTTTTATTCTTGTTCTCCTGAGGTTACAGGGCTGCAAAAGAGGGTGCCCATCTTGCAGTCCTGCAGCCTGAAAGCTCCTTGGATTTCCACCCACTCCCCCCCACCCCAGCACTTAGATTAAAATNNNNCTTAAATTAAAATAAACAACAAAAAAAAAAAAAAAGACGTGAGAAATGAGCCCCAGTATCTCTGTCTGAAGAAATGATATTGGTGTATCGAAACCGCATTGTATATAAAATTAAACAAATATATATTTACTTTCTATTTTAGAAGGGGGGGAGAATAAATATTTAAAATAATTCCTTAGTAATAGGTGTCAGAAACTTCTGTGCAGCATGAGGGAGGCTGTCAGAGGTGGGGAGAGTCTCAACAGCGGGAGCAGAGCGAGTATTTTTACATTATATTGCGCTTCAGCTTCTCTGCTTCTCCATCCACCTATAAATAGACAAAAATATATATACAAATATATATATATATATAAAAATTATATATATCTAAGTCACATAGCTGTTTTATTTTTGTATCCATGCCTAGTGCTGTTTGAGCAATACGGTGGCGAGGGAGAGGAGGGCTGGGCCAGGCCGGGGGCTCGCAGTGCTCCGGGGGATCTGCCCACTCGGGGCCCAGCGTCGCCGCTGTTTGCTGTTTCAATAGGGAAAAACACTGAAAAGGGAAAAAATCCCGGCATGGGGAAGCCTGGGCTTGCTGCCAGCTTGCCCAGGGCCATGGCGAGGTGGTGTTTCCACTGAGGGCTGTGTTGGGCTGGTTTTTTTTTCAGAGAAAAAAAGACAAATTTCAGCTCCGAGGGCGCTTGGGGAGGATGAGGCAGCTGCAGCCTGGGAGGTGGCACAGGGTGGGGACACTGTGGGGACAGGGTCCGCACGCTGCTGCCTCACTGGGTGCTGTTGGTCACCTGTCCTCGCCGCCCTCCTAAATCCCGAGGGTTTCTGAAACCCTCCTGCAGTTTGTGGAGCCCCCCCAGAGCCACCCCGGTGGCCACAGTGGGGCTCTCCAGGTCCCTGCACCCGGCTGGAGCAGGGAACCTTCTCCGTAGGGAATGTCAGTACCTCTCCAGGAGTGTCCCTGGCCAGCAGGGCTTACTGGTGCCGTGGGGGCTGCTGGTGTCCACTGGGGCAGGATGAGGGGCTCTCCCTGCCTGGATGGGTGGGATGAGGGGGTTCTCCCTGCCTGGATGGGATGTGGGGCTCTCCCAGTTCCTATGGATGGGGTGTGGGGTTCTCCCAGTTCCTATGGATGGGGTGTGGGGTTCTCCCAGTTCGTATGGATGGGATATCAGGCTCTCCCAGTTCCTATGGGTGGGATGTGGAGCTCTCCCAGTTCCTATGGATGGGATGTGGAGCTCTCCCTGTCCCTATGGACGGGATGTGGGGCTCTCCCTGTTCCAATGGATGGGTTGTGAAGCTCTCCCTGTCCCTATGGATGGGATGTGGGGCTCTCCCTGTTCCAATGGATGGGTTGTGAAGCTCTCCCTGTCCCTATGGATGGGATGTGGGGCTCTCCCAGTCCCGATGGATGAGGTGGGATCGAGCCCTGGCGCGCTGGGGAATGTGCCGGGGATGTCTGGGGCTTTTCCTGCAGGGCAGTGTGGACCCGCCGGATCCCTGCCCCTTCCCTGTGGGCTGTGGGGGGACGAGGAGCCACTTTGGGACTGAGCAATGCCAGGGAGCTGCAAACCAACCCTCTGCCTTCGCCGGGGCAGGATTTGGGGATTGTCTTTGGGCTTCGCTCCCCTCGGGCTGTGTCCCGCAGTCCTGGGCTCTGGGGGAATCCAGACGCTGTTTTTTGGGCTCAGATGTCCCCGAGGGGACGGTGGCACAGCCCCCGAGTGCTTCCACCCCTCCAGAGGCAGGCAGGGGTCCCTCACCGTGGTCATGCCACGTCCCCACGGGCTGAGGCACGAATGTACTCCCGGGAGCTGGCCCCTTGCAGCGGCCCCGTGTCCTCCGTAGGTGTCACCTGTATTTTCCATGGTATTTCTCTCT
>VZRQ01005618.1:347106-360991 GCA_013397975.1 Machaerirhynchus nigripectus | reverse complement strand
TTGTTCAGCACCAATTCTTGATATCGAAGCAAAGCATGTTTGGTGGGACTAACTTGCATTTATTAGCGGTAAATACATAAGTGAGTATTTTATATGTTAAACAAACAAACAAACAAACAAGCAGACAAACAAAAAAAGGATGTCAGGAGAAAGAGAAGGGATGAGGTTTCTCACCGCTCGGTGCCCGGGCTGGGGGGCTGCCTCGCCCCCTCCCGGTGGGGCTTTGGGGTGTTGCTGGGGGTGGGCAGGGGGGCGGGCAGCTTTCTCCTTTCCCCATCTCCCCTGGAATCACTTACAGAAAAAAAACAGGCAAAGGAAAGCCAGAAATGTTTACAAAGCACACTTCCCGCAGTACCGTTAACCCTCTGGATGCCAAACAGGCACATCAGGAGCTGCTCCCTCCCCGCGCTCCGGGGGGCCCAGGGGCGGCGGCTCCCGCAGCATCGTCCCGCTTCCCGTGGTTTCTTTGGTTTGGTTTTGTTGGACTCCATCCCCGCTGCCTCCATCCGCGCACGCCTGCCCGGAGCTTGCTTTCCAGGGGGTTTGCTCCTGCCCCCGCCCAGGCTCTTCCCGCTCGGCTGCGAGCTGTGGGAAGCGCCTGTCTGCGCTCGGGGAGGTTCTGGCTCGGTGGGAGATGCTGGCACTCACTCCCTGCCCTCCCAGATGCACTTTAAGGCCAAACTTCCTGGTTTTTCCTTCTCTGGGGCTGGCAGAGAGCAGGCAGGGGATGCTCCCGTGGCCCCAGGGGGTGCAGGACCTTCCACGCGGCTGTGCAGGCTCCGGTCCCTTGGCATTTCCCATGTGGAAAAGCCCTTTGGAAATCCTGGAAGCTCCCACGTTGCCGTAAGGTTCATCCTTCGGGCATTCGGGGATCGCACCTGCACGCCAGCTCCTCGGGGAGCAGCCCTGGATCCCCCCAGGAGCATCTCCAGCTCTCCCATGGGAGCATCCCTGGCTCTCCGGGGGAGCCCAGACTTTTTAATCCCCTTTTAATAGGTTTGTAGACTCCCTGAACCCTCGTAGACCTCCATAGGTAGCTCTTGATTTAATCCCCTCCTAACCCCGTAGTGTTTTCCCCTAAGGCAGGATTTTCTTCCGGACCCAATGCGTCTCTGGTTGCGTGGGACAACTTTTCCCCCTTTTTAAGAAGAATTTCTTGCCTCTGGATATAAAGACTAGACCATCCAACCTCGTTTCCATCTCTTGAATGTCGAGTATTACGATGTATAACACACGTTAGGGTGCTCTTTGGTGCTGTTTCAATGGTAACCAGTGGAACTGACTTTTTTTAAATAACAATAACAATAAAAGAAACTTTAGCGCCGCTGGTTCCATAAACGTTCGTTGTCGTGACTTTTTTCTTTTTTCTTTTTTTTTGGAAAGTTTTGTTAGGGTTTTGGGTTTGTTTTGTTTTTTTTTTTTAATTCTTTTTTAATTGTTACTAAACAGTGAGTAGCGATCAGCTGCCAGGTTTCTGTGGTGTTGATTTTGGTGACTGGTGGCTGCTGCGAGCCGGGCGGGCTGCGTCACAGCTTGTAGTGGGATTTGGGATCGAGTCGCTTCCTTTTGGAACTGCACACAGCAAAACGAGCATTTGATGGGAGCCCAGACGGCAACTAGAGGGTTAATTTTTGAACTTTCAGGTATGTTCCTCAGAAGAAAATAATAATAATAACAATAATAATTTAAAAAAAAAGAATAAAAAAAAAAAGAGAAACAAAACACTATTTTTTCAGTAAGCTTTTTTTTTCTGTAAACGATTTACAAATAAATCTGACATGATGGTGCTGTACCAAAGCCTTATACGAAACTTATTCCGCGCTCTCTATAATCTCTCTGTATCTGTATTGTTGCTCTCGGCCTCCGCCAAGGCCAGGAAATGCCAGCAGGAGGGACCGGTGGCCGCGCTCGGCATCGGCATCCCCGGAATTCCCCGGGATGGGCCCGGAGCCGCTCCGGCCCGCGGGGAGGGAAAGCCAAATTTCAGCATCACTCCCCAGGCGTGCGATGAGGGGCACACGTGGGGGTCCCTCACCCCAAACTCTCCTTCCGACTGGGTGCTATCCTGCCCTGGGCAGGGATCCGAGACCTCGCCGGGAGCGCCGCCCGCTGCTCCCGGCATCCCCGCTGCGGCTCCGAGGGGATAACGACCCACCGAGCCCCCTCCTCCGGGGGGTTTCGCATCTTCCAGCTCAGCCCGACCTCCGCAGCGCTTAGCCAAGGCAGACCCCTGGCTCTCGCCCTGCGAGCCCTCTCCCGGCCCTTCTCCTGGGGCCGGCTGGGAGCTGGGGCTGCTTTGATAGCTCTAAGCAATAATCCCACTCTGCCAAGAAAGTTGGGTCCTTTTGGCTCTTGGACTGTTGTCAGTTAATGAGTAAATGCTAATAAGCCAACAAAAATTGGAAGAAATGAGAGTTTGAAGCCCTGCCTTACTGGGAGTAGCTGGTCCCTCGGTCTCTGCCTGTTGGGATTTTAAGGCCTGCTGAGTACTTAATTTATCGCCGGTAACATTGCATGTTCATAGATTGACTTCTTGAGTTGATTTTTCTTATTTTAATGTACCCACTATAAGAAATTCTGGCAGTGTTGCAATGTTACGTACAACTAGCCATGCTGTAGGAGAATGATGGGTTTTGGAATCGATTAACTTGCTCCTCATGTAACATTACCCTGCTTCAGAAATGTTTTGTATTTTGATATAAATAAACATTTGCTATAAAAAAAAATATATCTATAAAAAGGCTCGGTCGCAGTCATTGGTTTGGTTGGAGGGGCTGCCCCAGAGGTCTTTGTGGGGGATGTTGGACTGTTCTTTGTCCCGCTGGGATTTGCAGCGTGTCCCAGCCGGTGCTCCAGGCTGAGGTGGGTACTGGGATGGACACTGATGCTCAGGTCCTGGTTTTGGGCGAGGAGTGGGAGGGGAGAGAGCTCCAACCCCATCTGACAGGGTGACGCTGGGCAGTGAGCCCCGTCCCTTGCTGTCCCCTCCCACAGCTGCCCTTTCTCATCCCCCCTCTCCGGCCGGGCTAACCCGCACTCCCCTCCCCTTCACCTGCTGCCTTTGGAGTTTTTTCCACCTTTTTCGCACGGATTCATCCCGCAGGAGCCCCCCTGACAATAAAGTCTCTGCGCAGCCATGGAGCGTGCCCGGGGCTGTGCGCTGTGTGGTGCCACACTGTCGCCAGCCTCGCTGGTGGCCGTGCCACGAGGTGGCAGTGCCGGCTCGGCAGCTCCCGGCGCTGGAGACGAGCTTGGAGGGAGAAGAGGCTGCCTCGACCACCTCCAGCATCGCTGTCCTCCGTGTGTCCCCCCAGAGCCGGCATGGAGGGGCTGCTTCTGTCTGTCTGTCCGTCCTCCTGCTTGCCCTTGAACTGTCCCCCAGCGCTGGGGTCCCCGTGGGTCCTCCCCAGCCTCCCTGCAAGTTGGTTTTTAGGGCAGCTGTGCTGCCCCCACACCCCGCAGCGCGTTGGGGATGTGGCTCAGGGCCGTGTGGCATCCTTGGGGTCGGCTCCAGGGTTTCCCAGCTGGACCCCCTCAGTGAGCAGGGATGCAGCTCAGGACACTGCAGCACCTTTTGGGTGCCAGCTCTGGGCCTTCCCGGTTAAACCCCTCCCCGGGGGGAGCAGGGATGCAGAGAAAGGCGATTTTCACATCCCTCGCCACCTGCTCCCCAAAACTGGGGGCTGGGGCAGCCCCTGGCTATTCCCACATGGAGCCTGCACACCTCTGCTCCATCAGTGCGGGGAGCCGGGACCGTCCCGCAGAGGCCCCAGCACAGGTGGGAAGGTGCTGGGGAGCTGCTCCGGTGCCGCCCTCCAGCTTTGCCCCAGGCTTGGTGAAACCCCGCGGGAAGGAGGGGGAATCCTCCCCGCTGGATCTACACAAGTGACCCACGCTGCTGCAGAGGGAGCGAGGGGGCAGATACGGGGTGCTTGGGCTGTGACTGAGGATTGTGCAGTTGAACGGCGCTGCCGGAGCTCCCCCAGGGCTGTGTGGGTCACAGGGAGCTCCCTGGGCTGGGGGAGCGTGGCACGGGTGTGCATGGCAGCCCCAGTATCCCCAGTCCGCCCAGCGCAGGCGGGCAGCCCAGCTGTGCTGTTGGCCCGGGGCGCGGCCCCCTGGCAGTGATTTAAGCCCCACAAGGACAGCTGACACTTCCTGAGGGTGGTTTGGACTCTCTCCAAGGGTGCAGGAGCTGAGAAAAAGACTCGAGCTGCAATCAGCGAGCCGAGGTGTTCCCAGCATTTTGAACACACCTCCCCGGCTAACAAATTTATTTCACCTCCCGGAGCCAGGCAGCGTTCCCCTCCTGCGGAGCCCTGGATCCGGCTCCTGGCGCCTTCCCAGCCCTCCGGCGGCCAAACCTCTGCTGCCGGGGCGGGTGGCACTGGCAGGAGGTGGCAGGGAGGCGAGGGGATGCCCTTCCTGCTCCGGGGGGAGGCTCCGTGCCCTCCACAGGTTGGTCTGGCTGGAGGCACAGTTTCTGCTATCAGTGAATTATTGATTGGATTTACCGCCACGGCTCTGACAACACCATTACTGGCTTTGACTTCATGTTTAAATCATCACTCCAATAACTCTGAAAGATGCGATATTTTATTTAAAACGCACTCAGTGGCTCTTTTTGATCCCCTGGCTCGATGTGCCGCTGGCAGAGCGGGGGGAGCGGTGGGCGCACGGCTCGGGGAGCACAGTCCCTGCACGAGAGGCTTCAGGGACACTCAAGGTCACTCTGCCGAAGGTGGAGGGAAAGAAACTTCCCCCTCGTGCTCCAGATGAAAGGCTGCAGGTAACGGGGAGGGCGAAGAGCTCTGCTCCGCCTTCAGCCCCGTCCCCGCTGCATCCACGCGAATCCCTGCGGCCGATGGAGCGAGCAGGGAGCGCCTCCAGGGCTCTGTGCCCCCAGCTCACCCCGCCGTGCTCTCCCACACATCCCCTGCCCAGTGCTGCGTCCACCATCCCCAGGGCTTCCCCAGCTCCCAGGCTGAAGCCCAGACGCTGTGCCTGTGTCTCCGCAGCTCCTCTCTGCCGTGACCCGGCTCTGGGGTGTGCAGGGCGGCTGTGCTGCCCTGGGGCCGCAGGTTTGGGGCGCAGCAATGGGGGCAGCAGCCCATGGGGCAAGAGTTCCCCCACGAGCAGCTGTGGGGCTGTTGGGGTGCCCCGTGCCGCCCCGCCGGGAAGCTGCGCTGCTCGCTCCGGCAGGGTGGCAGAGCTGCCTGCCTCCCGGCCTGCCTCTTTATCAGCTTTACCATCCAATATTCCCAGGCTGCTTTCTCTTTGCTTTACATTTATCAATATTACCAGCTGATCCCGCAGTCCCCTCCGTGGGTTTATTAATATTGCCCTCTGATCTGCGGGAAGCGGCCGCGCTTTATATTCCTGCCCCATCCCCAGCTCCTCCAAGCCCCCACGCCATGTTTAATTAGATTTTCTCCTTGGCTCAGGCAAACACAAATTGAGCTCCTGGTATGTCTCTCCTGTGCTGGAGCTGGTGCCTGGCTGGGGTGGAGAGCAGCCTCCTCCACATTAATATTCCAGTGCTGGTGCACCTCAGGATGGTGCAGTCTGGGGGGCTTTGCCTGGGAAAGGGGATTATTTCTAACCCCCCCACCCTGTTCTCCATGGATGGCGATTAACCTGACAGGGAAATATCTTTTCCTGCTAGGTCAGGGTGGCCAGAGTGAGGGTTCATGATTAGGAAGCAGCACAGGATCCGTGGCTCTGAAATCCATTGCGTTCCCCCCTTCCCGCTGCTCTGGGCCATTAATGTCATTTTTCAAGGAATCCTCCTGGGCTTGGCTTTCCCCAAGTCAGTGGGGACCAGCGCTGGCCTCTCCCACTGCTCCGTGGCAGCTTTTCCACATCAGAGGGAAAGAAAATTGTTTATGCAAAGTTTGTCAGTCCCTCCAGGCACGAAGGGAAGCGTTGATTGTTCTCCAGCTATCTCAAATCTTTTGCCAGTTTCCAAAATTAAAATTTTTCCCTGTGTCTTGCAGACATATTTGGTGTTCGTGCTTGGATTTCCAGACTTACTGTCCAGCAGATGCATTACTATTATTATTATTATTATTATTATTACTATTATCTTTATAAAGATAATTATCATTATCATTATTTTATATTTTATTTTATGTTATTTTATGTTATATTTCCCTCCCCCGAAAATAAATAAATAATTTCATTCATTGGATTTCTCCTCCTGCCACAGTGTCACCCTTTGTGCGTTCCTCTCCTCCCAGGCAGCACAGGATGGAATTTGCTCCAGGGACGCTGGCATGGATGCTCATGCAGGGACCAGAAACCCCTCCTGGGGCTGGGTCTGCCTTTCTCAGCTGTGGTTCCGTGGGGCAAAGACCTTTCCATCCCTGCAGCCTGGCAGCCCGTGGCGCTGCTGGGATGCAGGATCTGCTCCCCGGGATGCCGGCTCTCCTCTCCCAGCCCTGCCCGAGGAATGTGCTCGCCCGAGTCAATAGGAAGCTAATTAAGCCATTTATCTGGGAGAAGCGGCCACTCCTGCTGAGCTCTGCTGTCGGATGGAGGAGGAAGGGGCGCAGAGCCGGGGAAAGCAGGAGCCAGGGAAGGCTGTGGGCAGCCCCTGGAAGGGGGAGAACCTCAGCTGGGAGCAGAGCAAGGTGGGGACCATCCCCAGCATTCCCTGCCGAGCCCTGGGCCAGCTCCTGGTCTTCCGTGTGCTGCCTGAAACACGTCCCTGACGATGCTGCAGTGCTAACATCCCCAATAAACTGCTTTTCTGTCCAAGAAGTTGGTGCTGAGCTCTATAACATCCATCATTCCCACCCACAATGACGAACAGTGTTTATTCCCAGCTGCCCCTCAGCTCTGTGCTATCCATACAGGGGACCCAAATCCCATTTTTTCCCCCCAAACTCCCCTCTCTGGGAAGACCAGGCTTGCTCTCTTCAGGCATGGCTCTGCACTGAAGCAGGCTGCACTCTAACTTTAAATTGGCTATTTTAGTGGAGCCCTGGGAGGTTTTTCCAAGGAGAGCAGCCTATTCTTCAGGGCTTTTATAAGCCTTTAGTAGCTTAAGACACAACTAAGTTGGCCCTAATCCCTCATAAAAGCGCGTAGGTTTTCTTGCCCTTCTGCTGCATCAAGGTCTTTGCCCGGTGCTTTCCTTCACTGTTGTGTTTGTCTGAAGGATAGGAAGGAAATGCCTGTGAAATTTTCCTTTCTAAAGACCTGGATCCTCAGATCAAACCCATCCAGCGGCTTTAGGGGCAGGAGAAGGGTTCCTTGGGACAGGGGGAATGTCTCATCCCCATTGTGGTGTCACAAATCCCCCTGGTTCCGTGAACGTGCAGCACCCGTGGAGATCTTTGGCTGGATCATCTCCCCATGGATCCAGAGTGAGGGGACAGTGTAAAAATATGGGAAAAAAGGATTCTTAAAGCAAAATAGCAGTAACCCTGCAGTGAGAGGGGCTGTGCAGCTCTGCCCCCCAAAGAAGATGCCCAGCCATGGGTGAGTTGGCTGATGCAGCGTTAGAGACGTGCAGAGGGGTTTATCCATTGCTTTGGAGAAGTTTCTTGGGTTCTGGCTGGGGTTTACTCTCAGAGAAATGGCTTTTGTGAGGAGAGAGGAAGCGCTGCCTTGAAGGTCTGGAAATGGGTGGATGCAGAGCTGGGGGGGTCTGTGCTTGGCCGGGGCTGGGCAGGATTTCACTTCCCAAAATTCTCGTGGGCGCTGGCAGGATGAGCTGTGCCTCGCTCTCCAGCCTTTCCCAGACCTGGGGCTGCCCCAGGGTCACTCTGTGGTGGGGTCTGTGGGTGTTTCAGACCCCAAAGGAGGATTTCTGTGGCCAGGGCAGTCTGTGGGGGAATGAACTCTGTGCTGGATGTTATTCCTGCACTCTCAGGGAGCAAAGCATCTCTGAAAGCCCCAGCGCCCCAAGGAGCCTCGTGGGCAGACACCGGGGGTTGGAGCAGGGACAGGCTGAATGCAGACAGGGGGAGGGAATATTTTCTCACCCCCGCGCCCCAGAACGATGTGAGCTGCGGGAAGGGATGGATCACACTGGTGCTGAACCTGAACACACAGCTCTGCCCCCCAAAACCCGACACAAGGGGGGCTTGTCTGCCAGTGGGGGGAGATTTGGGTCCCTCCGGGCCAGCCTGGCGGGAGCTGCCCCATTTGCATATTCGGGGTGAGTTTATGAATTATGCAGCCACCACGGCACGTCCAGAGGAATCGGCTGCAACATGGAAAGCATATTTATCTTCGTGTCTTATTGATTTATATTTTCCTCTCCTGTTTTTTCAAGCTCAAGCAGCTGCAGCGAGGAAGGGAAAACAGCGCAGGCAGCCGGGGGGCTGCAGTGGGACACTGTCCCCTCCCTGCAGGCGTCAGTCCTGTGGGGTTTCTCCACCCTGGGAGCTGTTTCATGGAGTCCAACATGTTCTGGGTACTCTGATCCTTGTTTTGGTGGAGCAGGAGCCTGGGAATATTTCAAAGAGTGAGGGGAATCGTTTTTGGTGACAGCACAGGCGCTCCTGAAGGGTGACCTGGACCATGGGGTGGTGAGAGGGACAGTGACCAAGAGCTGTCCTCCGTGGTCATCCTCACAGGTCCTAGGCAGGAGTTGGGCTGCGAGGACACATCAGAACATTCGTCCTCACCTGGGTGGCAGCGCAACCATCCATTATCGCGTTGTCTCCATTGTCTCTTTGTCCATCCATCCACCCTTTCCACTCATTAACTCCACCATCTGCTCCTCCATTTATCTCCCATCCCGGCCGGTAAATCATCCCTGTCTTCCCTCTCCATCCATGCATGAGAGAAGAACCCCTCGGTGCCCTCCACATCCCAGACCCCCAGAGCCACGACCCTGGTTTGAGCTTGGAATTCCAGGCTCCATCCAGGAGGGAAGCTCCCAAATCCCTTGGGGCTTTATTTTCTCTCTTAGACGGCTCTGAAACTCTCAGGGACCCTGGAAGGGAACGGGACCTGCTCCATCCCCAGGTGCTGGGCTGCGGGTACCACTCACGCCCACGCTCCACCTGCCCTCTCCCGCATCCATGGGAGCACCCCCAGCTCGCAGCCCTCCCGGCTGTGCCCTTTTCCCCCCGGCAGGAAAGGTTAGCCGGGATCACAGAGCCAGCCGGCTGCCCAGATTCCTGCTCCCTGGGGCTAATTATGGAACAACATTAGATAAAAGTCAACATATGTTGTAAAAGGCTCTACGTATCAGCGCCTGACAGCTCCTAACAATGTGCTCGTGTAACAGCTGTCAGGCTGCGATGCTCGGGAATGAGGAATATGTTGATTTATGGATATCAGATCTGCCCTCACGTCCGCCGACGGCAGCGCGGAGCAGCGGCAGCGCCCGCCAGGACGGGCTGTTCCCCACGCCTGGCCTCGGCCTCCTGCTTTTCCCGGGGATGCTTCGCTTCCAGATGTGCCCACGTTTGTGTCGCTGCTCCTACAGAGGAGGAAGATCCCCAAATCCTGTTGTTTCTGCGGCAGGAGGACCCGGCCCCTCTCCTTGGGCTAAGAGAGCAGAGAGTTTCATCCAGCTCAGGAAGGATGTGGAGCTGCTGGAGCCCGTCCAGGGGAAGCACCAGGATGATCAGAGGGATGGAGCAGCTCTGCTGGGAGGAAAGGCTGGGAGAGCTGGGATTGTTCAGCCTGGAGAAGGGAAGCTGAGGGGTAACTTGATTTCAGCCTCCCAGTACCTGCAGGAGCCGAGGAGAAAGACGGGGAGAGATGTTCTACAAGAGCCTGGAGTGACAGGAGAAGGGAGAATGGTTTCAAACCGACAGAAAGTAGGATAAGATGGGATATTGGTAAGAAATTCTTCCCTGGGAGGGTGGGCAGACCCTGGCACAGGGTGCCCAGAGCAGCTGTGGCTGCCCCTGGATCCCTGGCAATGTCCAAGGCCAGGTTGGACGGGGCTTGGAGCAACCTGGGACAGTGGAAGGTGTCCCTGCCCATGGCAGGGAGTAGAATGAGATATCTTTAAGTTCCCTTCCAACCCAGCCTATTCTCTGATTCTATGATTCATTTCTATATAGGACTGAAGTTCATTTCTATGCTAATTGTAATATTTTATTTAAAATGCAATCAATAAATATGTGCTGGCCCCGTGAAACCTTATTTCCACCCCCCTGTTTCCCAGCTCTGGATGCTCAGACCTCTTTGCTTTGGTTAAACCAAGCACTGGGTGGTTTCAAAGCCTTGGGGTCACAGGGCAGCTTTAGACATCAGCTCCCGGCCCCAAATCCCCCTGGGAGATGTGGTGCTGTCCCTGCTCTGACCGTGCTCCCCAAATCCCTGGATCTGAGAGCAGAGGCTGCACTGGGATCACTCACGGCTGATGATTCTTGTGTTCTTCACCTCCTGCTTCCCTGTCCCTTTATGAAACCCCTGCACTGTGGCAACACCCCACACCACATTCCTTTATTTTCTGTGGCCCCTGAGGCTCTGGATTTTGGGGTGAACCAAAATAGTATTGGGGTTTGGGCAGACTTTGGAATGTGGGAGGTGTTGTGAGCCAACAGTGGGGGCCAAACCCCCAAACCCTGTGCCCTGCTCTCCTCCAGCTTTTGGGGTGAGGCTGTGCTTTTTTACTGTCCTGTCCCCAGCTAGGATTTGGGGGGGCCTGAATCACCGACGCCCCCACTGCAGCAAAAGGCAGAGGTGCCACCCAGCTGCTGGCAGAGTTCATTAGTGGCTCCCACTAATCAGCTTTGATGGGAACAGGGAGGGAAATTCCTGCTCGGCTTTGTTAGGCACGCTCGGCTGGATGCTCCCAGGTACGGCGGTGCCTGAGGGGTCCCTGCTTCGTGTTCTGCAGTGGTTCTGCTCACATCTGCAGGGTTTGGGCTCCCGTTTGGCAAGGAAAGAGCTTTTGGAAAGTGTTTTTCTGGGCAGAGCGTGGCTCAGGAGGGGCTGTTGGGGAGGCAGGAGGGGAGGAACCAGCCCCAAACTCCTGTAATTTAAAATACAGCTGTGCATGCCCTTTCCCTCCTTGTTTTCAGCAAACCCCAAGGCCTGAGGAGCTGTGGAATGGAGATGTCTTCTCCTGGGAACGGGGTGGGACTGGGTGTTTTTGGTGCAGGCTGGGTTTGCTCCCCCGTGGGAGGTGGCAGCCTGGCCAGGGATCCAGCAGGACTCCAGGATTCCTGCTGGGAAGGCAGTGGGTCCAAAATTAATTTGAGGCGGGGATGTTTTTTCAGCTCCTAATGTCACGAGACATAAATCTCAGCTTCCTTTTCCAAGAGGTTGATCCCTAGCAGGATTTGCATTGCTCTTTAATTTATTCCAGCCATGTTTTCCTGTCTGTGCACCGTTTCCCAACCTTTTGGTGGGGCTGTTTTCCTGACTTCTTTTTTGACAAACATGAATAAAGATACGATCTGCACTCGCTCTGACTCTTTTATTTTTGGGTGCTGGGGTCTCATCCCCTGTAACAACCCTGCCAAGCTCCCCCTGCAGCAGGGGGAATGTGGAAATCCCAGTAAGAGCGCTCATCCCACCGAAATTTGAAAATACAATAAAGCCAGCTATATCACTTTATAAAAAGTAATAAAAAAGAATGTTAATGTCCTTCCTCAACTTGCAGCCTGCGTGTTTTAATCTGCAGAACAATAATGGAAAACTCCATTTATGGAGCTGCGGAGTGGGTTGGGCTGAGCCTTTACAAAACCTCACATAAGCCTCAATAAACTCTGGCTCCACTGCAATTTTCCTCTTTATAGGCTGATATTTAGCAGCCCAGAAACTCCTCTACGTCCTAACTCGAATATATTTCACTTTTTTTAATACATATTCATTATTTACAAACTTGTTTCCGCTCTCCAATTTCTGCTGCTTTGTGTGATTTCTCGTGGGAATTCCTTTAATATGCAGATTTCATAGGAAATATTTTTATATGTAGGTATTTTGGCTATGTAATTATCTCGGGTCTGTGGTGTTTAATTCCGAATATAACTTTGAAATTCCCCAAAGGATGTCTCTATTTTGGGTTTTCCCCTTCTTGGGGGAGGTTGTATTAACCACAGGTGTGTGTGTGAGTTTTGGGGGAGAACGCGGATGGGGAATTATCCCAAATTCCCTGCTCAGGGCAGATCTGTGAGGAGGAGATGGGAAAGCAGCTCCAGGATGTTTTATTTTGCCCCAAAGGTGGGAAATAAACTCTGGGAATCTCTGCTTTTCCCTTCCCTGATGCTCAGAGGGGGAACAGGATCTGGTGGCCACTGGAGGAGCGAGAAGCTCCCCACAAACCCTATCAAAAGCAAGTGCACATTAATGGGCTTTTTTTTTTTTTTTTTTTTTTTTTAATGGGGTTTGGACACTGAGCCTGGGATTCATCCAGGCTGGACCAAGAGCCCTGTGGCATTTGGAATGCAAATCACCCAGCCATGCCTTAATCATTACCACCGGGAGACAATTAGGGTTAAAATACAGATTTTTTCACAACAAGGGCAAACTGTGGAGACATAAAAAGAAGGAAGTCTTGCTATGATTCATTTCTATCAGCCTGTTGCTTTGAGGAGGTTCTAGAGGCTGGGAGAGAGCCTAAATCCAGAGGTCTGCCCCAAAATAGGGGAGAAAAGCGGGGTTTAGGTGGGTTCCCCCTCCGTGGGGTTCAGGGCTGGCTGATCGCACGGTATTCCCCCTCTGGCATGAGAAGCCAGCAGCAAAAAAGGGTTGGAAACAGGGAAATTACCGAGCTGTGCTGGAATGTGATCGAAAGTGCAAAGCAGAGGATGAGGGAGGTGAACAGAAAAGGCCTTTTTTGCATTTTTATAATCTTGTGGGGTTTATGAGCAAGGTAAACTTAATAACGTGGGACAAGAGCCTGGCTGAGCACTGCCCGGGGCTGTGCAGGGAGGGGGGTGAGGAAAGGGGCTGCAAGAGCACATGGGGGTGCTGGGGGGCACATGGGGGGCACTGGGGGACCCCCAGGAGCCGGGGGTGAGCAGCTGGAGCCAGCCCGGGCTTCCCCTTCGCCCCCTTGGCTTTTTTTCCGGGAATTTACCCAACACTGCTCCCACTGATTGTCTCAAACTGCAGGAAACGTTATTTTCCAACAATTTCTGGTGAAGGAAAGGAGAAGGAGAAAAAAGGAATAAGAATTATTTGATTTCACAGGTTATTCCCAATCCCAGCTCCCTGTGGTGTCTCCACCTGTCCCGCCCCAGCACCATCACTTGGAGCTGGGGATGGGAACGATGCAGCCAGGCTGGATCCCCATGGACCCACACAGTAATTTCCCCAGCCTTTCTCCTTCCTTTTGCTCTCTGCTTTCCCCAAAATCAGCACCAAGGGCGAGGAATGGGGAGCAGCACGTCCATCCTGCCCATCCTCTGCACCTTGGAATGCCCTTTCCAAACCCGGCCCCCGTGGCCGGAGCCAGCGCTGCGGCTTTGGATAATCCTCGCCCAGATTGTGGTACTGCCCCTGTGGGGAAAACCCGGCAACAGCCGTGCTCTAATCTTTAATTAGAGAGTTAATTACCCTCGGAGGCTTGTGAGGGGGCGGCTGGACGTGGGGGGAAGCTGCTTGGTGAGTGTAACAGGGGGCAAAGACCTTTGGGGCTGGGGGTGCTGCTGGCTCCTGCTTTTAGCTGGATGAGGGGTGGGTACCTGTCCTGTCCCACTGTCCCCTCTCCTCTCCTGTCCCCAGGGATGGCTCCCAGCCCAAGGCCAGCTCTCCATTCCCTGCGCTAGGTGGTGTGGGGGTTTGGGTGTCACCGTCCTGGCAGAGGGGCTCCAGCAAGTGGCACACTGCTGAGGAGCTGTGGTGGCCACGGGGACGTGGGCTCTTGGTGGCCTTTCTGTCACCTGCTTGGTGTCTAACAGTGAAAGCAAGGAGCAGGAACACACATGGTGTGTGAGAGCCCAGCGCTGTGCAGGGCACA
>VZRQ01005618.1:313799-343371 GCA_013397975.1 Machaerirhynchus nigripectus | reverse complement strand
CCAAAAAAAAAAAAAAAAAGTTGATTGAGATCTGCTGCTGAAAATATTGACTTTTTAAATTGGACGTTGTCCCTGTGCTGGCCTTGGGAGCAGCCAGGAGACATCCCCTTTCCACTTTTCCCACACAAACCCTGAAAATTTGGACTTAAATGCTTTCCTTGCAAATCTTGGTGTGTCATAAAGCTGATGCCCACGTGGAAGGAGGAGAGGGATGTGCTGGCTCTGTGACAGGGAATTCTGAGCCAGAGGGGAGCGAGGTGTGCAGCCCCAGCTGATGCTCCTGCTGGGCTCTGAGTCCTCCTGCTGTAAACTGTGATTCCTGGAGTGTCATCACGGGGGTTCTCAGTGGCAGGTCCCCAGGTAGCTGTGCCTGAGCACCACAGGGAGCCCTGCCCTGAGCCCGCTGCCGCCCTTGCAGGTGCTCTTCCTTGGTAGGAGAACGTTTTCTGCCCGATGTATTTTTAGGATCTCCGAGCGTTTGACTTTTGCAGCTTCAAAATTGAAAAGAAAAGGCTGAAATCGATGGTTTGGTTAACAAAAAGATCCAATCTATTCCCTTTTCAACTTCACTTTTGCCGTTTAACGCCTGGACTGGCGCTCAGTGCTCTGCTTTAGTTGACAAGGGGTGATGGGTTAAACAGCCCCACGATCCTGGGGGTGTTTTCCAACCTAAATGATTCCATGATTCGGACCAGTAACACCCTGTCCAGGTGCTTGGAATCACTCCTGAGTCCCCAGGGCTCCTCTCTCGTGCTGTCATGTATCCAAAGTGAGCTTGGAGCTGGAATCTGGAGTTTTTGGGACCTGGCATGGCTGGTACTGACCACATCCCGAGCCAGCCCCAGCTTCCCGCGGCCCCCCAGCTTTGCTCCGCTCAGACCCCCCCTGTTCCCCTGGGATCAAACCCGAGCCAAGGCGTGTGTGGGGTGGGAATCGCAGCGAGCTGCAGGGGTGGCTTTGACAAGCAGATCCCACCACATCCTCACCTTCCCCACGAGCATTTGTCGCTGGCGGCGGCTGCAGGGGGCCGGCAGCGCCCGTGCCCACCCCGCCGCAGAAGGCTGGAGCCAGCATTTGAATAATGAATTCTGTTTAAGACTGAAAGCTCCGAGATCCATCTGTAACAAGACTCGAAATAATTACAGCTGATGATTGCCTGGTACCTCAGCCAGAAAAAACAGAACAGATTTTGGCCGCCAGCAATTACAAGCAGCACCCGCTCGAGCACAGGGAGAACTTTCTGAGCGAATTCATGAATACATTTGTGCGCGTCGGGAGCGGTGGGGATGGGGTTTGGGGTGCAGGAGTGTGGGGAGGAGGTGTCTGTGGTCACATGGATTCCAGAGAACTTGTCTGGGAGAGCGATGGGTGTCCCCTTGGGGTGTGCGTGTCTGTCTGCAGCATTGTTTGGGGCTGGGAGGAGCAGGGAATCCACACCCAGACCAGTGCTTGGGGTTGTTACACACCCCGGGATAAGAATTGGTGGGGAAATAGGAGAAAAACGGGGAAAAGTGTGGCCAAAATGAGGCCTTTCCCAGCAGCACAGGGGTACCTGGATGTGGCAGAAGGAGGAGATGAATTTTGGACTCTGCCAAACATCTTCCCCCTGTTCCTTTGGGTTTGTGGCTTCACAGGCAGGGGCTGAGCAGAGCAGGGTTGTTTCTCCATCCAACACAACAGCGCTGCCCCTTGGGGCTGCCAAAACCGCCCATGCTGTCCCTGCTCAGATTGGCCTTCCGCATAATGGGGATAATTTATCAAATAGTGAATAATGCGCTTCCCTTCTTCCCTGTCTCCTCCACGTATCATTTCAACTGACTGAAAATTGTCAAATTAGACTATTTTCCTTGACTGTTCCATTTAGGAGCAGGGGGAGCTGAAGGCTCCGATAATTGTGCTGCGCGCTCCGCCGGCGTCTGGAGAAATAACAGGGAATGGAACTGTTACTGCCCGAGCTCCAGGAATGCCCTCCATGGTGAAGCGTGGGCTTCTCTCCTGAAACTGGATGCTGCTGATCCTTAAAAGTCTGTTTTCTTTGCCCCTGGAGCGTGGCTGGCTGAGGCTGACTCGGGGAAACCTCGGCTCGGGGACTGTAAGGACGCGGCGCTATCGCGTTTTCCCATCCGCCAAAATTGCGTGTGCTCGGAATTGTCCTGGCGTAATGTGTCTGTATTAATCATCGCTCCCTTATCTTGTTCGCCTCCAATCTACAAGGATCTGCTTGGTTCTCCTCTGCACCTTAAATTCTCTTTTATCTCCACTGGTGTCACCGCCGAGCCCGCAGACAGCTGGAGCAGCTTTCCTCCCGCAGCTGGAAAATGCGGGCGGGACTCCCTGCTCCGTCCCCATCCCTGGATTTTCCTGTGGGACGTGGGACGTGTTGTGTGGCCTGGCTGGAGCAGTGTTGGCATTAAGGAGGATGTGGTGGGTGTCTCTGCAGCCACCCTGGTGGAAGGGATGATCCTGGTGGGAGAGATGCTCCCAGCCTTTGGAGTGGCAATTCAAGATCTCCAAAGAAGTTTTGTGATGGGGGAGCCGCGTGCTCTGTCAAGCTGTTTCCCTCCCCCTGGCCAGAATGACCTCTCTGACCCCCTGTTTCTGGTGATGTGTCCATCTGAAAGTAGGAAAGGCAAAGCTGGGAGACCTCGTGCATCCCTGGGTCTTTCCACAGAGCGTACAGCAAGGGTCTGGGGGGTTTTCCTCAGGGAATCTCTTGCACTTGTGTTTCCCACCCAAGCTGAGGTGGATGCCAAACCAGAAGCACTTTATTTTTTGCCAAAGCAGCCTGCCAGGCCGGAGCAGATATGCAGGGAGGGTTTGCTGGTCCTTCCCTATCTCCTGGGCATATCTTATGTTGCCAGTGGGTTTTTGCGGGCTCTGTATTGCTGCTGGAATTGGGATGGCAGGATTTCTTCTTCAGCGATCCAAATTATTGTCTCCCTTTCCCTCTTTATCACTGGAGCTGGTTAAATAAAACAGGACCTACAAAATGCCTGCTGAGTCCAGGTTCCCAAGTTGAATAATGACGATTCTGTTATAGAATCCCAGAATCTTTAAGGCTGGAAAAGACCTTTAAGTTCATCAGGTCCAGCCACCACCGTGCTCACCATTAAACCACGTCCTCAAGTGCCACATCCATGTGTTTTTTGAACACTTCCCAGGGTGGTGATTCCACCACTTCCCTGGGTAGTCTTTTCAAATGTTTTACAACATTTCCCATGAAAAAAACTTTTCCTAATATCTCATCTGGCACAACTTGAGGCCGTTTCCTCTCATCCTGTCTCTCTGCACCGGCCTGGTTTGGGATGAAACGTGAGGTGCCGAGTCTGCCACCCCAGACTTCCCACAGCCTCTCCTGAAAATCTCCATTTAAACCCAGAATATAGGAGCTGCCTGGGCAGTATGGACTGTGCAGCACGGCTTAATGGGGCCCCAAATAAAGGGAACAGCTGGGTAATCAGTTCGAGTGGCTGGGAACCAGTTTACCGTGCATTAAGCGTTCTTTGATTCCGTTTAATTGGGACATTGCAGAGACCCTGACGTCCAGTAATAAGGACAGTGGGAAGCTGATCAGACAGCTCGTTAACACTCAATTAATGTCGCTCTGTACGGCACAGCAGTAACTTTTAAAAAATGTATGTGCTCAGCCGAGGGGGAACGGGATTGCCAAGGCAATTTCCAGAGGGCCGGAGCCCAGGTTGCCGGGTGGGAGCGGCGCTGCCCGTGCGCAATTGAAGTGGAATTAAAAGTTGAAGTGCAGTTTTTTTAGGTGAATGCAGTCACTTTACGCAGTGCAGAATCAGTTCATTTTTAATTTATAGGCGCAATTAAAGCGCACTAAGAATAAAATTCATAAATCTTTAGCTAACTGACCGCGATTCTTCTGAAAACTCTTTTTGTTCCTCCTGATGTGGGCGATAGGGGCACCTGGCGTGCCTGGAATTACATTAACAGCCAGCTCTTCCCCTTCACCCTCTGCCTTGTCAATCCTCCAGGCTTTATTAATCTCCCTTGGCTGTGCCCTGGCTGTGCCGGGGTGTTTGCTGTGCACCCACAGCCTTGCAAAGCCTCAGGAGCGGGTTTGATGTTGGCTTTGGCTGAGGGCCCTGAGCCAGGAGGGTGAATTCCTGCCTGTGGGATTTGCTGAGATGGCAGAGATGGAGCAGGGGATGCCAGATGCCATCCTTCGCCTTGCTCCAGGGATCTGTCACCTCTGCTAGGCCTGTGCACCTCCTGAGAGGCAGAGGGACAAAGGGACACGGCCCCGGGTGTCTCGGGGCAGGCAGCGGTGGCTGTAGCTCCCTGGGAGCACTGGAGAGGACTTGGATGGAGAAGTGTAACCTGGCAAAGGAGGGAAGGGGCTCTCAGAAGAGGCAGCTCAGCCTGCAGTAGCTCTGCAGGGCTTTCCTGTGGCACGGATGGAGGAAGCTCACAGTGGTCTGGGTTCAGCTTTTCTCTCTCCCAGTCGCTTTCCCATCAATTTCCCTCCGGCCAGACCGAGTCCACGCTTGGCATAGCATGGCTGGAGGGGTAATTGCAATCTCTGCATTTCCCTAATGAGCTCTGGGTCTGCTAATGAGCCTATTGCTCCTCACAGAGGAGGTCTAAGAGAGCACCTCTGCTCCGAGGGGGGCACAGCTTTGATCAGGGGATGTCTCTTGCCCCCTGCGTGGTCAGAGGTGGACGATTCCCCATCGGCCTCTTTGGAACTCAGCTCCTTCAACCATTCACTGCCATCAGTCATGGATTCATTAAAGGGCCTGATTCCCCCTTTCTTTAGTTTCTTTTCTTCCTCTTTTCTCTTTTTTCAAAAATTTTTTTATTTATTTTTTATTACATCTGCACACTCAGTCATGCAAGAAATTACACGATTGCAGAGCTTCGGCTGACTCCGGTCTCGGAGCGCGGGGGCTGCTTAGTGCTGCCATCACCATTCAATTAGCCCCGAGCACAAAAGGGACACATGGAGCAACAGCCTCGGCATGAAAAGGGGCTCTGTCCCATGCAGAGCACTCTGCACGCAGCGCTGGAGCTTTCCCAGCTGGTCCTCAGCGCTCCCTCTGCCCTCATCCATTGGGATGACGATGGGGACTGCGTTCCAGAGGTTGGGCTGAGCCTGAACGTGCCCAGAGATGCAGTGGGTGGGGATGGAGGTGTTTAGTGCTGCTGACTCCCAAACAGGTGCTTTGGTGTTGCCTCCTTTGCTGGTCTGCTGCAAAATCCAGCGTGTATGGAGCCGCTCTGAGCATCTTCATCCTCCTAGGGGACAGATCAGCCTCCCTGCAGCAGCAATCCCGAGCGTCTGAACCTGGAGAATTCCCTCAGCTCTTTGGATGTGCCCTGGAGGATTCTGAGCTGTGGAGGGGGCCCCCAGCCCTGCTGTGGACTCGCCCCCCAGCCCAGAGCCTGTGCAGCACTCGCAGGTGGGCTGCTGAGACGGGGGTGAGATAAAACACGTGGCTGGAGCCAGCTCGGGGAGGCAGTGTGAGCTTCTCCTTGCAGTTTATAGACTACAAAAACCCGCCTTTCCAACACTTTCCCTCCTTCTCCGTGGAAAGCCTCAGTTCTGCTGCTCAAACGTGGCTTGCAGGAGAGGCGGGTGCCGGCTGCTGAGCACACGTGTCACTCCCAGGACTTCTCTGGGCATCCCTTCCCCAGGGAGATGAAACACCACCTCACCTCTGTCATTCATGATCAAACCCTGTTATTTTTAGGCTGGTGATGACTGAAGATGAATCTGTAGCTTTGAAAGGAGGGGCAGAGGGTAAAAGAAAAGTTATCCCTTTCCTTCTACCTCTGCCCTTGAGTAGGAGCTGATAAAATCCAAAGGCTCTGCCAGGAGATCAGACTCCACTCCGGCTTTGCCCAGGAGCCATGTGGATGAAATATTAAGCACTGGGGCTGGAGCAGGTAGAGCAGGCACAATCAGATGAGTAGTTAAAGGTCTGGTATCCTGTGGGGACACGTGTGATTGATCAGCCTTGCAAAAATAAATAACCCGGCCCTTTGGATCTATGTAGCAATTTTAAATTTTTAATAAATCTGTGTGTATGCTGAAGGATAAGTCGTCACCCTGCACTCCGTGCCTCTGATTCTCTGGGTGAATTTATCATGCTCTCCCTTTTGGAGGCTTCACATCCTGCTGATAAACAGTTTAAAACTCCTGTCCTGTCTTTATCTCGTCGAGGTGCAGCAGAGCCTGGCTGGGGATGCTCCATCTCCGAACAGGGAGAAGGGAGAGCCCAAACCTGATACCTCTGGCTTTGCCAGCCCGTGGTGCCCCCAGGTTTGCTGCAGGAGGAGGGAGGAGACCAGGAGTGCAGTGGAGGGGATATGGAATCCTCCAGAGAAGGGCAGCGTGCGGAGCCGGGGAACTGCCGGCTGTGGTGGCAGCAGAGATAACGCTGCGCCCTTCCAGACATGGGAGATGATGGCATGAGGTGAACAGCCCCTGCAAGTTAATCCTGGCAGGGTCTACAGAGCAGGGTTTGGGCTCTCTCCACCCGCCTGCTTGGAGTCGAGGCACGAGGGAGTGATGCAGAGCTGATCTGTTTCTGCTGGAAAGAGCAACCAGGGGCCTGAGAAAAGAGTTTGCTCCTCTGGGAGCGCGGAGTTGGAGGCAGAAGGATCCAGGTGCAGCCGAATTGCACATCTGAGAAGCACAGGACCTGTTTGAAGGCAAAATGTGCCTTTCCCGTGGCCTGGCGTAGGGCTCCAGGGAGGGGCTGCAGGTGGCAGCGCTCCCCTGGCACTACCAGAGCTTTGCAAAAGCCTTTTGTCACTTCCGTGCCATTTTTGTGCTGTGCAGCTGTTCAGTCACGCTCCCTGTCCCACCTGAGCTGTGCAGTGAAAGCTGCTGCCATCCCACCCCTCAGCATGCAGGGATCTGCCGTCCTCTCCTAGTCGAGGTTCCAGCAGCCCTGGATGAGGTTCCCGGGTCCCTGACCTGTGCCAGGCTCTGGCACAGCCAGCCCAGGGAACGCACTCTGCAGTGCCAGGGCTCTCCCTTCGCTCTGCCTGTCCCCTGTGGCCGGGATGTTCTCCGTGGGCAGAGCTGCTGTTAAGGATCCTATCCCAACTTGGCAATAACAGCTCCCTGCTCAGCGGGGAGGCAAATCCGAGTTTGGAATACTTTTGGATTTTATTTTTACCACTGCTGTGGGAAAGCCTGTAAGATCTGCAGAGCCATGGCAACGTGGATGCTGTCGTTCCCCACGCTCGGTGGGAATGACACGACCGCGTGTGTCACCTGCGCGGGGCCCGCGCTCCTGCTGGAAGCTCTTGGTGGCTGCCATTAATTTCAACTTAAGCCCAGATAATTACTGATTTTGGTGGGGTTTTTTTTTTTTGTACAGTGTGTCTAACGGCCAGCAGTATTTTTAAAAGTTGAGCTGCTGGCGAATTCCAGTTGGGGTAGGAACCTCTGGAGGAGGTGCTGGTGCCTCGCTGATGCTCTCAGTGGCTGCTGTCAAAGAAAAGGCAGGAGGAGGTGAGAGCTGAGCTCAGCTGGCTGTGAGCTGAGGGAAAACCTTCCCCTGCTCGCCCAGTAACGTGTCACTGTGCCCTGGGCTCGGGTCACGGATTTGGGACCTCCAGGAGGAGGCACTGGTGATGTTTGGAGCTCTGGTCTGGCCACCGATTGTCCTCGGCAGCCCCGAATGTCCCCCCAGCCCTGCACGAGCGCAGCCCTGGGGACGGGGGACAGCGAGCACAGTGCGGTGACAGGCAGAGGGAGCCCCAGGCTAGAGAGCCAAGGGCTGAGCAGGGAAAGGTGTCCACGCCATCCAGGGGATGCGCACGGCCCTGGCACAGCGGCGGGAGCCGGAGCTGCCGCCTCGGGGTGGTCCCAGCCTGGCAGAGCTGTGATATCCATCCCTTTTAAGCACCGCTGCTCCGCTCTTTAGGAAAACTTATTAAAAGCAAACATCTCCTGGCTCTGCAGTAATTGAGAGCTATCACTGGAGCACCAGGATGCTCTTTAAAGCCTTGTGGGGGAGGAGAGAAGGTAAAAGCCCGAGGATGAAGGCCAGCCAGGCAGGATGAAATAGCATTTAACAGTGAGCAGGTTTGCCTTGGGCACCCTGGCAGGCATGGCAGCTCTAGGTGGGAGGCTGCTGGCACCCAGGTGTCATTCACTTTGATTTCCTGATGGTATTTTTAACCTTTCAGGGCCAGGAAAGCCAGCCCTGCCATCAGCACAGATGACTATGGCTGTGTGGGGCTTTGGTGCCTTTGATCTGCAATAATTTGTTTCCCCCTTCGTCTGAGGCAAACCCTGGTACATTCTCTGTGCCTCTTCCTCTGCCACAGCCAAACGGGGAGCCAGGGACCTTTTTCTGGGGTGAATTTGGCCCTGTGAGCATTGCAAGCCTTCCCACTGGTTTTTAAACACTCTCATCAGCAGAGCCCAGATCTGGCAGCCAGATTCCTCGCTCAGGTTTAAAAGAGGGATTGCATCCCTCCTGTGCTCTGTTTGTTGTCTCAATTTCTCTGATCACCAGCAAAGATGGTTTTTTCAGACATTCTGCTTCTTGCAGATAATATTCCTCCTTGAGCAGACCTGCTTGGGCTTAAATAGGCAAAGTGCTGGGGGCTGCGTGTGCAGATTTTGCTGAGCTGCTCGGTGGTGAAGCTGTGGGGGCCCAAAATGCTGCTCCCGAGAGAAAAAAGGATTCACAGGGACAGTGGGTGGAGGTGAGGAGGTGGAGCAGAGCTGCCAGGGAAGATGATGGCTGGGGAGAGCCCTGAGGAGGAAGGCAGTGCCTTCCTGAGGTGGTAACACCAGCTTAGCCCTGTGCAGGAGACGAGTGATTCCCAAGCATTCCCAGCGTGTTGTTCTCCCAGCTTTTTCGGATGCCACAGCGCTTTTGGGCATGGCTTTGCTCTGCTACAGCCCTTGAAAGCTGTTGGTCTGACACGTCTCACTCCTGTATGGCCGAAAGGATTGTGTGAGTGGCATCCAATGCTCTCTTCACTCCTTTTTGCATCCTCCCTCTTGTGAGTAAAAGCCACTTTCATCTCCTGCCTCCTTTAGCATTTTCCATCCCATTCTTTCCTCCCCCCTTCTTTTTTTCCCCACAAAACGCAAAATTTTTGAAAATGAAATAAGAGAGAAAGAGAGAAAAAGAAAGCTCAGATGCAAGTTTTTTTTTTTTGCTCATGAAAAGGAAAGCGTGGAATACAACAAATTAAATAGCCACCCGGTGAGAATAAAGGGAGTGGAGTGAAAAATGGGCAGGGGGGGATAAAACCCAGATGAAAAAGGCAGGCTGGTGCTGGAAGATGCCAGACAGGTCTGGGAATAGAGGCATAGCATGGCGGTGAAATAATTGTACCCCTTCGGCTGAAGTCCAGCGCTGCTTTCTGCCTCGCTACCCCAAGCCTGCCATCCTCTGTTAGCTCCTGCAATATTTTATCCGCCAGCTCCGGCTCTGTTTCACCAGCGATGGAGAGGACTAGATTAATTAGGAGAGATCTCTCTCCCACAGCCAGCCCGGCTCTGCGGGGGGAAGGCTGGGAACTATTTAAAGGGATGAAGATGTACTGCAGCAGCTGCCATCTCTCTGGCTGGTAATGTGCTCGCTCACCTAGCTGAAAATTCATCTCCTTTTGCCCTCTGCCAGTAATTCCCAGCAAATAAAAGCTGGTGAGCTCCAGGTTGAGCTCCAAGGCCAGCTGGGCTGGGCTGGGGGTTTGGGGAGAGCTGGGGACAGCAGGTGCGAGGGAGGAAATGGGAGCGAGATGTGTCTGGATGAAGCTTGGAACCTTGCAGAATGTTGAGAACCCGAGCGTTGCTCTCGTTTGTGACAGCACTGCCCGTCCTGGGAACGGGGCTGCAGGAGCCCCAGGTATCCCCACAGCCAGCGGGGACCGGCCCAGCACCGCTCCCCCATTTCTCAGCTCATTAAGGCCCAGCCTTGCCTTCGAGTGACACAGGTAATGAATCCTCTGCAGGGTGCCTGCTGGCTTTAATAAGCTGGAATGAACTGAGGATGAGAATTAACCTGGCAGGATTAGCTCGCTCTGCAGCGGGATGCTGGGGATGTCTCCTCGCGAGCCGTGACGGGAATTTTAACACCTCTGCTGCCCGCGCTGGCTCTTTGTAGAGCATCCAGCAGCTGAAACCTCCTGCGAGGCCAAGGGGGAGCAGGCAGGGGAGCAGCACCCTGGCCTGGATGGTGCCCTACTGCCCGTTTGACCCCTGAGCGTGGGGAGAGGAGCGGTCCCGAGTCCTGCAGCCGCCAGATGTGCAGCATCCCAGCCGTCCCGCTGCCTCCTGCCACCAGCCTGCCTCCTCCAGAGCAGGAGAGGAGCAGGGAGCGTTTGAGAAGCCCTGTGTGTGTCTGGGAGGTGTTTCAGGCAGCGCATGGGGTGGGTTTTGGCCAGGGCTCCCGGAGCCTGGGTGATCAGGGCACTGTGTGAGGACTCAGAGAGCCTCACGCCTGAAAACCCCGCAATTACCCTGCTGCATTTGCTTGGGGCTTCGGGCTTTTTATTTTCGGTAAATGGCTTTGTAATGCAGCCCCCCTGCAGGGCACACTCTGTGGGACACAGTACGTGCTCCATGCCCTAAAAGCCGCCGGGATGGTGGTGTGGGGCCATGCTTCCTGTCCTAAAACCCGCTGGGATGGCGGTGTGGGGCCGTGCTTCACCTCCTAAAAGCCGCAGGGATGGCGGTGTGGGGCCGTCCTTCCTGTCCTAAAACCCGCTGGGATGGCGGTGTGGGGCCGTGCTTCACCTCCTAAAAGCCGCAGGGATGGCGGTGTGGGGCTGTGCTTCAACTCCTAGAAGCCACAGGGATGGCGGTGTGGGGCCGCACTTCACATCCTAAAAGCCGCAGGGATGGCGGTTTGGGGCTGTGTTCTGTGTCCTAAAAGCCACAGGGATGGCGGTGTGGGGCCGTCCGGGGGCTGTGGCTGTGCCAGGGATCCCGCACCACATCCAGGCCCTCACCTGATCCCTGGATCAGGGGTCCTGATAGGATCCAAGAGAGGGAGCACCGTGTTCCTGCTTTGTTTAGCACAGGTGAGGAGCTTCCCCGCAGTCCCGCTTCCGGCTGGGATAGAGTAAATTTAAAGTTAATTTTCCTCCTAGTCACTGCTGGTTTGGATTTAGGATGAGCCCTGCTGCGACACATCCCCCTGCTGCGTGTCACCCTCCCCTCCACGCTGCGGGTCCCTCGGCAAAGCTCATCCTGGCAGCTGGGCGAGCCCTGGTGGGTGCCCAGTTGCATGGAAGATCCCTCGGGAAGGGAGAGGAACGTCTGAGGGAGCTGGGGTTGTTCAGCCTGGAGAAATGGAGACTCAGAGGTGACCTTATCACTCTCTACAACTTCCTAAAAGGTGGTTGTAGTGAGGTGGGGGTTGGTCTCTTTTTCTGGGCAACAGCTGACAGAACAAGAGGACACAGTCTCAAGCTGCGCCAAGGAAAATATAGATTGGATATTAGGAAAAAGTTTTTTACAGAAAGAGTCATAAAATATTGGAATGGTCTACCCGGGGAGGTGGTGGAGTCACCATCCCTGGATGTGTTTAAAAAGAGATTGGATGTAGTGCTCAGTGCCATGGTTTAGTTTAGTTGAGGTGTTGGGGCATGGGTTGGACTCGATGACCTTGAAGGTCTCTTCCAACCTGGCGATTCTGGGATTCTGTGAGTCTGTGGAATGAGGGGAACAGCTGACTGGCACACTCGCCTGGCTCCACGGGCACAGGGAAGCGGGAAGGTGACGAAGGACGGCACCGCTGTGTGCCAGCCCGGCAAAGCCAACATCCAGGGAGCCCTGCTCTTTGCCAGGCTGCCTCCCAGCCGGGCTGGCAGCGCTGGCAGCCCGTGGTCTCCTCGGTGGGCACGGCACACGCATAATAATGTGCTTTTCCTGCCGTGCAGGAGCCTTCCCTGCCAGAGCCTCTGAGAACAGATGTGGAGTTTGAGAAACCCTTGACGGCGCTGCTTGCAATTAGGATGTAATTGGTGTAATGGGGAGCCCAGGGGCTGATCTGTGTGTTCTTGGTTGTATTGAGGCTTGGGGGGGTTCTCCACCTCCCCAGGCCTGGTTTGTGGGGGTTTAGTGATGCTGCTTTGCCTTGGGGTGGGTCTTTCCTCCTGCCTGTCCACGGAGAGCAGGAGGGGAGGAGGGGGAAGGATCACAGACGTGGAGCAAAGAGCTCCTTGTGGCACCACAGCCTGGGCTCGAGGGCCACCAGAGCATCCACACCTGATAACGCCCAGGCAGTAACGAGCTCCCAACTGATTCTAGGAAATCATTGGCAAGCTGACCTGGGTTTCCATGGAATGGCCTTGTTTGCTGAAGGGTTTTTGGGTTTTTCAGCTCTTATTAAGAGTGTGAATGTTTTTATCTCTGCATGGATGGTGTAGCAAGTGGAGAGTGGACACCACGTGCCCGGGTGTGTAGTCTCCAAGATGCTGAGGCGGGGACGGTGCTCCTGTCCCTTGGCATGGAAACAAATCTGGTGGCAGCCACCAGCTCCAGCACTGGGGCTGCTGGTGGCTTGCAGGAACAAAGCCCAAGTGTGGAGCTGGAAGTGGAGGGAGCCTGGATAACCCAAAGTGTTTTGAAGAACACGATTAATGGCGAGAGGAGAGGGCTTTCAACCACTTTGGTTTTCTTAGGTAAAACCTGGATACCACAAGGGTATATCCCAAATTCCATGCAAGGCTGGGCGAGGTACCTGTGCCCGCCCACCTTTAGCCTTAAACCAGAGGTGCAGTCTTTGATGACAAAGCAGCCAGGGAGATTTGTATTCCGATGCCAGATTTCAGGGACTCGTGGGAAGGTGTCTGTTTTTCTCTCCCAACCCAGTTTGTGGAAGAAGGAAAACAATCAAAAAAGCAGGGAGGGTGATTTTCTTAAATCCGCCGGGGCTTTGGGAGGATATTGTTTGTGCTTCTTGAATAATGGCTTTTGATATGTAATAATATTGTGCGGTTTTTTTGATGGCCAATATTACATTTATTTTAAATGATATAATCAGCCCTCGGCATCTCAGCTGATTCAGTCAATTAAGTTTTTAACCTCATGTCTTCAATCTCGTCTGTGAGTAATTTAAATGTGGTGATTTTAATGAAAGTACATCTACCTGTCCATTTATCCAGACACACCGCTGCCCTTTGGATCTGCGGTGAGAGGGACGGGAGCTGCCTTTTCTCTTCTGCACGGAAATGTTTAGCAGGGCTGAGGAGACAACACAGTGATTGGCATTAGAGAGCTGAAGGGCGCATTTTTTTTTCCCCAGAGAAACCCAAGTGTATCAGATGCAGCCATTTCCAAAGTGTCTGTGCATCAAGGCTCTCAGGAAGGACAGTGGGCTTGCCTTGGACTCTGGGGGGGGTGTTTTACCCCGGGAGATGGCAACAACTGACCATCCAGAGCTGCTGGATGCACAGCATCTCAGATGCTCCTGCAAATGCCATGGCTTGCCCTGGTAGTTACGGCAGCTTCAGGGATCAGGCGCTGCAAGGGCAGAGATTCAGCCCCAAACCCCTCTGTGCTGTTTGGGAAACTCATGGCAGCGATGTCCTTGGGGAGATGGCACTGGGGGTCCCCTTCCTGGCAGGGCGGTGGTTCCTGGGGACCCCCAGTGCCACCTGCAGCCCCGGGGGTGGCCCTCGCAGTGCTCTTGGTTTTCTCCTCCTGCTGATGTTTTCCAGCCTTCAGCAGCACTGCAAAGAGAAATCAAGATAAATGAGCTGGGGCTGCTCAGAGCCCAGCTCTGTGTGCTCCTGGGCACACTCACTCCTCCCCACGGTGTTTTTTGGCTCAAAAGTGAGTCCTCTGCAGCACCAGGCTGGGTTGGGTGATGGGGGTCCTTGGGCACACACCCGGGAGAGGTGGCTGCTCCAGAGGGGATGTCTGAGGCCAAGTTCTTTGAAACCAAGCCCAGAAACATCAGTAACGGTTTTTGTTCCCATCTCATAGGCTGACATACCTAAAATCCCTTTTTTTTTGGTTTGTTTTTGAAGTAGAAATATTCCGAAGGGGCATTATGTGTGGTTTTCTCACAGAAGGCAACCTGCCTCCCCCTGAAAACACTTGTTTCAAAATTTTCAGTGGAAAATGTGAGCAGTTTTTGATAAAAGCATTTCTATTCATGAGCAGTAGCTCAGAGAGATTTGCAAGAAATAAATAGGTTTTGGCAGCATAAAAGTCTCTGTTGAACAAGGGGATGGGGAAGGTGTGAAACTTGATTTGGTATCGTTTGCCCATGGAATTTCAGCAAAAGTTCTTCAGCAGAAGTGTCAGGGGATATTCTTCCATCAAGCCCCTGCCCAAATCTCCTGGTGCTGGTGAGAGCTACAACATTCCTGTGTCAATAATCATCTCCTTGGCTGTTGCAGTGCTCTGCTCCTTGGAGATTTGTCTCCATCTCGCCCTGGGCCATGTTTGCTGCTTGCTGGCTGTGTTGGAGAGCTGGCCTTGAGCTCCCTGCCCATTTCAGCAGGTGAAGGTGTCTGTGCTGTGTCTCAGGAAAGCCGATTTCTCCCGGACTTCCCATAAATATTGCACCTTATTGGTGCAGGTTTTTAACAGCCTCTGTGCATATCATCAAGCGGAGAAGGCAGGGGCAGGGCCGGTGTTTGCCTGAAGCACAAGTGAGGTTTTTGTTTTGCAGCCCTCTCTGCTGATGCTCCATCTCCTGCTGTGCTGGGATGAAGGTGCTTGGGGCAGGGCAGGTTGGCACTCTCTTGCCTGGTATAAATGGTCAGTAATTCCTAGCTGGGGGTGAGCGAGTGATTCCTGTCAGGAATTCACCAGGATCCAGCGGCAAAGTCTTCTTCCCATCACGTCTCCCACTTCCATCGAATTCTCTGCTGCCGTGGGGAGCATCTCATCTTGGAGACAAACCTTGTGTGGGTGTTCTCATACCAGGTTTTCGGGCTCTGTCCTGCCCCAACTCTCCCAGCTGAAGTTTGGCTCTCCTCTCCTTGCTCATCTGAGGCTCTTTCCCTCCCTGCTGCCACGGACGGGATAAAACTGATGATATTTGGGAGTGCGAGCTGGCCCTGCAGGTCCCCTCTGCATTCCTTCAGAGCTGCATATAAGAAATCTCAATTTTATTGAAAGCTGCCTAAAAAAAAGTGTATTTCCATGCCTGGCAAGGAAGCACTGGGATGCAGGGATGCTTGGAGCTGCCTCTCTACATCCAGCTCTTCCCCCATGTCCACGTGGATGCAGCTCTGCTCCCTGTGTGGAAGGGAGAGGGGAGGAGAGGCGCCTGCACTGCTTCCCTTTAAGCAGAGATTTGGCTGTGCCTCTGAAAGCAGAATTAGAGGTAGGGTTTAATCATACAAGCTCTGAAATATGGCAGATTAAATCTTTTTAAGGAGGGCAGCTAAGCACTTTATTTTCTGTGCAGGAATCTTCAGGGGGTCGGAGACCAGAGAACTGGATTTAAAGCTTTTAAATTACTTTTTTCTTCTTTTCTTTTTTTTTTAACAAGTTTTTTTTTTTTTCCTTCCACAATACATGGTTGGACAGGAAAGACTTTAATGTGATGGTTAAAAAAAAAAGAGAGAGAGAGAGAGAAGATGGGTGGAATGGAGATGCTTGTTGAAAACAGACATTAATAATGTTGTGTTGAGTTGTCCAGGCACAGTTAATCCTTAAAGTGCAGATCCACTCTGGGAAGTGATTTCTGTGGAAGGAGGGAAATCTTTCAGGTGTTCCTTGCTGCATTTGATGGCCGATTTACTCCACGGCAAAGGGATTTGCAGCCCCTCTCCTGCTGCAGCCCCCGATAGCCCTGGAGGCGCTCGTGGGTGCCGGCAGTGCCGGGTGCTCCGGGCCCCCCTCCCCGGGGCTCCAGGGAGGGATCTTTAAGCTGAGATTGGCATTCTGGCTGGAATTGGGGTTTGTTTTTTCGCAGCCAGGCGCTGCCCCAGCCTTGCTCGAGGGAACTGGTGCTGTGTGGCTGCCTCTCGCAGAGCCTGCTCGGGGACGTTCGCTTGTGTTTGTCTTGCGTTTTTCTTAATTTCACGGAGCTGAGGAGATCGATGGGGAGGTAGGCCTGGGATTTAAGGCTGCCTATAGCACAGCTCCGTGACTGATGACCCCAGCTCTGCTGCTGCTCCCGGGGCTGGGAGTTTGCAGGGCTGCCAGTGCCAGGGCCGGCTGATGGGGACATCCGCAGGAGGAATGTTGTGTCCTTCCCACACGTGGGATACCCGAGTGGGCCACGGTGCTGTGAACACCCTGGGAAAGGAGTGGAAAGTTGGTTTTGAAGCCTTCCAAAGGCTGAGCTGTGTCCTGGGAGTCCTGCTTGGAGCTGGTGGGACCTTGGCCTGGGGTGTCAGCAGAACGACTGGAATCTCAGTGCTGTGTCGGATGCTTGTTGCCATGGAAACACCCCGTGGCACCGTGCTTGTTTGGAATGAGGTGGCACTGGCGTGTTGGCAGGACACGCTGCGCTTTTCCCACCTGGAGCGAGTGCCTTTGGTCACTGGAAGTTGTGTGTGTGTGGGAAGGAAGGGCTGGCTTGGGTGACGGCGCTGGACGGGCTCCAGCAGCCAGCGCTGAAGACGCTGAAGGCGGTGGGAGAAGGTCCCGTTGGTGGTGCTCCGTTGTCCTCCGTGGTGCAGGCAGCACCCACTGCCTCTGCTCCAAAGGCTGCTCCGCACCGCTGAGATGGTTTGTGCAGCCCCGAATGTCCCTGCCGAGACCTCGCTGCATCCCTCGAGCAGCGCAGCCACTGCCACCCACCCTTCCTGTAATGGCCCAATTCCACCGAGCCAGTGAGGCAGCACCTCCGAGCCCTCCCCTCGGTCTGCCAGCTAATTAGCACTCCATTAGCTTAACGAGGCGCTGCCCACCACCCTGGACGTGGACACAGCGTGCAGGGCTGCCAGGAGAGGGGGAGGCGGGAGCCAGGCTTGGCCGGACCTGGGGGCTGCGGCAGAGCCTTTGTGGCTGAGTCGGGAGGGCTTTGCCCCGGGGCCTTGGGGCTGCCGAAGCTTCTCCGTGCCTTTGGGTCCGTGGTGGGAATGGCCACGAAAGGGAAGGGTGATGGGAATGGCTGGCACTGCTGGAAGCTCTGGGAGGGAGCTGTGGCGCTGTGTAGGCTGTGATGCTCCAGCATCCTGCACAACCCCGTGTGTGCCCCTGCCCCGTGGCCAAAGGGGACTGAAGGGTCCTTCGGAGGAGAGGAGATTCCCTCCCTGCTGCAAAGGCTCCGACAGCAGCAGCTCCCTGCCAAAGCTTTGTTTGTTGACGGAGTTAAATTTGCAATTTCATGGTTTGGTTACAATGAGTTTAGTTTATAAAATTCATGAGCTGTTAGGAAGTGTTGAGGGGAGGGGGTGAAAAGCACGCCTGGGAGTCAGCAGGGACGTGGCTGCTGCCTCATCCAGCAGGGTCCTGCTTTGGGGACAGCGTGGGGCTCCGAGATGGGATGTGAGAGCCTCGTGTAGGGCAGAGGGATGAGTCCCCACGGGAGGAGAGATGGTGGTGACACTTCTCCTGGTGACACTCACAGTGTCTCAGCCCGCACACTGTGCTGGAAGGTCGGCAGAGCTTTCCTTGGGTGGCCTTCAAAGAGCCACTGGATAAACGGGAATGCTTTCAGGGATGGGGCCCAGGTTCTGCAGTGACAGGGCCTTGGAAACAGCAGGGCTCAGCCTGCTCAGGGAGCCTGCTGCTGGTTTGGAATTTGAATTTGTGGTTCTTTGGAGCTTTGATTGGTAATCTACAAAATGAGCTCTGTTCCCTGGAATTCAGAAGGGCAGGGACAGAGAGAGGCAGCTCCCTGGAGTGTCACTGCACGGGCAGTGTGCTCGAGTCCATCTCTTGTGAAATGAGCTGGTTCATCCCCTCACATCTGACTTTTCCCAGAGATTTCTTTGCAGCCCTTGCTGTGTGTTTGGGTGCAGTCCCACCCTCCTCCCTGGCTGGAGCTGCTTCCTCCATCCCCCCGGCAATGGAGACGCTCCTCCAGGAACCCGGAGCTGCTGATGCTCTGCAGAGGGAATCGGAAGGCGAATCTGTCAGGAAGGATCTAAACCAATACTGGCTAAATAATGTGAGGTGCTGAGGAGCCCAGGAGAGGAGGAAAGGGAGGAAAGGACCTCCCTGAGGATACAAATCCATGAGGTACCTGTCCAGCATGGCAATATCCATGAGCAGGAGCCAGCAGCCCGTGTGTGCTGCTGTGGCTGGGCTGATGTTACTGTGGTATCAGCAGGAGGCTGGTGCATTCCCAGATTCCTTAGACATCAAAACCCACTGCTGGACTCCACTGGAAATGCTAAGCTGTTGATTTTGGGGGTTTTTCAGAAGAAACCTGGTGTTATTCACTGCATGGTCTGTCACTCTGCGGGGTTGTTCACAGATACGGGCCATAAATAGACACCAAAACCCCCTTTTCCTTCCGTGTCTGTTGTGTTGCTGACTCCCTGGGGTCAGTGATCTCTAAGGCTTGGCAGAACCTCTTTGTGCTGAACAAATGGATGTGCTAAAGAAAGCCCAGAAGTCGTTGGTGGGAACGGAACTGAAGATCAGGGCAGGCAGCTAGATCTGACCAGGGCATCCAAAAACCGAAGGGAAGGTGGTTCAGGCTGACTCCTGCATCTCATTCTAGTGACCTCTCCAGCAGCATTGTCCATGAGGAAACCTTGCAGTTGCTCTCTGTGTTCATTTACAGCCTTTGGGCTGTAATTAGTACATCCTTGGCTTAGTGAGCATCTCCCTTTGCAGCCATTCACCGTGTGACTGTTTCCCCGTAAAGCTGCTGGACTTTCTGGGAATGCTCATGGCTCTGTTGAGGGTTTCTCTTTCTCAGCAAGCCCCAGCACATGGGTTATGTTGATAGACAAGATGCAGGAGCCAGGTGGGGTTCATGGTCCTTGGATTTGTATGTGGGGCCTGTCTGGAAGGAGATTCCGCCTCTTCCCTTGCTCTTTTCCATCCAAAGTGTTTAATCACCTAATTTCTGTTAAGGAGCATCGGCTTTTCATTTCCAGCTGTGCCAGCACAGAAGATGCTTCCTTGTTAATGAATCCTGGACTTGAAACATCTCCTCTGTGTGTGTGGGGACATGAAAGCCCAGGGAGGGGACAAGACTTGAGGGTGCATCAGGAAATTGGGAGCGAGTGCAGGACGGAGCTCGGAGACGAGACCACCCGCAGATCCCACTGCATTGTGCTCAATCCAGTATCCAAATTCCAGTCTTTTAAGAGGATTATCAGGTGTCTGTTTGAATTACTCTGACATGAACAGTCACTCAGAAAATGTACATTCATTTGAAAGGTCAAGCACATCTGATTCCTGCCTTTGGTGTGCGGGGGCTTATCCTTTCAACTCTCCCTTCCTTAATGAGATTCTTGTTTCAAAGAGTCGCGCTGTGCCCAGGATTTGACGGAGTCAAGTGTGCTGGAGATAGTTTTTGTTATCATGTTTACCCTTTTATCTGCGTGTCCTTTGAAAGCTCCCCGCACACAATAAGGATGCAGCAGTATGGCCACTCGGGGCGGCTCTGCCAGCAAAATGAGCTTTTTCGGGGCGGGGAGATGGAGATGTGCTAGCGGGGAGCTGCGGCACCAGGGATTTTAATTTCTGCGTGGCAAAGCATCCAAATAGAGAGAGGGCCTTTGAGGAGACCCCCCAGTCACCATGGGGGGCTGGGCAGGCGTCGGGGTGTCATCAGCTCCCACGGAAACCTCGGAGGAAATAAAGCCAAGTTGGGCTTGGCATGGCAGAGTTGTGTTTCTTGATTAAATTAATGTGTATTGATATTTCTCCTGTTGTTTTGACTTCACAGGCTGTTTAAATTCAGGCTTGTCACAACAAAATACAAAGGAGGTTGCTCGGAGATTGATTTTTTTTTTTTTCCCTTTAATCCTGTCTCTGAAGAAGAAGAGTATTTTAAAATTTTATTTTTTTTCCCCCCACTGCTTCCAGGTTGACAGCCAGGGAAGGCTGCGAACATTAAAACTGTTGCGCAAATAATGATGTTAAAATGCCGAGCATACATTATGGAGGAGGGCGCTCCTTGATTGTAACGTACGAATCAATTTTCTGCGTCACAAAATCACCGACGCCGGGGTTTGCTTTGGTGATTTATTCCCTGGAATGACGATCCTGTGACTGCCTTTCCCTGGAGAGGGTTTGGTTTGGGTTTCTTTTTTTTTTGATGGGTGAAGCTTTGGTCTCCTCTTTGCTGTCACTGCTGTCTCCTCCCCGCCCCGGTGACGGTCCCCTCCGCTGCTTAAAAACAGCGGCTTTCATGCAAACCGCGTCCCAAAACGCTCCGCCAAGTTAAATAATGTAGTCACAAAACCAAATATTGAATAATGACTGAGGCAAGGATTAAGGGAGACAAGCAAGGAACAAAAGAGAGACTCTCAAGTGTTTTGAACACAAAATTGAGAAGACACAGATGTGCGGGAGGCTTTTTCTCTCTGCAGCCAGAGGACGCAGATTAAAGGGGTCCTCCAGGACTGCGCACCCCCAGCCAGCTTAAGCTGCCTAAAGACCTCTTTAAATCCAGCCTTTTCGACAAGCCCAGCTGGCTGGAGGAGTTTCTGCTGGGAATAAATTGAGAGAGCCATGGAATGGTTTGGTTTGGAAGGGACCTGAGGGGCCATCTCGTTCCAACCCTCTGCAGGGACACCTCTCCCTAGAGAACCTGCCACTAGAGAGCCTCCCGCTGGACCTTTTTAAATGGACGTCTGGGGAACACGTCTTGGTTTTTTTCCGGTGGAAACTTCCCGTGGGAGCTTTTCTGCGCTCACTTCTGGAAAGAAAACACCTTTTCTCTTTTTTCCCCTTGAAAGGCTGCAGCCCAGGCAGCGCCATCAACCCCGGTTCTTTACACAACTCTGGTTTTGTGGGAAGATTTAAATAAAAAATGCCAGAGGCGGGGACAAAAAAAAAAAAAAAAATCACAGGCATGTCGTTTCTGATGCAACTCGTGGGATTTTTCAAACCCACCTCGAAGTTGTTGAGTTGCAGTAACTCAGTGGGTAGCTGTTGGCTACTCATATGGTGAGAGAGGAACAGGCTGGAGGAATGTTGCACGGAAACTTATGTAAATGTCTTCTGTACAGCTCAGAGAAAGTCTAGGACTCCTCTAAATCTTAGAGTTGGAAATTCAGCTGGGAAGCCATAAATTCAGTAGATGTCTTTTCCTCAATAAATTCAGAATATTGGCCAGGGAAGAAGCATCCATGTTTCACAGAAGGAGTTACTGGACCTTCTGAGGGTTTCTTTTTTTCTTCCTGGTCCAGAAACAGTTGAAATGTAGCTCAGGATAAATTGCAAGGTGATGATTTACATGACAGGTGACACTGGCAAGCACATTATTCTCAGAGGAAGCATGAGATGGGATGTATTTACAGCCTGTCTGGGCAAATTACCCACTCTCAGATGTCTGGCATGTGCTTGTGTAGGAAATGCGTGTGTCCGAAAGAGCTGATAAAGGGGATGTGGGGAACAACAGTTAATAAATGCAGCCCCCCATGGCTGCTGCTGCATCCCTCCTGCTGAACTCTCGCCAAGTCCCTGATCTGGAGATGCTCTGAGGCTGGGTTGGAGTGAGGGATCACACAGAGGACTTTCCTTGCTGCTGCAGAGGTGGGATGGGCTCGGCTTTGCTGAGGAAAGGAGAAGGATCTGTGTTTGAGGGGACATCAGTGCTCAGAGCCCGGCGTGTTTTGCCCTTTGGAGCTGCAGGAGCCAACTCCTTGCCTCCTGTCTTCCTTCCTGAGGTTATAATATCCCATCCACCAGGGAAACTCCTCATTTGAGATCAAGCAAATTACCCTGCTCTTGCTGCTGCTGTTCCTTGGTCTTGTCAGGCTGGCTGTGATTTACTCTTAATATTTATCCCTCTTCACCGTATCTTTCCTGCTGATGAGTAAAGCAGAATAATGAAGTGGTGATGTTAGCTCTAAGCTGACGCCGTCCAAGGGGACTGCAGCTCACAGGCACGGATGGATTGGGAATTTCAGGGCAGTTTTGGAGGCCCTGATGTCCCCCATGGTAGCTGGTCATGACCCTGCCCGTGGAGACTGCTTTAGGCCATGTCTATTATGGATTATTGTGTTTCCAGAAGGTTTTTGTCTCCCCCACCCTGGGGCAGGGGGGGAGTTGCAGGACGATTGCTTTTTATTTGTGTGTGGGCCCACGGAAAGCTTGGGATCTCATCTGGTTTTTAAGGATCTGCTTCTGTTACCTAGCAGGTATTGTAGGTGGATGTGTAAATGAGGATCCTTCTGTTTACAAAGAAATGGATATATAGTATAAAAACAATTTACTTGTAAAAGACTCATCCTGCCTCCAGAATATGTTTGAATCTTAACACAAGACAAAGTAATTTAATCCCTCCCAAACCCATATGTTGTTTGCTTCTCATTTTTTCCAGCAAATTTTACCTTCATCAAAAGATAAATCAATTTGTAGCAGCTATCGGCAGCTCTTTAAGCTGCCGAATTGAACAGCTTAATTAGGGAAAATATATTAAAAGATCTGAGAGATGCTAACCCGTTCAGTGCCTCCTCTTGGTGCATCTGCGTGGTCTTGCTCATGTGTGGGGCTCCAGACCCCCTCCAGTTTTTGTTTGCTGCTGCTTTTACCTGATGCTTTGCGGTGTGGTGATGGCATGAGAGGTTTTACTGCCCTCTAAAACCAGGCAGGGCTTTTCTAGGCCTGTCCAGTTTGAGGATTTGAAAGTTTGTTCTCTTACACATTCTTTTTCTTTAAATTAAAGCAGTAATTTTTAAAAATTATTATAATTATTTAAGGGCTCTTCCCAAAGCACCTGGAAGCTGCCCTGTGTCTGTGAGCACCCCGTGCTGACCCCTGCCTGGAGCATGAGATGGAGCCATGGTCTCACAGTTCTCACACCCAAGTGATCAGACCAGGAACGATCTGGAGCACCTTTCCCGAAGATCCCCTCTCACTCAGGGCTGTTCCTGTGCGTGGTTTGCACTTCAGAGGGGGGATGGAAAAGGCACCCAATAAAAGTACAAACGGTGTGAGTCAGCCTGAATCTGCTGTTGTGCCTCGTTCTTCCCATTAGCAAATACCACGGATGAGTGTGTGGGGAGCTGGGTATCCCCTCCTTCCGAAATGACAGCTTGTTTCAGGGCTAAATTCATTAGTGATGCTGCTCTGGTGAACATTCCCAGCCTCCCAGCCTGGCTCAGCCAGTGCTGAGCACATCCCTGCCTCTCCCAGATACCCTGGGCAGGGGGGTGGCTGCTGTTGATCTTTCCATTGCCAGGATGAGGACAGGCCTCTGCTGGACCTGTGCTGGTGGGACAAAGCTGCTGTGGCCTCAGTCCCAGCCTTCAAAAACCTGCGAGGAAGTGGATTTTGGAAAGGAGTTTCCTGCTGCTTCCTGTTGGGGAGGATGAGCATCAGCTGAGGATTTCAGAGCTGTGCTTTGCAGCAAAGCTTCCAAACCTGACCTCTCTTAGGGCTCTTTCCTCGGGTGATGTGTGGGTCCAGGATTTCTAGGGATGAGCAGGCTCTGGACTGGCTTCAGCAAATAAGAGAATTCTCTTGCAGAGGCTGAGAATTCGCAGATCTGAACTACCCGAGGCTTGTGGGATGGTGATGGCCTACAACAAAAAAGCAATGTTTGGTTAATTTAAGCTTCAACTTGAGGTGCTGAGATAAAACAGAGTTGATATCAGGGTAGCCTTGCTTCAAAGGCAGAGTATTGTCAGCGCAGAGCGAAGTGTTCTCCATCTGTTCCCGTGGCTGTTAGGAGCCAATATTAGATAGCTCCGCTGCAGGCTGGGAATCTGCGACTGAGGGCTCGTGGCAAAAGCTTCATGTGGGAAGTTTTTTCCCTCTTTTGCCTTGCCTTAGGTTAACTCACACCCGAACCAGTCAGGCTTTGCAAAACTGAGTGTTCCTGGTGATGCCTAGAACTCGTTTAACATCCTCCCCTTCAGCCCTGGAAGGATGGGGACAAAAGGGAAGGTGAAACATCAGCTGCAGGATCTCCTTGTCACCATCCTGGAAACCTCCTAATGACCTAAGGAGTGCTTTCCTTGCTCTTGGAGCTTGTAACACATGACAGACCTTGAGGTTTTTCTTCTTCCGCCTCATGGTTTTGGTTTTTTTTGCTCTGCAGAAACAGAGACGAAGTTTGGCTGCTGAGGGAAACGATGAAACTCAGAAAACGAGAGGTCTTGTGACAGGCTAACACCTCAGCTTGCTTTGAACTTGATAGTGAAATATATAGACACGATTTTCGTTGCAGGTGGCTTTTTCCATGGTAGCAAGTGGGTATCTGTGCCCAGCCCCACACGTGTGTGTGCATGCACAGTTATTCTTGCCTCAGCACAACGATTTCCCAACGATCTCTTACCCATCCAAGACAGATTGCTTTTCACGGTTCAGTGGCCGCAGCTCAGGCATCCATTTTAATCAATAAAACAGTCAAAAGAGAGAATAGATTTACTTGTTTCTGGTTTTTTACATTTAATTGAAAATTTTCGAGTGATTACAAACATAGCTATTGTATAGATTGTGGAGTTTAGAGGACAATAAGTGCCAAAAGAAAGATGTCCCCGGAGCCCAACCTCTTCCCCTCGTGATGCACGATAGATGGTGGTGGTTTGTGCCTGGCCTCGTCCTTCCTTCTCCTTCCTCGGGGTCTGTAAAAAGCGGGATGGATTTAGTGGGGCTGCACCCGGACGTCGCAGGGATGTCTGTGAGGAGCAGCGTTAAATCCTCCTACGTGTGGGGAGGGAGAATCTCCCTTCACACAGAGCGTGGAAGAACCAAGGGAAACCTGGAGATTCATCTTCCTGTGAGACACTTGGTCACCAAACACATGCGAGGATGGACCAGAAAATCTCTCCAGACCCAACAAAAAAGGGTTTAATTTTAATGAGAGCTGATTGAAGAGCAGTTTCAGAGCAAAAGAGCTTTTGGTCGTCAACAGGGAGGAAAATGTATAATTTCTGTCGTGTTTTCATGTCAAAACCAATCCCCTTCTTTAGAAGGAAGCCAAGGGGATAAATAATTGGATGACAGGAGGGGTTTGGGATATTTCCTAGTGCCCAAAGGTGCTGCTGTGGTATTTATATGCCTTATTAGCAGGTAGGTTAACCTTCCCCACTGGACATTGCATTTGCTTATTTAATCTGTTCACTGTTGTCAATGTGAGTGTCCAAAGGTGGGTGTGTTTGTGGGGGTACCACATAAATAATAACCCTCTCGAAATCTGAATAAATGTGTGCATGCAGCAGTGATTTCTTGTGTGGCCTTGGGAAAGGGGTCTCCTGGACACTCATGGTTTTGGGGCTTGCAGCTTGCATTGATACCTGATCAACTTCACCTTTCTTCTGGGAATTCTTTGGGAAAAATAACAAGCCATGCTGTCTCTCTGGTTGTAAATTTAATAAACCTGGAAGCAGCACAGCAGCTGAACATATCAAAGCCATAGACTGTTAACTCCGGCGCAGGAAAACGATAAAAACAGTCCTCGAGACCCCTGCGCTCTCTGCAAAATGAGATCTGAGTCCTCTCTAAGTTGTTTTTAATAGCTGGAATTACTGAAGATTGGTGTTTACCAGGCAGTAGGTTTGTGAGGGAGCTGCCTGGTGGGTGCCCATGGTGATATCATTTCCAGTGGTATCCCTGGGATAACCTCCCGAGCACACAGGTCTCCTCACAAATCAACGCTGAGCCCTGTGTGCCAGCTCCCAGATGGACAATTTCCTCCATTCTTTTATTGTCATCTCTGATTTCCTCGGCTTCATTGCCTGCTGGAAGCAGATTTGTTCCACTCTGGAGGAGTGGTCGTCACCCTCCAGGGCCGCTGTCAGCCCACAGGGAGTGTGGCTTTGTCCCCAGCAGCCCCAACCCAGGCTGCAGCTCTTAGGAACCTGGAAATTCCAGGTTTGGAGATTCCATCAGGGAAGAAAAAAATGGCTCACGGGGTGGTTTCATGCACAAAGTGAGGCGTTTTTCTCCATTTTATCCCTGATATGACGTTGCAAGCTGGACAACCCCAAAGCAAACGTTGGATTATGTGCAAACACACCCCAAAGAGTTTCCAGCAAAACTGATTTTGCTGCCACCAAAAAAGTTTATAGATTAGGGCTATTCCCCTCTTGGCAGCATTTTAACTCTTCATCCCCATCGAGTTCTAGCGATTTTGTGGGATTTTTCCCCCCTGCATATCCCTCACCAGAAGGAAATGAACGTTTTGAGGAAGAACAGATCCTTTTCACAATTTTCTTTGAAACGCAAAATCAAGTTCTCTGTCAGGAAAAGCTTCAAATGGAAAGCTCTGACCAGCCCAAATTAGGGGGGACTCAATTTACTCTGGGAGAATACTTAGAGAGCTGCAGATGAAAACTGCAATTTAAGTGCCTAATATTATAATTATACACCGATGTGTTTTATTAATGGGATTGAATGCTCGTAGCTTTGTAGTAATGAGCTTTTTTGAAGATCCGTGTAATAGAGTTTTCTGATGGTGAGGACCCCGCCACGCTGTTCCTTCTGAAAAGCACCTTGAAACTCCTGGAGTAGCCAGGGACAGGGTTAATTCATTGACTTGAGCAGTAATTAGTTGCCCTTCTCCTGGAGGAGCCCTTCCTGGAGGGGAAGAGGAGCCCAAACCTCCCGCGTGCGGCGCCGCGTGGATGATCTGGAATTTTATTGTGGTGGGGCGAGTGACTCTCCAGCAAATGAAGCGTTTGGGGAGCCTCGGAGATGAAAGGTTTTGTGTTGACAAATTAGCACTTAGCAGATTGCTGGTATTGAAGAGCCGGGGGTTTGAGCTGTGTGTACGGTTGGGCCTTTTTAACACAGGAAGAAATCATTTTCCCATTCTCTAACAGCATTTGAATGCACTTCTGGTAATAAATAAGGAGAAAAAAAGTGAAACCCTTGAGTCGTTTCCTGGGCCAGGGCACCCCCTCCCACCAGGGTGAAGCTGGGTCAGTTAAAAAGATTCATGTCTATGGCTTGCATATTCCGTGTGGAAAGACCTGGAATGATCCTGACCTGGGTTCTGAAATAAAGTCTTTAAGATAAATTTCAGTTTTAAACAAAATGTCACTACGGGATATTCTGACAGTTTTAATTTTTTTCCTTACTGTGAAATTATCACAACTCACTTTCCTGGGAATGAATTTTGACTTGGAGAAATCAACAGGTTGTATTAATTATATTAATAACCACATTAATTGTATAACAGCGCATAAGAATTCAAGGCCTTCTAAGGCTGAATAGGGAGAGCATTGAAAATAAAAGTGGCAAATTGTAGAGCTGTTCTAGTGTGAGCTGGATGTGTCTCACTTGGTATCTTTTGACAGGGAAAAGTAACTTTTCAAAACCCACCACAATGTTCTTTACAAATCCTGCTTTTCTCTAAATGCTTCCCTTCTATGCTGGAGCATAATTAGCTTTTGTCAACTTTTCTATGGGCAGTTTTCATTTTGCACTTTCTTTGGGTGCCGTGGCTGCTTTTCTAGAATAGCTGAAGTTTTTTTTTTTTCTTCTTTCCCTGGCATCTTTAGTCTCCAATTTTCGTGGAGAAAAAACCTCATGTTTGGCCTCCCCTCGCTAGTTAGGTGTCCTTGATGCATTTATTTAGGAAACGCAAAGCCAGGCAAGTGTTCCCCTTCTCCCTCTGTTAATTAACCCAATGTGTACAGTCACATTTCATTTGGCAGCCTGACTGGAGGGCCCAGCTGCTGGGAGATGAGCCATGAGAGGGGAAACAGGAGCTTTGTGCTGAGTTAATACGTGGATTTTTGGAGCTTGTTGATGTTCCCTAGAACATCTGCTCCTTGGCACTTGCCTGTCCAGCTCAACCTGGATCCTTCCAGGAATGGTGGAACAAGGAGAGGTGGGGAAACGGGGGTGCAAATGGGAAAATGGGGTGCAGAGTGAGAGACTTCCCCTGCTGCTGACGGATGCTGGTGTCTGCACCAAAGAGCAGAATCTTGGGAACTTCTTCAGGGCAAAACCTCCCTCCCAAGGCCAAGGAGCCACGTCTGGCTCTCAGCAGCACCCTCGGTGACTTGTGGCACGCTGGGTTTCGTGCGGGAGGGATGGCAGGGGATGGAAGGTCCCTGTCCCCTGCGTTCTCCATCCCGTCCTGCATCCCTCCTGCCCTTCTCGCTCGTGGCCGCTGTCGGTAACGAGGTGGGAAGACCGGGCAAGGAGACAGCTCCAGTGCCACCCTGTCCACCCCCACATTATCCTGCCTTATTACATTGTAATAAATTGAACCATTCCACTTCATTATTTCATATTTGAGGAGATTTATAGATTGTCCTGGTGGCTGAAGAGGCAGTGATTAAAGGAGCAGTGTGCTAATGAATGAGCCTCAGCACAAAGCCTTTTTAATTAATGCACAGCCCAGGGGCTGTAAACGCCTTGCTGATAACAAGCCTGGCCCATTCAGGACATGAACTGACAACTTTGCAGAGAATGAAGGCTTATGTGGAGACATGGGTATGGTATTGAAATGGCAATTAAGGCTAATAAAATGATTCGTCTGCCCATCCATCGCCCTCCTTCCCTGTGCCCGGCCCTGTCTCTGCCTCGGAAGTAATGGCAGGTGGAGATTTCATTTGGCTCCTCCAGCCTTTCTTGGTGATTTAATTTACAGGCTGCATCTGTTCCTTGACGAGGCTCTTTCAGTCACGTTAGAAATGGATTTTCACTCCAGGCTATTCTGAACTCGCTGGAAATTTCCCTGAGTCAGATTATTTCGCCCAGTGTTTATGGCTGGTTTTCTTTTTATTTCTTAAAAACTTTTCTAATGGAGTGTCTTGCTGGGAGGGGAGGCAGTGAACTTGTTGGCAGTGCTGTCCATCCATCCATCCATCCATCCATCCATCCATCCATCCATCCATCCATCCATCCATCCATCCATCCCTCCATCCATCCAGCACTGCCTCTGGGCTGGTCAGAGCACTGGGATAAACAGAGCGGGCTCACACAGCTCTGGGAAAGAGGGAACCTGCCAGGGTGAGTTGTCAGCTTGCTTCAGGATAGCCTCAAATATGTCCCTGATTTCTGAGGGGTTTCAGGGCCCTTTCCTGCACATCCTGTGCTTGGCAGTGTCGGTGTCGGTCCATTCCACGCTTGGAAAAAGTGACTTTGACAAAGGGCCTTAAGGAATGAGTCAGTGCTTAAATAAACAGTGACAAACGGGAGGTACCCCTCATCCTTGGGAAGTTGGGGGGCAGATGAACAGCACGGACAGGTCGTCGCTGCTCCACTGAACTCTGAGGAACTGCCCTGGTTTGTGCCATACCCTGCGTGGTGGTGCTGAAATGCCGTGCCCTGGGTCAGCCTTGTGGCAGAACGCCCTTGGGGTGCTCAGGGATCAAACCCGGCATCGCTGATGCCTGGCAGCTCTGGAGAATTTGGGAATGCTCTACTCCTCTGAGCATCCCCCGTGGCTTGGGAGAGATGAGGAGCCCAAATCCTGGCACCATCCCTTCTTCCCACTGTTCAGCTTCTGCATTTTGCATCACCGAATCCCTGACAGGTGGAAGCACTATTTTTCAGTAAGGGACGTGGGAAGAGGAGGTGGCAAACTTTTGAAACAAAGTCAAAAAAAAAAAAAAAAAA
>VZRQ01005618.1:288612-313781 GCA_013397975.1 Machaerirhynchus nigripectus | reverse complement strand
AAAAAGGACAAAAATATAAATGATGCTGCTTGTGGCCTGCAGATTTAATGATATTTGCCCATTTGATTGATGAAGATGATGAACGAGGCTTCGTGGCCTGTTGAGGGTGAAAAGTCTAAGTACCAGGACGGAGAGTGAATCAATCACTTCCCGCTCCCGTGCCAGATGGGATCATCAGTTACCTGCGGATCCCGGCAGCGCCGTACATTACCCCTGGCTGAGGGACGGCACATCAGCCGTGGCTGCTGCCTCCTCTCCGCAGAGATCGATAATCCATGGCCAGGGGAAGCAGCACCACCTAAATGAAACCACTAAAACTCCTCGCCAACTTTATTCTTGCGTCAGGTTTTGTTTGCTAATATACACGTTCTGGCAAAGTGTCTCACAGGGGTTGGACTGGACGCTGGGCCATGCAGGGCTGGGCTCTTCAGGGCCAGGTGGGACACAGGAGCTGGAGCACGTGGGGAAAAGTGCTGGTGGTTTGTTGAAGAGTAATCGTCTCTGAGTGCTTGCAGTGCCCATGTGTTGCCCTGAGTTTTGCAGTCTTTCGATGTTTTCATTCCTGTAATAGAATTTCTCACGCATTTTCTGTAAACAAGGGCCGTGTTTTCCTACCGACCTTTATTGTTTTCATTCTTTTCATAAGGCGGAGAAATACGATAGACTTTTGGTCTGACCAGTGCCATTGAGAGGTGGTAACCCCATCCTCCAATCCATGGTTGTTTCTAAAAAGATATATAACTGACTGAATAAAGAGGCCAGGCCCTTCTTTTGCCCCTCTTTTGGCCCTGGCTCCTATCCTGACAGAACGGTGTCTGCGTGGTTCTTTTCGTGTCCAAGTACGACACCCATGTTTTTTGTTTTGTTTTGTGTGTGTTTTTACAGTCTTTAGTCAGTATTTGAGCACTTGCTCATCATGTCCATGCTGAAACCCGCAGTGTGGAGGTGAAAAATGGTTCTGTCCCTGCTTTGGGCAGAGGGATTTGGGTTGCAGGGCTGCATCTCGATGCTGGACTCCTACAGCAGTCAGAGACCTCATTCCTCGGGCATCACGAGCCATGTCCTCCACGTGCCCTCCCCATGTTACACCTTCTTTGGGCCAGCGCTGTAACTTTATTCTTTGGAGGTGCATTTGCCTTTCACTTGGCAGAAGTCCATGAATTGTTTGAGGGTGTGTTGGTAAACAGGGTTTGACAAACAGTGCCTCAGAACCGTGTAACAAGCTCAGGACTTGGGATGTTCATCAAAAGTTTTGGGGTTTTATATTTCCTCAGTTCCACCAACCTTGTGAGCAGAGCCAATGTGATTTATGGCTTTGTGTTATGTTCCTGTGAAACTTGCAGGATTTTGATATAAAATTCTCCCGGCTTTAACTATCAGGTTTCACCTGAGCCCTGTTTTGGAGGCCGTTAATTCTTTATGTTGTCATTTCTGAAGACCCTTTTACAGCAGGAGCTCGGCATTATATAGCACTTAATAATGGGCATGTTACACTCCAGAGTAAAGAACATTCTGTGTGTTCAAACCTCTCACAGTGATCACTGCAGCTGCCGATGGCCAGGACAAATGCGCCCAGTGTTTTGCAGTGTATTTGTGTAGGGAAGCACCATTCTGCTCAGGTAGTTTTGGGGTTGTGATTTATGCTCAGAGGTGCTGGAGGACTTTCACACTCTCTGAGTTCTGTTGTCTAGTAAAGTCCCAAGCTGTGTCGGTGGAGAGGGAGAGCTGCCCTTGGGAAGAGTCCATCCCTCCTGTTGACTTGGTCCATTGACCTCTCCAGTCTATTATCAGGACTCATTGGAGAGCTGGCCTTAATTACCTGGCCTTAATATTATGAGTTTAATGTCCTGCTCAGACAGAGGAGCTGTCACATGCAGAAGTCCTCGCCAACCATGAAGAACACGGTGGGAAGCAAAGGAAGGAGACGCTGTGGTGATGCAGGGAAGGAGCAGCTGAGCTCCTTGTGCGTGCTCCGAGGTTTAAGACCCTAAGAAGGGAGATGTGGTGGGCCAGGCTTGGTCCTGTCACAGCACACGCAGAGCCAGCACGTTAAACTTCTAGCCACAAGTGATGTGAAAACAGGAGGATGGGGTGAATTTCGGACTGGGATGGCTCAGCACTGTTTTTTCCCCTGGATTTGCTGCAGGCGCCTTGCATGACCTTGAGGATGTTTTCAAATCTTTCTTTGCTTCTTGTATCTGGGCTTTCTAGGGCAGGGAGCATCTCTTACAGTGTCTACTTAATCGAGGCTTGCCTCTCGTTTGAAGTCTCTGGGCACTGCTTTTGATATCAATAACAATCATGATAGTGAGAGACCAAAGACAAAGGCACAATTCCCAGGAAAAATAGAGCACTGGTGCTCTCCTGTATGGGTAATTCAGGGGTGAGGTACGTAGATGGGTTTTGACAAGAAATAAGAAGTACTGGGGAGCTCAGCCTGCAGTTCTAGTGGGGACTGAAAGCTGGTGTACAACAAACAAGCTTTCCAGACCTCCCTGTGCTCTTTTTCCTGGGCAGGAGGGTAGGAAGGGAAATACAAATGCTTCCTAAGAGGATCTGTTTGAATTCACAGTGCCTAGAGCAGGGTTGTGAGATGGGCCCTGAATCACAGGCAGGAGCAGAGGATTTGGGGAGAACAGCCTCCCCTAATAAATCAAGCAGCACCTAACTCGCAAATACGTAGAGTTTTTTTACAGGTTGGAATTGCTGGCTAAATCCAGGACTTCTATCCAGCCCACTGCAGTCATTAGAGAGGGCCTTAAACTCATTCTCTCCTTTTCATTAGCATTGACCATTAGCTCTGGAGAGCCTTGTTATTGATATAAATGTCTTTGAAACCTCCCGAGCTCTGGGCTTTGACCGATTTCATAGGCTGGTTAGGGAAAATGTTTCTTTTCATCAGTTTTGAATTTGTCACTATTTCAGTGGAATCAAAGGGGACTCCTTGTGTTGCAAGGCAGGGAGGGTAGAAATACCAGATGTACTTTGTCTCTCTCATTCATTAATTCATATACATTTATCATAAGACTTCCTATTTGTCTCCTTTTTAAGATAAATAATCTCAGCCCTTCCAATCCCCTGTCATATGGAGACAAGAATGATTTAAAGGAGCTGGAAAAGTTCCATATGACAAGGGATACAGAGATTCAAATGTTGAGTCTGGTCCTTTCATTTCTGGAGGACAGAGCAGAAGATGGAGATGACTGGGCCGAATATCCTGGTTTCTCTGCAGGTGTCCTGTGGCTAACACAGGGAAAAGTGCACGGAAACACACCTGTCCACCCCATTTTTGATGCTGATAACACATTCTGGGCTGTGATAAGTTTGAATTTAGCATGGAATGAGCTAAATTTGATAGGAGCTGTCTGTATGGCCTCGTAGTCCCAAACTCAAAACTGGATGCTGAACATGTTCGAGTCATTCCCTCCGCAGGAATGTTTCATAACTTGGCTGAGGTTGTAGCTTTGGTGTTTGCTTAAGATCTGATCTAGATCTCCTGTAATTGCAAGGTGTCTTCTGGAGGATTTGGAAGAGCCAGGCTGCCTTATTCCCTTCCTCCTAATTTGAAGGTTATGCGTCGCTGTTTTCCCCTGGAACACGACAGTCTTTCCCGGGATCCTCGGGAGGATCAGAGGAGGAGTAGCAGCAGCTCTGTTTTAGGGTACTAATCCTCCTGTAAATCCCAGCATTTGTGTATCTCTACTAATCATTCCTGGCACTTGAATGATGGTTTAACACACCCATAAAGAAACAGAGTAAACACTGAGCTAATCCTCTCAGTGCCCGGGGAGCAGCAAGGTGAGCAAGCAGTTAATGTTTGTGGGGTAGGTGGGGCTGCTCTCGCTTCCCCAACAGGGAGAGGACCCTGGGAGCAGCTGATGCCAGGAGAGGTGTCGGGACAGGAGGCCCAGCTCACCTGAGGGACGTCTCTGCAGCATCCTCACCTTACCCCTCACATTGGAGCTGCCTGTGAGCTCAGACGGAACCAACTGCTTGAGAAATCTCTCCCTGCAGCCCAACCTAATTTGTGCTGTCAATCCCCTGCTCGCCTTCCCACGCTCGTATTTAGCACCATTGATTTATTGGATTGCAGGAATATTAAGAAGCTCAAACTATTAGTCCTGATTATAACTTCTTGGCGGCTTCATCACTCCATGTGTCTTGCCGTGCTCCGAGGGAGCCTGGGCCCCTCGCTGGCTCCCGGCAGCTATCGAGCCTCAATTTACCACCACCCTCCTCCTCTCTGCCTTTCCCTGCTCTCCCAAACTTTCCCAAACACGCCTTTCTTGCAGCCACAGGTGTTTTTGGGAGGGCATGGAGGAATGGAACAGCTTTCCCAAGCTGAGATGAACTCATCCACAGCAGAGCCAGGGAGCTGAGGTAGCTTGTGTCCTTGCCCCGATGTTCCCAATGCATTGGAGCTTCCCTAATTTCTCCTCTGCTGCTTCCCATCCCTTCGCTCCCTCTGGCCATTGCCAGTTCTCCTGCAGTTGGCGCCGCCTTTTCTTTCCTACCTTCAGTGTCCTCTTGGAAAATCTCAACATCCTTTGCCTTAGAGCAGCCTCCAGACTGTCTTCCCTTCTCATCCCTTTTCCAAGCCCTGGGTGCTTCCAGAAAGGAACGGGGACATCCTGAGTACGGATGGGAATGCATTTAGAGAAGTAAGCACCACTGGCAAAGAGATGCTGCAGTGGCCCTGGTTTTGAAGCTGGCCTGGATCAAGAGATAAACAGCCTCTGGCAGTGAGGGAGGGGGAGAGCAGGGAATTTGGGGCGAGAAAAGTGCTGAAAGGAACAGTCTGTGCTCCACACTGTGCCTGGGGGGTTTGGTGTGTGCAGATGGACCAGGCCCCGCTGGGCTCCAGCTGGGGTGTGAGTGCAGGGACACTGCTTGGAGGGGCTGTGTGAGCTTCCCCTGTCAGCACCAGGGTTTTGGGGGTGTTTTTTGGGGGTGTGCACCCTGCTCTGCGGTTGGGCTCTGTGGGGGTGCAGCAGAGTTTGTGTTTGTTGGCTTTGCAGCTGTCCTGTCCTTCTGCTTGGCTTTCCCCCCACTGATCACAAAGGATTCTCCTGAGCCTCCAGGCTGGGGTCACTGGTGTTTATTGCCTGCTGAACAGGCTGGTGGGGTCTGGCAGCTCCCACTGCCAAAGCTGTGCTTTGCAACAGGGACCAAGGCTTAGGGGAAATGGCCTAAGAGGAGTTTGTTAGTGGGGGAAAAAATAAAGGGAAAAGGCTTTTAGCTGAGTCTGAGAGTTCCACATTATTAAGATCAGAGCTGCTCTTACCTCTGCAGTGCCCTCTAAATGATGCCAAGGTCTCCCAAAATCCAGGTGGCTGGGAGCTCGCTGCCTGGGGTTGCCAGCTGTGTGATGCTTTGGAGAGGGTGTCATGTCCCCTGGTGACTGTAATGGGTGGGGGGAGAGGCAGCAGGATCCCACCACCACATCCCTCCTCATCTGCATCCAGGAGAGAGCTGCAGCCAAGCTGATGGGAGTGGCATCCCCACTCCTGAGCCTCCTTTCCTGCCCCTCAGAGGCTCCGTGGTGAGAGAAGAGCTCTGGCTGCAGCCCTGTCCATCTTCCATCGCTCAGGGCCTCAGGAACGTTTCAGAGGAAAGGTTTCCAGTCTGCTGGCTCGAGGCTGGATAACGTCTGGGTGAGCTGCTGCTGAGTGATGGCTGGGGTGTGCTCCACAAGGACCCGGCCCTTTCCCAGGCAAGCCTTTCCATCATGCTTCCAGCCCCGTGGCCACTGCTTCAGCCTAATTACAGCAGCACTGCTTAATAGACTTCGGAGCTTCGACCGCGTCTCCCGGCCTTTACTGCCCGAGGAGCACCAGTCCTGCCGGTGTGGGTGGAACCAGAGAGGGCTCCTGGAATCACAGAATATCCTGAACTGGATCAGGATCATCCAGTGCAGCTCCTGGCCCTGCACAGACACCCCAACAAACCCACCCAGTGCCTCAGAGCAGTGTCCAAACTCTCGTGGAGCTCTGGCAGCCTCGGGGCTGTGCCCATTCCCTGGGGAGCCTGGGCAGTGCCCAGCACCCTCTGGAGGAAAAATCTTTTCCCAGTCATTCTAAAATCCACCCTAACAGGTCCTGTTTCCCCATCCACCACTTCCAGGGAAGGACAGCAGCACCACTGGCAGCCGGAGTTTTAGCTGCTGCTCTCGCCTTCAGCAAACAGAAGTGAAGGACACTCTGGGTGGATTTGGATGCTCGAATTAGTACTGAACAGGTCCTCCATCCACTTCCACCCCTCATCCTTTCCCTTCTCCAGCCTTGCTCCCTGCTCCTGCAGCCCAGAGCTGGTGTCTGAGATCGCAGCAAACACGTTACTCACGGAGCAGCTGGCCTGCTTAAGGACCTAAATTTATTTCATTTTCTAAACTGCAGCTGGGAAAAAATAAGAAGCCATTAGGCTGTCAGTTGTCAGAGCTTTACAGGAGCATCAACACATCATGTTTTTCTTTACTGAGACATTAAATGTGTCAAGAGCCAGTGATGGACTGTGTGGATCAGATTCAGAGGGCAGAAGGGATGGCGAGCGAGGGCAGGATGGTTTTTTCTGCTCTCCCGGTGCTGCTGGGCTCCAGAGTCTCGGGAATGCTGTGCTTTCCCAAATGTCTGAGTCCTGCAGCTGCTTCACCTTAATGGGACCGGTCACAGGTGTCTGCAGGGGTGTCAGCAGGGAACGCCGAGCTCGGGTGCTCGCCCATTGCCGGATGAAGCGGGAGCACAGGTCTGTGGTGCAGCCCTTGTGGGCAGGATTTGGATGCTGCCGGCAGCCAGGAGCATTTCTCCCCATTTTCTCTCCGTCAGGAGGTTAATGACTGCCTGACCACGGCACTGTGCCAGGGCAGGGAACTGACAGGCAGAGCAATGTGGAAATCGTGACTTAAGCTAAGGAGAATTCAATGTGAATGGAGGTTTTATTATTTCCCAAAGTACAGCTGGACCCAGGATTTTTATTTTGTTTCTCCCGAGTTTGTCAGATGCCCAGAAACTTCCCAAAACCTTCAACATCGCAAGGCTCTCCCGAATGCAGTGTTTGGTCTGCACGTACACGAGATGTGTGGCAAATATTTTATTTCAGATGCTGGCATATTTGCACTGGCACTGACTGCATTCCATGTGAGTGATGAAAGGCCCTGTATAAATACGGTGTTTCCACTGGTATTGATTGCATTAGGACTGCAGTTCCACTTGCAGTGGGGCTGCCTGCAGGATGTGTGTTATTAGACTGGCACTCACCATCAGTGCCTGCCTGCGCCCACTTTCCTGTTCCTCCAGTTGTGTCTGTCTCACGCAGGAATGGAGCTGTGGAGGCAGAGCCGAGGCTGGGCTTGGGATGTTGGGTTTTCCTGCTGCACTGACCTGCCCAGGGCCGAGCCTGGGTGGTTCTGGACCTGAGCAGGTCTCCCCGCTTGTGCAGGGGACTGGCTGATGCTCTCCTGCTTGTCACTGCTCGCTGCCTTCAGCTGGACGTCCCCTCACACACGGGGTGGACTGGCTAATGCTCTCCTGGTTGCCACTGCTCGCTGCCTTCAGCTGGATGTCCCCTCACACACGGGGTGGCTGAGCAGCTCTGCTCTGCTGGCAGCTCCCTCCTGCTGTGTGGAGACCCCTAAAATTCCAAGATGCCATTTAAAATTCCTTCTCGCCCTCTGTGCTGACCTCCTCATTACAGACCCAAATTGCCTCGGATATTCTGTGTAGTAAAATGTCTCTTCTTCTTTGATTCAACCTCTGTCTCTTTTTTTGTTGTTTTTTTTTTGTTTTGTTTTGTGAGATGAGGTGCTGCGGGCTCAGAGGCGGTTTTGATATTTTCCAAGTCAATATCTCCTCCTGCTAGGAACAAGATGTAATCTGTGTGCGTGTGCCTTCACAGGCTCACACAGAGCAGCATCAGGCCCCTGGAACAGGAAGAAAGGGATGTGCATTCCCCAAATGCAGCAGGGAGCTCTGACACTGCTTCTCCCTGGCCTCTGAAGCTGGTGAGAGGATTGCCCTTTGCTCCCCTGCCCTGGAAATGTCATCCTGGGTGGAGAGGGAGTTCTGTGCCTGCTCCTCGCCCGAGGCTGAGGCAGCTCCGTGGCAAACTGACGAGGAGCAGATGCTTTGAGCTCAGGAAGGGTTTTCCCTGCCTGGGCAGGTGTTAATGGGAAAGGTTACAGGTATGATGGGGAGTGAGGACCAGAGAGGGAAGGGGCAGATGGATAAGGCAGGAGGTGGGAAGGATGGGAGAAGGAGAGAGAAGCAGGATGTCTGTGCAGGGCTTCCTTCATCCACTCACTTAATTAGAGAGGAGACCCCAGCCTGGCCACCCCTGAGCCTTTGAGGAGTGGTGGGGGTTTGCTCTGGGCTCTGCCTCTGGCCTCAGCCACTGCCCCAGGGAATCTGCCTAACACTTGAAGAAAGCCAAAATACTTTTTAAAAATCCATGAAGGGGTAAAAATGGGGAGAGGGAGGTGGGGATGAGGAAGGGACACAAAATACACTCCCTCTCTGACAATCCACATGAGTTTGAAGTCAAAACATTCTGTGCATGTCTGTTTTTTTGCTTCCCTCACCACCTGGTAGCTATTATCAGATGACAATTTATTCCAGGCATCCTCTTGGGAAGAGATTTCATGAGCATCAAGATTTTAAATCCAGAAAGGGCCATGATTAGCACGGTGTGTGCCTGAGCCAGTGTTTGGCTCCCCTTCCCATTGTGGGCTGTGCCCCTTGCTGGGGCTTTGTGTGCATTCCCCTGGCAAAACCTCAGGATTTGGCTCTCAAGTCTGGAGTCCAGGAGCCTCCACTGGCCCTTGAACCACCTCTCCAGGAAGAATCTCCAGCCACAGCTGGGGGAAGGAAGGACTCTTGCAGCTTGGCTGGGAGAAGGTGGGAGAGTTGTGCCCGGGCTCTGGGATGTGCTGGAAAAGGAATTTCGTGTGACCTCGGGAGGTTTGCAGTGCAGATGGAGATGGCTGCAGAGGAGCAGGTAGATCGAAGGAGCACCTGTGTTTCCCTGGAAGGAGAGGATTCCCTCAGCAAACCTCAGCAAACCTCAGCAAACCTCAGCAAGCCTCGACGTGGTTGTCTCTGATTCAGGAGTTTATCATCAGGATAAATTGCTGCATCAGGCAGAGCCTTTTGTCTTCGCTTCTCCTTTGCCTCAGAGGCTTATTAGTCAAATTGATAACTATTAGAATATTACTTTGCTGCTAATGACTTGGTAATAGGCTGCACTGGGATGTTGCAGCTCCAAAACCTGCTGTATTTATTGGAGAGAATGGCTTTTCACTGTGTATTCCGGCTTCCTGAGCCTTCTGTCGTTAGAGAATTCTTCCCCCGGTGTAAAATCCCACCCCAGCTCCTGCTGCAGTCGCCCTCTGGACACCCTGCTTCCCATATTCCCTAGAAGTGCCTCCCTGGTGCCGCAGCCAGGCGTGACACACGGGGCTGTGAGCACCTCGGTGCCTTGCCAACGGTGAAAATAGACTTGTCATGTTTGGTTTGGTTTGGTTTCCAGCAGATGTATTCACAAATAACTTCATTTGATGGCAATGATGGGGAAAGAAAAGAAAACCATCCCCATGATTTTCTGAATGTTATCCAATGATCTATAAAGCTAGGCAGAAATTTAAAAAATAAAAAGGGAAAGAGAAAGGAGGGATTGTGAAGAGTTTGACAAGTATGTCAGTGTTTCTTGAACACATTACAGCACACAATTCAGTTGGCTGGAGCTCCTGGTTTGCTTCAGTGCTGGCTCCTGAGTGCTGAGCGGGGCCACGCTGCCTGTGCTCCCAACACGCGAGGGACACGGCACGCAACGGAGTGCAGGAAAAACCAGGGAGCCTTTCATACCGCTCCCAGGGCTGCAGTGATGGTGTTTGAGGAGGGAGGGGTGTGATCAGATCGCTTTGGTGGTCCCTGCTGCTCAGTGTCTGCTGCCAGAGCTGCAAGCCCCGGGGTTTACAGGGCTCGGCGTGGTGGGATCTGCAAAATCCGGGGAGTGCCGGTCTGGATTTGCTTCTGGCTCGCTCCCACTGCAAACCCAAAGTTCCCAAGAGTGCTGGACACAGCAGGAGGAGCAGGAGGCCAGGTGTGATGCAGGGGCAGTGCCAGCAAGTGTCCCACGGTGCCCGGGAGGTGCCAGAGCTCCTCTCCCCGCACTGCAGCTGCATTAGGAACCTGCCCAGGTGCTGCTGGCCACAGGCAGCCTCGGGTGTGCAGATCCAGGATTCTGGGAGGAGCTGGGCCAAGCCATCCCTGCCTGCAGAGTCCCACTGGAGTGGTGCTGGTGGTGCTTTGTGCCTCATAAAAGCAGAGGTGCTGGGTCAGTCCAGCCAAGCAGCTGCTGCCCCAGCGCCTCCATCACGCTGGATTTTGGTTTGCTGTTGTTTAAAAGGTGGATTTGTTTTGTTGGTGGGCGAGGGAGAGGTGCCCAAGCAGAGGGGCTGTGTCACTGCAGCTCTGGATTAGGCAGCGTGAAGCAAGGAGGGGGAAAATACAAGCAAATAATAATAATAGTAATAATAGAAGCGGAATAAAAAATAGTGCCATAGGAAGATTTAATGCAAATTCCCTTCCTGTCCTGACTGTGTGCCTGGTGACCAATTCTGTGACACCGGGTTTGGTCACCAGGACCAATGCTCTGAGATGGGACAAGGGACCTGGAGCTGGGTTTCTCGAGCGCCCCAAGGAGCCTGGTGCCCCATCTGAGGGCTCGTCTCCAGGCGCCTGGAGGCATAGTGTGAGGCTTTGTCTCTTGTTTAGAGAGCCTTGGCTTTTATAAGTTCAAAAATGAGATGGCAAATTGAATTTATTCATGAGCATGGAGGCTCTCTGGGGTTTCCTCTTTAATTCAGTAGACTTGCTTTAAGGGACTCTGTTTTAGCAGAGGAAGGATGGAATTGGTGCTTTCATCTTTCAGGCCTCCTTTCCTGGTGTTCCCCCCTTGCTCCCAGCTCCTGCAGAGTCTGTCCAGAGCAGAGTTGTCCCTTTTTGTGGTTCTCACCCCTCTGAGTGGGATGCCGTGCCGGCTTTTTGGGACAAGGCTCCGCTCCCAGTGCAGGGGTTTGGGAGGATCTATGGGAGGGGCTGCAGCAAAGCCCACCCAGGGCCCCACCAAGCTCCTTTCTCCTTCCTCCCCGAGCCCTTTGGAGCGGGAGCTGTCTGGGTGAGGCGATGTCTCCACGCCTGGCTGGCAGCTGGCTCGTGCCACGCTGTCGCCGCCACCCCAGCGCCGGGCTAATGGGTGCCATATGGAATGAGCAGCGAGCCTGGCTCTGCCTCCCACCCCCCTGCTCCCCGAGGGGTTTCCAAGCAGTGACAGGAGCAGTCACAGGCACAGGGACCTGTTAGTTGCTCTTTCATGGTTCAGCAGGCTCCGTTTGCACCTGGTGCTCTCCGGGGAGTCCCCGTGAGCTGCAAAAGGTGCCGTGGGCAGGGAAAATGGGGTTTTTTTGTGGGATGTGGGGCATCTTTGTGCAGGATGAGGGCGTGCATTGGATTTGGGGGCTAAATATCCCCTCCCCAGGTTTTGGGAGATGCCCGTTTCCTTCCCCTTTTTCACTGGCATTGCTGCTGAAAGTGGAGGTGGGTTCAGGGAAGGAGGGGGACAGAGGCTGCTCCAGCCTGCGAGCACGGCTTGGGGTGGCGGTGCTTTTGTCTCTGGTTTAACCCAGCGAAGCACCGCGGGCCGATAACCTCAGAGGGCTGAGCAGCAGCGCTTGCAAAACCCATGGAAATCGGGAGAATTTTGCCGCGGTTTAAGTTTGCTATGAGCTGAATGTCAGCCCGGCTTTGCCGTCCCTCTGGGAGCGTCGGGAGCCGGCAGACGGGAAGGTGCAGCACTAAAATTCATCGCCTGCTGAGCCGGCTGCTGGCGTTGTGCGCACACCTCGCGCTCCCAGCGAGTCTCCGGGGCTGTAAAAGCCCGTGCAAGGAGGTGATAAACCCCCCGAGACTCCGGCAGAGCTGCACCTCCGCAGCTGCTCCCGGGGTAATGGCACCTCCTGAGGCACGGCGAGGTCTTTACTGGGGAGGTGCCATTGAAGGGCAAAGTCTGACGATGTTTGGATCTTAATGTTTTACAGCTCCCCTGCCTTCGATCAATGCCTAAAAATACTAGTGTATGCAAATTATAAACTAATTTAGATGATGGAGCATGGGAATATTGCTCATACTCCCCAAGCATGGCATTTCCAATCATATCTTCGTTTCATTTTTAAGCAAAGAAATCATAATCTTGACATGTTTATCATTCAGTGCCTGCACCAATTATCTCTTTGGGTTCATTCTATAGTTCATAGAACTGATAGATTATGATCATGTTGTTAGGAGAATTGTGCAGTCATTATTCCTCCAGCTGGAGGAGAAGTTGAAAAACAATTATAAAGAATGATTCTCCTTTGGATTGCTTTCGGAGTTCATGCAATAGGCAAGTTCCTATTACCAGGGGCCAGGAGCTGCAAGGTGTCTGCCACTGGTGGGTTTGAACTCCCATGATCCAAACCCTTGCAACGCTCATTTTCTCCAGCGAGCTCCAGTTGTAGTTATTATTTTTTTATGGGTTGATATCAGAGAGATGAATGCCATTGGCTGCACGAGGGCTGCGACTCGGAATGATAATTTCCAGTTTAATTACAGCGCAGGGCGCTGGGGATGCACCAGTGGATACCTGTTGGGTTAGAAATGGAGACTCGAGGCTTTGCATCCAAATAACCCAACGCCGGCACCCACGCGGAATTCCGACTTGGAACCGGATGAAGTGGGGTTCCCTCAAATCAAGCATTGTTTTCTTCCAAGGTCCTTAATGAGACTCATGGGATTGTGACCCTCCCAAAGAAAATATTTGCAGGAGAATTCTCTGGGAATTTGGGAGTTGAAGGCAGCACGCTCCTGGGGGAGAGCTTTTCTTTGATCCCCAGAAGGAGCTCTCTAATCTCTTCCATAAACGCACTTGGGCAGCTCGGGGGGTGGTTTGGCAGCCTTGCCTCTGTGATGGATTGTCCCCAGAGGACCAGGCTGCCTCCCTGCTCCTCCCTTGCCCCAGTTCTCCCCTCACTGAGTTCTCACGTTTCGTGACCAGAAGGCAGCAGAACCAGAGAAACAGATGTCTTGCCCAGACATCATTCCCACGTTGGGATTTTGCCTCCTTGTGTCTCCAGGGCTTTTCTTTCCCTCCTCATGTCCCAGCTGGTGTCAGGACACGAGCAAAGGACCACCCCCTGTGCCTTGGCTGCGTCCGTGCTTATCCAATTTGGGACTGGCTGAAACCCCCCGTCCCCCAGGCCTTTTTGTTCTGCCTTCTCCCAGTGGTCAATATCGACTGCTCGAGCGGAGCTATTTATTTAAGAATGCACCTTGTCAATATTTATGTAGCCTGTGGCTGGCTGAGTGTTCCAGAGCAGTGTGGGGAGGGATGGACGGGCAGCAGGAGCTCTCTGGCTGGGAAGGGCTCTGTGCTGGGCAAGGAGGGAGCAGCCTCTGAGGGGCTCTGGTGATTCTGCTGTGCCTTGCAGTGGCAGCTTCCTCCCTGTGCTGGTCACACTTCCCTCCTCCTGCTCTGAGCTCCTTCCTTTTCCCTCTTCATCCCCACTCTGGAGGGCTCAGATTTTCCTTTGGGGAGGGGAGAGGACAAACACATGCTTGCCAGGACACCCTCAGTTCCTTTTGGGAACAGAACTTGCTTCTGCTGTTAATTACCTGTTTAAATTACATGGCCTTTAACAGAGAACCCCCTGTTAGGTTATTCATGTGTTGCACACCCAGGGGAAAAGGGTGAATGCCCTTAATCCAAGCTCATGTTTTAATATGAAACCTGTTTTTATGTGCTGGGTAGAGGTGCCAAGAGTCCTTAAACTTCAGAGGAAAGATGGCGAAACCAGCATTATTATTTATTATTTTCCAACACCTCCCACCCCGAGCTCCTGGAGTTAACAGGCTCCCTGTAGCTCTCCACTGGCTGGGATTTGGTAGATGGATAAACACATTTTATTCCTTTAAGAAAGGGGAAAGGTTGTTTACAAGTTTTAAACCAGAATGGAAATGTTGTTTTCTGTCAGGAGCGTTTCATGAACAATAACGAAATAATGTTTAAAAAGCCTTTGAAGTGTCCCTTTCAAACGAAAAACTGAAGTGCTGGGGGGAATATTAAATGCCACAAACACGAGGTATTAATGCTTATTAATGAACTAAGAGAAGAATAAAATGCAACTGAAAGCAGAAATTCACGCCTGACACCAAAACCTTTGCGAAGGCTGTGCCAGGTCTCCACAGGAGAGGGTCATATCTTTATTTGAAAACAAATAAAGCCACAAAATGTGCCTTTGGGGGAAAATCAGCCGTGGGGCTTCCAGACCTACGTTGATGTTGTATTAATGGTGGTCAGGGGAAGATCTTTCTGGGTAGGCAACACCCGAGGAGTTGGCTCTGAGGTTCTTGCATCTTCCTTAAGCAATGTGACGTTGGTGGTGCTTAAGTGCTGCTAATTCTGCCTGACAGTGCTTTTCTCAAAGTGGGTTTGACTACTTTTTTAATATTAGACATTAGCAGGGGCAATATTTTTGGTGACTTCTCCTTTTCCTTTTAATTATTGCAGCAAGGATACAAAAAGCTTTTAAAAACAGGTCCTCTGATGAGTCAGAGCAAGACTTGCTTGTCTTGAAGAGCAGGTCCGGGGACAACACAGGACATACTTCCAATTACTTCATGGCCAAACCCATTACAAAATAAAAATATTTCTAAGTGCCAGAGGAGGGAGCCAGCAAAACACAGGAAATCAGGACGTTTCTGCCTTTTTAATGTCTCTTTTCCTAATGAAAGCAGAAGAAATTGAGTGGAGCAGCACCAAACTTTGCTGTCACTTGAAAAGGAGTTGATGAAGTGGTGTCAGTGTGTGACTGATGAGTTGGGAGCACTCACTTTAAAAATCAAAATTTGTGGCTCTGGGAGGACGGGGCTCTCTCCTTTCTGCTCTGCCCACCTGCTTCAGTCTATTTTTTTGCAGTAATCTCAGGGGTTATTTCTGGCTTTTTCCCTGCTCTTGCAGCACAGAGTTATCCACGGGGATAACTTGGGAATTTATGCTCGCCTGGGCCTGTCACTGCTCCCCCCACAAGGCAGAGGTGGTTTTTGCTGATGGGCTCTCGGATGGGCCAAGGCGCACGATAATTCACGGCCTCACAGAATGGTTTGGGTTGGAAGGGACCTTAAAACTCAGCTCATCTCATTCCAACCCGCTGCCATGGGCAGGGACACCTTCCACTAGCCCAGGTCGCTCTAAATCCCACCCAGCCCGGCCTTGGACACTTCCAGAGGTGCAATGGCAGGGGTAGCCCCAGCATGGAGCTGCCCTCTTGCAGCCTCCCTTCCCAGGAGGGACGTTGGGTCTGCACGGGAGACGTGCTGGAGCGAAGCTCATCGCTTCTGTGGGGACTGCGGGGACCATGGTGCTGCCTGGAAAAGCTGGGGGAGGCAGGGAAAAGGACATCTGTGAGATGCCGGAGGCGTCTCTCCACCCCGCGGCGTCGCCGTCGGAGGCAGGAGGGATGGAGAGAGCTGCGCTCTGCCCTGGGCAATGCAGGCGGGCTGGGTGACCCCAAAACATCCCCGTGTGGCCCCAGAACTCCCCTCCAGTGCCTGGGGTGGGCGGGAGCTGCCGTTGCAGCTGGGTTTTGGGCCTCGCCTTTTGGTTGGTGCGCGCTCCGTCACTCCACAAATTCCCACTCCCCATCGCCGTGCAAAATGCCTGCGCCGCATATGAAATGGAGGAGATAAAATTACAGGATCCGAGAATTGGCCGGGCTCTGTGCAATATATAACATACCAGATGGTCCTACAGGATGCCTCTGAAATATCTGTGCAATAGCATTTTAAGAAACTGATATAACTGATCAGGCAGCATATGGAAAAGACTTTCTGTGCTGTGTGAGGGTGCGGTGCCCCCTCTCCCGGCACCTGCTCTGCCTCCCCAAATTAGGGGTGCCACGCAACAATGAGCGTCTCCCTTCTTTAATAGGAGATGTTCCCGTCACACATCTGGGACGGGGCCCTGCAGCTGGCAGAGCACATTTCCAGCATGATTTTTTTTTAAAAAAAAGAAGTAAAATTGTTGTCATTAAAGGGCAGAGTGAGAACACGGTGGTTTGTTGGCTTCTTCACAACAACAGCCTCCAGGATGGCCTTTTCCTGGGAGCATCCCAAGGATGGGGCTGTTTGCACGGATGTTGTGACCACCCAGCCTCCCTCCTGCTCTTTTGTTGTAAACGGGGTTTTGGTCACATCTTTCCCACCTCCCAGTGCCTTAAGCAGAGTGGGTTTGTGGGAGTAGGCAGACCCCCAGAATGTTCCTGGTGGAAGGGAAGGAGCATCTCCCTCATCCCTGGGCAGCAGCACCAACCCTGGGTCTCCAGCTGGAGTTTTGCCACTGCCCTCCATCCTTTGAGCCCCACCCCAATCCATCCAATTTTGGATGCACCTCGTGTGCTCATCTTGCCCTTGGTGTCCCTGGGCTGCCTCTCTCCTCGCGCACATCCAAAGCCTGTTTGCTATTCCCTGCTCCTCCTGCTGCCCGTCTGCCCGGCCTCACACGGGGGCTGGCCCCTCTGTCAAACAGAGAGGACAATATTTCCTCTCCACAAGGCTCGGCTCATATTCTTTAAGGTGCCTCGGGGTCAGGGGATGAAAGGCTCCTTGCTGCTTCTGCAATGAGCCCAAGTCGAGCTAAGAATAGATCTATAAACAAGCCGGTAGGGGAGGCTTCCCTGGGGAACCTCTGGGGACTCTCGGAGAATGTCATTGCTGGAGTCACTGTCACAGGAGATGTGGGCCCTGCCCAAACCTGTGATGGTTTGCCATGGGGGGAATGGCTCTGGGCAAGTCCTCTCCCAGCCTGCAGGTTGCTTTTGGTCCCGAGGAGAAGCGCTGGGGCTGGACACCCCCGAAGCTGGGGCAGGAGAGGGAATATTGCATCCCATGGCTGCAGGAGCCGTGGTGGGTGGTGCTGCAGGACACAGCTGGTGGGCTCATGCTGGGATCTGGAGGGATGGAACCAGTTGTCCTCCCAAACCTCTCCCTTGGTGCCCTGGGAGAGGGCTGAGGGCTGGGACGAGCTGCAGGGCTGGGTTGTTCTCCGGCACGTGAGATGCTCTGGCAGGAGGCTCCACGCTTGGTTGCTACCCACGCTCGTGCAGAGAGGTATTTCGAGCTGTCAGTCTGGCGTGCTGTCTGTCTGTCCACCCACCCAGGCATCTATAAAAATCCAGGCTGGATTAAATGTCTGTCAGAGGCCTGCTGCTGAGGCCAGGGCTCCTGATGCAGATCCTTGTCCTGGAACTCCACGCCCAGGCGGAGAGAGTCGGGATTGGAGTGTGAAATGTGCAGCTTGATCCCTGTTTCTGGAGTAATCTACATAAAAGCTGAGAGTGGGAATCTTGCAGAAAGCAGACTTCCCTCCTTTGTCTTTCCCGACTCCATCCTCTGTTATCTTGACGGCTTCTGCTTGGCTGCCGTGTTGCTCTTTAATCTGGAGCCCTCTGTTCTTACCTGAGCTACAGAGGCTTGACGAGGAAAGCCGCTGAACTCGGAGAAAAATGAAAAGGAGCAAAGCTTAAAAAAATGTTTTCTTTCTCTCTCATTCTTAAAAAAAAAAGAAGAGAAAGCCCAGCCCCCAGAAGCGCACAGCCAGTGAGCGATGCCTGGATTCATCCTTGAACCGTCTCCTGCCTATGGATCAGGGATGCATCATTCCTGCCCTGTTTTCTTTCTTTTCCCCCCCGCTCTTCACCTGACATTCAGTCACTTGGATCAAAGCCAGGCAAACAAAAAACCCTTTGCTTTCAACCCATTGACTGGGAGAAGGGAATCCTGCCCCGGTCCTGGTGAGAGCAGCTCTGGAGAGGATGGGATGGGGACCCTGGAGGAGAGGGGTGTGAGAGGATGGGGCACAGAAGGAACTTGATACCTGCGTGGAGATAATGTTTTGTACATGAAAACAATGGATAATTGCTGTGATCAAAGATCTGTGTGAGGGTATCTTGTGTTTCATTGCTCCTGGCGCTGGCCCATCCTCCTGACGGCTGAGGAGGGGAGCAAACTCCCTCGCTGCCTTTCCCCACCACTTTCCTTCCCATGAGGATTTCTCCCAGCAGACGGGGTGCTCTGGAGGGTGGTGGTGTTTTGGGGGGTGGCTGGGAGCACCTGGGGGTGCTCAGGGGCCGGGCTCTTCTCAGGAGTGCCCAGAGAGGGCAAGGAGCACAATCAAAGTACAAGAAACTCTCTGTAAATGTAAGGAAAGCTGTTCTGGGGAAGTGGTGCTCCAGCCCTGGAATAGGTTGTCCAGGGACATCGTGGGGTCTCAACCTCCTGGTGCTGCCACGTTTTCCACTTCTCGCAGCACATCTTTGGAGGTGCCTCATCCAGCATGCGGCGGGTAATGATTCTTGACGGGAATTAGGACCCTGTCCATCTGGCCCCGTTCTGCCATCTAACAAAAGGAGATAAGTGCACTTAACAACGCACCAGCTCTTGTTCAGGCCCCTTCTTCCCAAGCAAGAATCAATAGCAGGTCTCTACAGCTTTTAGAGACTTAGATCCCATCTTTTCATCTCCCTCTCACTCATTTTTCCCAAGCAGCATGCGCATGATTTCTCTTTTTTTTCCATGCTGCGGAAATTTTCCCATTCTACCTTTCATCTGCACCCGCGTGGCGCCGGCCCAGCCGGGGCTGCAGCTTGCACACCAGATAAGAAACCACCCCACACCTGGGTTCCCCCATCTCCACCTCTCTCCTGGTTAGAAGCTCTCCCACAGTCTCATTTAACCTCAAAGTGCTTAACAAACACTAATTAATCCCCCCAGCAACCCGCTGGGGGGACGTGATGCGGGGCAGCTGTTTGCCCTCAGCCACCCTCATTTCTCCCCGTGGGTTTCTCCCCAGCTCGCTGGGTGTGCCTGCCCTGGTTTGGAGCGGCAGGACGCTCTCCCCGGGGCAGGGTGGCAGCGCAGTTGGTGTCTGTGTCACAATGGTTGGGGACCCGCGTGGAAGGAGCCCGGCTGCTGGCACTGCAAGCCAGGACCTTCAAGAGGTGAGCAGCGCCGCTTGCTCCATCTCCTCCCGAGCCCCAGCCTGCTTCTCCCTTGGCTGCTCCTGCTCGTTTAGTTGCCTCGTCCAGCTGAATTGTTTCGTTTGCCTTCCCCCCGGGGCTGGGTGGGTGCTGCTGGCCCAGCCTGCGGTAACGCGCACTGTTTGCCCGCGGGGAGGGCTGCGGGGAGGAAGAGGCGCTTGGGGAGGAAGAGGCGCTTGGGGAGGATGGTCAGGTGGGTCCTTGTGCTCTCCCCGCAGAGCTTGGGGCGGCTGGTGCTCAATTCATAGAATCACGGGATGGTTTGGATTGGAAGGGACCTTAAATATCATTTAAATCCAACCACCTGCTATGGGCAGGGACGCTTCCCACTAGCCCAGGTTGCTCCAAGCCCTATCCAGGTTGTTTATTCCTGCAGGAGCTCTGAGTTCGGAGAGTCTTTTTTAAAAAAAAAGAAAAATAAAAAAGCAAGGTTTTTTTTTTCTCTCTCCTTGCGCGAAATGCAAATCAATAGCTGTTGTATTCACATTCTAACAAGATGTCAAGGAGAAAAGGGTAGCCTTTCATTCAGCAGAGCACACACATACACACACACACACCCCGAGGGAGGGGACAGGAAGGAGAGAGGGGGGCCGGGAGGAGGTTGTGGGGGCTGCCTTGGGCGGGCGCTGCGGAGAGGGCACGGGGGTGAAACCAGAGGCACGGCACGTTTGGGAGGCTTTCTGTTTCCCTGGAGCCCTCTGCTCCCCGTCCTGCCCACCGCAGGGCTCCTGCTCCCCATCCTGCCCACCCCAGCATCCTGNACCCCAAACCCTTCTGCTCCCCTTCCTGCCCACCCCAAACCCTTCTGCTCCCCTTCCTGCCCACCCCAAACCCTTCTGCTCCCCTTCCTGCCCACCCCAAACCCTTCTGCTCCCCTTCCTGCCCACCCCAAACCCTTCTGCTCCCCTTCCTGCCCACCCCAAACCCTTCTGCTCCCCTTCCTGCCCACCCCAGCCCTTCTGCTCCTCTTCCTGCCCACCCCAGCACTCCCACTCTGCTCCCCTGCACCTCCAAGGTGAGCAGACACCTGTCCAAGCACCGCTTTACAAAGCCACAGCCCTGCAGAGAGGTGCCTGGCAGTTCCCTGGGCCTGGTCTGGGTGGGATGGCCCGTGGGGGTGTGTGTGCAGCCTGTGGGATGCTGGGGCTGGGAAGGAGGGTGGAGGTGGCCAGGGACCACCTGGAGCAGCAGGGAGATCTGTGGCACGTGGTGACGCAGGACTGCGTAGGGATCACCTTTGGCAGCAGGGAGCAGCCCGTGAAGGCTGCTCTGGTGGCTGGGCATCATGGTGGAGCATCCGTGATGGGAGCAGGGATGCTCCTCATCCCGCTCTCCTGGGCTGCTCTGCCCCCTCTCCCCGGCTGGGCAAGGAGAGGGCGAGGAAACCTCTGCTTCACTGAAAACGTGTTATTTCCCCCAGAGACTACTCTGGTCCCAGATGTGAATATACATTGAGACAGCTGGGGAGAAAAAACCTCTGGAAATACACACAAAAATCATGTCTAAATGTGCCCAGCAGGCCAGAATGTCTCCTCTCCGATCGGGGGCTGCCTGTCACATTTAAATATGCGTTTTAGATTCTCTGCTTGATATCGGAAGGCAAACAACCCCAAATATCCCAGAAAAGCTCCACCAGCTAAATACATATTTATACACCTTTTTATTATGTGTCTTGGAAATCAAACAAATGAAACAGGCCAGTGCCTGCTCCGTCCTGCAGAGCTGGTGAGCAGCGATGGATTCGTTTGGCTGATCAAAGCACATTTGTTCCCATTTTGCAGATGGGAAGGTAAAGGCAGCGAGGTACCAAAGGTCTGCTCCGAGGTCACCCTCAGAGCTGTGTTTGGCAATTCGGGTGCCAGCCTAATTGGCCAAAATATATGCAAAGAGAGCAGCTCAGTGTGTGCTGGATTTGGGTAATAATCGCTGCCAGGTGGAAAAAAAAATTAAAAAAAAGCAAATGGGAGAAGTGTGGTGGGAGAAAAGAAAAAAAAAGTAAGAATGTGTTGTTTTGAAACTTACCCAAATATAGCTTTTCAACTCAGGGTTTGAAAGCAGAGCAACATGTTTGTTCTGCGTCCATCAAACATTTCTGTTAATTAGAAATGATTTCTTTGTTCGTTTCCTTTAGCTCCTCCAGGATAACTTTATTTCTTTTTGCCTTGGGCGGATTCAGAGCTCACTGCGTGGGTTTGGGAGAATGAGCTGCAGCCACAGGGTTCAGCTGAGCCCCAGAGCAGCTCAGTTTCCCCTGGGGACAGATGGCCCTGTCCTGGGCTGGCCAGGAAGGATGCAGCCACGTGCCTGGCAGCCCTGGGAAATCCCGAATGCCTCTTTGCAGCTGTTTTCCCAAAATACTTGTGAAGCAAAGGATAAATTTGCTTGCTGTCTGCTGTTGGGGTGTTGGTCAGAGGGAAATTCGGGACAGAAATATCCCTGTCCTCATCCCAGGCTGAGGGAGACACTCTGCTCGCTGGTTTTTGCTCAGTGTGACCATTTAGCTCTTTCAGAGGTCAAGCAGCACAGCTTTGCTCTTATTAAAGGAATTAAATCCTTAGATATGTTTTCTTTGGTGCTTTCCTGAGGATGCAGGAGATCGGATGCCTTCAGCAAATAATGTGGGAATATGGTTGAGTTAAAAGCTTTTAAAAACTTGTGGTTTATTCGTGCAGATCAGAAAATGAAGAAAGATTAATGGTTAAAAGCTGGAGAAAGTTTGTCCTGGCAGCGTGTGCTCGGCTCCCATCCCTCTCTGGGTGAGGATGCCCCTTCCGGAGCACCACGGAGGTGGCTTTGTGCACCCATCCCACAGTTCCTGCTCCTCCCGGTGCTGCTGTGTGTGGAAATCACGTCAGATAAGAGGGATGTGCATGGACAGGGATGCAGTGGTATCAAGTCGTAACAAGTGGGTGAGAGAAACGGGGGAAAAAAGACTAGAGGGGAGGGAATGATCAGGGGTTTGTGGCTGGGTTTGGATGCCAGGAGGGCCCTGGCCCCAGCTCTGTAGCAGGTTGTGGGAATTGGTGTTTCCGTCATCCTCCCGGGATTGCTGCACCCCGATGCAGAGCGTCTCCTAGCCAGGCACTCCCTGAGATGATGGTTTAATGCAAAAAGGAGTCTCGAGGGAAAAGAATCCAGGAAAATGGGGATGCAGGGATGGCGATAGCAAGCCCAGGTAGATGGGAATGGAGACTAAGGTGAGGAGAAGATCAAACCCTGGGATGTGGAGAAGTGTGTGGCCACTGGTTCCAGAAAGCTGTGGTGGGTTAGCTGGAAATCCAAAGTATTGGGCTGAAAGTTCTCTTGGGCTGGCCTGGAACTCAAAAAGAGAATTTTAGCCCTGAGTTAGTGGGAAAAGAGATTGTTTTGAGCAAAACTGAAGGTTTAAATTTGTCCTGAAGCATTAAAAAAAAAAAGCTTATGGTCTGTTTTTAACAAAGCTGCAATTAGTGCGAAATGAGAAACATCTTTTTGTTTAGAAAATGTCAAAAAAAAGGTACTCTTTCTTTTGGAAGCTAACCTTTGCAACCTGGATGGTGGTGGTTTTTTTGGGGTTTTTTTGTGTTTTTTTTGGCAATGCAGCAAATTCAAACCCTAACTGGTGACTGCCTTGGTCTGGAGGTGGCTGTGGGAGGGGGACATGGCAGGTCCAAGCCCTGTGCTGGGGATGCTCAGAGCTCAGCAGAGTGGGAACATTCCAAGGAGGGGTTGTGGGGAAAGGAGGGGGGAACTGTGGCGTCCTGAAAGGAAAGGAGACCCTGAGGAAAACCCCTTGGTATGGGATGGTGTCGGGTAGCGGGGCTGCAGGAGCGGGGTACCCAGAGCTCAGTGTGCTTTTGGGGCTCTGTGAGCTGCTGAAGGGGAAAAAACAAGTCTCCAGTTGGGATGCACAGGGAAGATTGCTGCTTGGTTTCAGAGATTTTGTGTGAAAAACACCCACTCATGCTAAAAAGCTTGGATCGCTCCCTGGTTTGCCTCAGCAGTAGGAAAAGCTGCTGCTGCCTTCCCGGCGAGGGGAGCAGAGGGCAGGGCGAGCCAAGGGGCTGAAACCTGGGGCTGCCCCGCCAGCCAGCTCCAGTCTGGGCACGGAAAAATTCCCCTTTGCAGGCGGCTGGTGCACGAGGAGCCGGTGCGAGCTTGCCCGTGTCCGTGCGGGGCTGCTGCCCGCATCCCGGGGCTGCTGCCTCCATCCCAGAGCTGCTCCCCGCATCCCGGGCACCAGCTGCTGCCGGGAGGGATGCTCGGGGGGTCGGTGCCGGCATTTAACTCCCCGGCTGCGGAGCGAAGCCCGCAGAAGAGCGGGTGTGCGTGTGTCAGTCAGCATCCTGAGCCAATGGGTGCCCGGTAGGAGGTCTGCGCTCCCGGTGCACGCACGGAGCCTGCTGCTCCGGCTGCCAGTTGTGCGCGGGAGTGTGTGCGTGTGCAAGGGGAGATCAGACCCCCCGACAGCCTGCTCCCGTCTCTCCCCCTCTCTCCAGCTCGCCAACTCCGTCTCCCTCCCTCTGCGAACATTGGATTTAAACCTGCTCAGAATTCAGCGCAGGCGAAAAGCAGCGGCGGCGGCAGCAGCAAGCAGCGAGCGAAGCAGCCGCTCGCCTACCGCAGCTCCGAGATGTACCATCCTGCCTGCTGGATCGTCTTCACGGCCACCACTGCCCTGCTCTTCATCCCAGGTAGCGCAGAAAGCTTTTTCTCCAGCGGATGGGAGGGCAGGGCTCGCAGGGTGGGAGAGCCGAGCGGGGTCTGCGCGTGGGGGACCCGGGCTCCGCGCACATTGCGCACGAACGCGCACATGCAGGCAGGCAGCGAGTTGCTCTGCAGCGGGGGATTGCCCAGTGCTCCCAGCGAGGGGCTCCGAGAGCCGTGCTGGACCCCCGGATGGGCACCGAGGCGCTGGTACCTCAGCGGTGCCGGCACCTGCAGCCCCCGAGCTGGGCAGGGTCTGTCCCCTCGGGCAACCTCTGCCTCCAAATGATGGGCTCATGCAGCTTTTCCCCTTCAGAGTTGGGCACCTGCTGTGCCCTCCCTCTTTTTGAGAGCTGTCATGCTATTCCCTGTGCTCCCCTCATCCGTGCTTCCCCGATTCCTGACAGGCAAACTCGGTGCCTGCCGCTCGCTCCCTTTTACAAAGTGAAAATGAGCCCCCCGCCTCAATCCAGGCGCCCGGGGAGGCCGTGCCGGTGCTGCAAGCTCCGTGAACTGAGCGGGTGGCTCCCGAAATGTGGCTTGGCCTCATCCCCACAGCTTGCCAGGGGGAGATGCCGGGTTTGGATCCAGCGCTGGCTCCGTGCTGATGCTCGCGGGGCAGCGAGCGCTGCATCCAGCGAGGGTGGTGGGGGTGGACGGCAGAGCTGAGCGCCGGGGGGAGCAAGAAACCGGCGTATTTTTGATGATGATGTGCACTTTTAGCAGCTGGGAAGATTGTCATCCCTGTGCAAGCTGGTGGGGACTGGGTGTCAAGGCTCGGATCCGATCTGAACCCAACATGTGTTTTTCATGACTGCCAGGGAGAATTCTGTCGGACTCGGGAGGGCAGGGAGAGGCGCGGCTGTGATTTCAGCAGCTGCCCGTGGTTTAGGGCTTTGCTGTGCGGGGTTGGTGTGTGTGGCAAGAGGGTGAGGCTGGCGGGGGGAGGTTACTCGTGTCACAGCTGGCAAATGGCTCTGCCCACAGCAGTGCTGAATGTGAGGGCTTGTGGGCTAAAACTTGCTTGTGGAGGCTCCTGCCATGGGACCAGCCACATCCCGGGGTCCTGTGGAGCTGTCACAGTGCAACCTGAGCAGATCAGTGGGCACGAGACCCCCTCGAATGGGCTGGGTACCGCTCCATGGGGTGGCAGAGGGCTGGGGTGTGAATCAGCCCTGGGGTCAGTGCTGTCCCTTGGGCTGAGCTTTGGCTGCCTGGGGAGCAGTGGTGGAGAACCCTTGACAGCAGAGCCTGGAGCTCCTGAGCAACACCAGGAACCAAAATGGTGCATCTGTATTTTAGCACATGAGCACGAGGGAGCTGTGGCTGTGTGAGCTGCCTGACTTTGTGCATGTAAAGGGTT
>VZRQ01005618.1:270511-288539 GCA_013397975.1 Machaerirhynchus nigripectus | reverse complement strand
AGATCTTGAGCAGGACAGGGCAGGCGTGCCTCAGCAAGGCTGGGCTGAGTAGAGCACTGGCTCTTTCCCCCTCTTGCTGGATGAGGTTCTGTGGGTTGGAGCTGCAAAGAAATGGATGGAAGCAGCCGTGCAGGCCAAATGGGAGGACGTGTGACACTTGATGGGCTGTCATCGGGATGTCCTTAAGCTGCAGGAGCTGGCAGAGGCCTGACAGGGAGCATTTGCTGTTTGCTGGTGCCCTGCTGCGGTTTCCTCAGGATGTGGCTGTTTGGGCCGAGGCCAAGCCAAGGCCTGGGCTGGCTCTGGCCTCTGTGTGCACCAGGGGAGGAAAATGCCCCTGTATTTAAGCCCCTGGAAACTTGGGAGAGGCTTCTTGATCCGCACTTATGCAGTTGTAGCTTTCCCTTCTTATTTCTATTAAGCAGCAATATCTGCTTCGGCTTTGGATGTCCCCGGAGCTAAACCAGCCCAGGACTTTGCCTGGCTGGGCTCAGCCCTTAATCCATCAAGCCAAACCCTTCTGCCTGCATCAGAGGAAGGGAAATTCTCTGGGCTGCTTGGTGCTCTGCCTTCCTGCCCTCGATTTGAACATCTCCAATCCTTTGTATCTGTGCCTGGCTTGCAGAGGTTGGATGTTTTCCCTCCCTGCCCAGCCTGTCCCAGCAGTGATTTCAGTCCTGGAACATGAGTCATGTTGGCAAAGTCACGGATGGCAGAGGGAAGGTGAATGGTCCCTGCTGCCTCTTGGAGCCTGCACCTTCCCAGAGTGGTTTTTTTGGGCTGTTTATTATTTGCAGGCACAATCCCAAGGGTTTTGTGCAGGTGATGTTCCCCTGGGATATGCAGAGGCTGTTTCTGAAGTGCAAACTCTTTCCCTTTCCGTTTTTATCCAAATTCTGCGGGAGTTTCACACGGGGTGGTTAAAGTGAGAAGGGAACCTGCTTTTAGAAGGTGTAATTAGAGTGAAGGGAAACATCACAACTTGAAGGCTCCTGCAGAAAATAGCATTGCTAAGTTATTATTAGCTGTAATAGCTTATTTGCCAGTTTTTCCCTCTTTCTGCTGCTCCCACCTCTGTCCCTCCCCACTTCTCTTATTTTTGTTAGGAAAGATGCATTTTTCCCATTGGGTCTCGTGTCATCTCCTTACCAATTTACTCTCGTGGAATCTAAAGACACGAAAGGTTAATGCAATAATGAAACCCTGACCCCTCTGGTCATGGAGAGCGTCTTACTCTGCAGCTTTTTATTTCTTTGTAAGACAAGTTTCTATCTAAAATAATTTCGAAGGCTTAATGCTGTTGTCATCTGGAGCCTTGGGGGAGGCGGGTTCCTGGACATGGGTTGCTCTCTGAGGTGGGAAGGATGCTGAGGATTTTTAATGAGCCCAGCACTGCAGGACAGGGAGGTGAGTGGGTAATTTAATTGTCGAGCTGTTGGCAAACGCTTTGAACTGCTGGGCATTGTGGGTGCTGCTCTTCTGAGGTGAGGGTGGGCTGTGCTGGAGAAGGGATTTGGGGCAGGAGGGAACCTGTTTGGCTGAGCTGCAGTTACAGGGTGACATCATGGCTCTACAGGTGGCAAAAATCAATGCTCATCAGCCTCTTCAGACATTTATATCGCTGCCTTTGCAGGCTGGGGGAAATTACTTGTCATGGCAGTGACTCTTCTTCAGAGGTCAGAAATGTGGCGGTGCAGGGGGAGATGGACAATCCTGTTTTTCACAGCCCCCAGGCACTGGGATCAAGGTGAAGCTTGGAGAGCCTGGGGTGTCCCCCTGTGCTCCACCATCACCTTGCACCCAGGACCTGCTTCCTGCATCGTCCCGGAGACTCTGTGCAACCTCATCCTCGCTGGGGCAGCCTGGCTTTGGTGGTGGTTGTAAAACCCATCTAAATTTACAAAACAGACATTGCAGGCGTTAAAAACACCTTCCCATCCCTTCCTAAAGGGGCCCCTGCTGCAGGAGCACACTTTTCCCACTGCCTGTGACATGACTGTCACCTCTCTGCGATGGGGGGTGCCGGGCTGGTGGAGGGGGCTGCTGATCCCCGCGACTAAGCCCGAGAATAAGTACCTGGAGCACATTAGTTCTGCTTTAGTGTCATTTCAATATGAGCAAGAGGGGCTTAAAGGGATTTTCTGTGCTCTCCCAGTGGGGATGGGTGTGGGTAAGGCAGTGCAACCGTCAGTCTTCCGTGAATCAGGGAAGCTGGGGAAGATGTCCCAGCAGGATGGGGTGTGAGCCCCAAAACACTGTCTGGTCTTCCTCTGCCTCTCCCTGAGGCCTGGCCTGTAATTTCCCTCTCAGAGGGTGGTTTGTCCATCGCCTGGCTCCCAGGACAGGGAGAAGGTTGGTGCTGGCCTCTGAGAGGATGTTCTATTTCTGCTGGGGAGGAGCAGCACTCGCCGTCGTTTCCAAACGATGCGGGGAGGAGGGAGCGTGACGGGAGAAGAGGCACACACAGCTCTTGCTCTGTGCAAACCCCCCCAGTGCAAGTTCCCAGAGCAGTTTGCCCTGGGGGCTGCGGGTTTCGGGGCCGGTGGCTCCTGCAGCTGCCTTTCAGGATGCCCCAAAGTGCTGAACCTTGCTTTGCGTTTTCCAGCAGCTTCTCTTTGACAGCGTCTCCTTTGTGCATTCCGTGGTTGCAGACGGCCGGGTGGAGGAGCTTTTGCTGGTGCGAGTCCCTGTGAAAAACTGAAAAGGGAGAGATGTTTCAAAGGCACCGATGGGAGCTGTGTGCCTTAACTGGCGCCTTTGAAAATCTTCTCCAAAGGCTTGAATATTTGGTTATGGCGAATTCCGAGCTGCATAAACAGCTGTGTTCGTTTTTTTACTCTTGAATATGAAAGTCGGAGTTTGTGCTTTGCCTGGAAAGAAACCAGAGTTGCCGAGTGAGGCTGTTGGGGTGCTGCAATGAACCCCGACAGGTTTGGGGGGGAAGCAGGGTACCCAGGAGGATCCTTCTGCTGCAGCCAGGTGGGGATAGAGGAAAACTTGTTGGTTTTTATCTGTAATCTCCTTCATGACCCTGGGGTCACCCTCAGCTTTGCAGCCCTGCCTTTCCCCTCCCCATTTAGGCAAAACTGGGCACTGATCCTGAACCCTGGGTACTGATCCTGAACCCTTCTTATCTGTGAGCATCCCCTGAGATGCTCTTGGCTGCTGGCATGTGCAGGGTGGGGAGTGATTTCAGCTGTCACACTTCTCCTTTTTGTTTAAACTTAAAAATAATAACAGCTTTGCTGCAAATCTCCTTGCCTCCCAGTCATCTTCCCCTAATGAAGGCACGGTACTTATAATTACCAGTGCGGCAACAGCACATAACAGAGGTGGCTTTGACACTTGCTGCTCCGTGGGTGGGTTTTTCCAGGGAGCTCCTCTTAGAGGGAAGAAACACTTTCCTGCCTGCTTCTCCAAAGCTTTGGGATTGTGTTTTCCACCTTCTGAGGGTGACCAGGCAAGGTGGCTTGTCCAGTGGGAGTGGCAGGGGATGTGTGAGCCCCGAGAACTGATGGACGTGCGAGCCCAGGTGTTGCGGGGTCCAGCTGAGTGGGAACTGGGGGTTTCTCCCTCTAGTCCCAGCTTAGGCTCAGACATCGTGGGGTGGCGGAGGGCAGTGGTTTGGGACGCTCAGGTACTGCAGGGACCCGTCAGTGTCGAGAAGCCACCTCCTTGGGAGGAGCTGTTTCTGGGGAGTTGAACCTGTTGCCTGTGCGGCAGAGTCATGTGCGCCGGGGACACGTGTGAGATGAGGCAAGGAAGGGGGAAAAAGAGGAGATATTTTTAGGTTTACTTTTCTGTGAATTCAGCGCTAGTGAAAAGTGCTGGATTGACTGCTCTGGAGACTGAAGCGGGCTGCAAAGTGCAGGGAAGGGGCAGCCCAGGAAAGCTTCCCTGTGAGCTCCGTGCCTCAGGATGGGATGCTGGGACTGGGACCTCATCAGCTCAGACTGCCTGGACAGCAGAGCCATGGGGGGTGTCTGTAGTGCTGAGCAGAGCTGGTACATTGGTGCGGTTTTCCAGAGGATACGGGATTCCAGGAGGGCAGCTGGGGTTACCCGTGCTTCACGTGGCTTTGTCCTACGTGGCTCACCCCATGGGTTGCTCCTCCTGGCTCCTCAGCCGTACGAGGACCAGCTGACCTTGCAGCAGGAGGGCTTGGGCTTCCTTCTGGTACCGCCCTTCCCACTAACCCAACTTCCCAGGCGTGTGTATTCCCATGCTCCTTGCAGAGGATGGAAATCGAGGTCTTCACGAAGGGCTTTGGCCCTCAGAGCAGCTCCAAACTGGGCTGAGCCAGGCTGTGGCCCACGTGTTTTCTGAGCAGTGTCCCCCTGCCAGCCCTTCGCCTCCTCTCTCCCAACTGTTTACTTCTGGCTTTTGTTTCCTGGACTTGTTGCTATGCATGCGGCATGTGGAAGGAGCTCCAGTGAATATAGGCCACACTTTGATTGTTCAGCAGGCTGGAAAATGATGATTATAATTTTTGACAGAAGGGAAGGAGGGGGAAGGAGATCTCTGGGCTTTCAAATCTGCTCTGTCATAAGCAGGATCTCGCAAGGGCCTTCTGATGACTTCTCCCGCCCCAAAGGAAATGGCGTTTGCATAGCAAGAGGGGTTAGAGGAAAAATTCCTCTCTTCACAAGGACAAAGCAGCACTTCTTCCACCAAGCCTCCCACCTCGCGTGGCGGTCCTGTCACAGCACATCAGCCAAATGCGGTTGGTGTTGGCCAGTAATTGACTGGGAAGCATCCGAGAGAAACCTGGATGCTGCTAAAAAAATCCTCCTTCCCGCTGGAGCAGCACGCGGGGTGCATCCCTCGGGATGCAGAGGTGCTGGCAGAGCAGTGCTGGCAGTGCCAGCCCCAGGGGACGTGGGCGTTGAGGTCCTTAAAGCCAACCTGGAATTGTCTGGAAGCCCCAAAGACTCCATAGACTAAGATCCCATAGCCTTGTCCCAAAGAGGCAGCTCTGTTTGGGGCCACACCAGCAGCGGACTTATCACAGCCCAGGGTGGCAGCAGAGCCCATGGAGACCTTGGCTGCTCCCACCGTGCCCCTTCCCGACTCACCGCTCCGTTGGCATCCTCGACGGGTCTCCCCATTTATTTATTTTATTTAACAGCATTGGGCTAATTTCCACTTCAATTTTTTTTTTTTTCCCTTTTTGTTGTTTATTTTACTGCGATCACCTCTAATGAGGCTAATGACATTTAGTCTCTGTGGCGGTGCATTTTAATTTGGTCACCGAAATGTCAGCGCGCGGCAGCCTCCTCCTATCTCCCCGTGACAAAAGGCACCTCAGACAAAGGGGCTCTGTCCCCGGCCGTCCCTCGCCCTCCTTATCTCCTTCCTCCCAGGGACGGGCTGGGACTTTTGGCAAAGCCACCTCCTGCCATCCCCTCCTCTGCTGGCACCAGGGGAGCGGGTTCGGCTGCCAAGGGCTGCGAGGATGAAAGGTGAGAGCTGCCGGAAAGTCGGGATTTTCAGGCGAGCCAGCACCACGTAATTAATCAGATGTCAAAAGCTCTCAGCAAAGTTAGCTTTGATCGGCAGGGAAATCTGTCAAATAGGTCGTTCTGCTGCCCCTGGTGCTTTTCTGTCTCGCTCTGCCCATAATTCTACCTTGGCACTTCTCCTTTCCATGGCGCAGGTGGGAACTTCCTACAACAGCAACGTGGGACCTTCCTGCTTGGAAAGCTGGACCAGCTTCTCCTCGCCCACACCGGGGCTGGTGCCATGGGCATTGCAGGGATGGAAAAGGGAAAAGGGGAGAGGCCTGGGGTGGGAGTCGAGATACTTGAAGAGGTTGAGCTGCTCAGATGCTGCTCTGTGAATTTGGAGAGGGCTCTGGTCCAGTTTGGGGAGTCAGCAGCAGCCTAAACCCTGGGGGAGGTGGCACTGGGGTCGTGGGTGGCTGCACTGGAGAAGTGGTGACTTCTCTGCCTTGTGTTGTACTTGAGTCTCTCAAGATGCTGAACCTCAGAAGCCTGAGCCATTTTGCTGAAGAATGAGTCCTTTTTTCTGCAATCTGGGCCCAAATGCAGCTGAATTTGATCTGTTCTCCTTTGATCTGTTCCTCCCTCGCTGTTCTATGTACCAGGAATGGGTGAAGATTAAAGTTTGCAGTTTCTGAGCAAACTAGGTTACTCATCACTGCACGATAGCCAATTACCTGCTGATACCTCAGGAGTGAGAAGGTATTGATCCTGCGCGGATTTGAACTTGTTGAACCAAAGACTCCGGATATTTCAAATCCGTTGCCGAGGACGTGCCGTTTCTTTCAGGAATCCAAGTGGGATGCAGGCTGTGTTTGTGCACCACGTGGGCTGGTGGGAGGGGGTCTCTGCTCTCTGCCACAAGGGAGATGACCAATAAGTGATAAATAATATTATGTGTGCTCTCCACAGTACAGGAGGGATGCAGATGTAATGACTTTTGTGATGTGCCTGGGGAATATCTCAGTTTTACTGGAAATAAGTCCCCAGAAGCTGATTTTTACCCCACATGGGTGGGTTTTCTGTGCCCTCTCTGCTCGCCACCTCTTTGTGAGCACTGCAGGCTGCAGAAGTACTTTTGATGGCATCCCCTGTGTCTGCCTTCCTCCTGTCTGTCGTGTTCCCAACCAGAAATAGCCCATCAATTCAAAATAAACCCGAAAATTCTTCCAAAATTACCTGGTGAGACGAGGCCGGGGGGCCTGGATCAAAACGTTTATTACTGAAACTCGGTGATACCAGGTCTCACTCTTACACAGTGGTTGTTTCCAGCAGATCTTAAAATACTTCACGGAGAAGAGAGATTTCATTGTACCTGTTTTTGTAGACAGGGGAGCCAGGGAATAAAGAGGGAAATGACTTGCCCAAGGCATGTGCAGAGACACGTGTTGAGAGACGTGTCCTTGCTGTAGCTGCAAATCTGAAGTGCGTTTTTCTTTGTGAAACAGTGGTGTTTGGCTTCTTGCGTCGAGAAACACAGGAGAGAGAGCGCAGGATCAGTACGCTGGGTGCTAAAACCCCTGTGCTGGGCTGACAGGCAGCTGGAGCATCACCAGGCTCTTGGACCCGCCCATGGAGCAGTGGGTGCCCCAGTTTGTGTCCTGGCAGGAGAGGCTGTACCACAGTTCAGGCAGCGATGTCTGGAAGCAGGAGAATGGGAATTCATGATCAGCCTGACTTTGTGAGTCGAGGGGCACCCTCTGCTCCTCTCCAGGCTGGCAGGAGGGCAGCGTGTGATTGATCTCCCTGCCCTTTCCCGTTGCGTCTTTGCCTGTCTTTCCCCTGAGGTTTGAGAGTGATGATCCCGGAGCTGAGAGCAGGAGATGAACAAGAGGAGAAATTCTCAAGCACGCTCTTCACTCAGCCCTTGGTCTCCAGATGGAAATGCCCTTTGGAATCTCGCGGAGAGCACGCATTTGTCCTGTCAGTGCCTGCCCTGCCTGGGCTCCGCGCGCCGCAGCATCCGCCGGCCGCTCCGAGAGCCGCTGCCTTTGCCAGCCGCTCCGTATCCTCGGGATACTTTATCTTTATAAAGTCGCAATAAGTGGACAGTATAATATATTTCACTTTTAATAAGGTGTTGCCAGTTGCACACACTCCGCAGAGCAATTAGTGTCAAAGGCAGCTAAGCAATGGCGGGCACCGTAATTCTGCTGTTTACCGGGCTGCAGATTTATGGGCAGTGCCGGAGGAGCCGCGGTCACAGCTTGGCTGGAGGCACAGGAGGGGCCGTGCACTGGCTTGGAAACCATGCCCCGAGCTGCTCTGAGTCCTGGAACGCTTGGGAGAGAGGCAGCAATGAGCCACTGCTTGGTTTTGGTGGCCCCCCCTAGTTCTGGGGCTCTGAAAGGAGATGCTGAGCCTGCTCAGGTGTGCCAGCCGGATGGGCAGTTGCTCAGAATTCCAGCTGAGAGGACCCTCTTGGTCTTTGTGTGTTGGCCTTTAGGGCAGAGCTCTGAAATGTGATGTTTTCCTGATCAAGGAAGGGAATCATAGAATCACAGAATGGATTGGCTTGGAAGGGACCTTAAAGCTCCTCTCATCCCACATCCTCACCATGGACAGGGACACCTTGCACTGGACCAGGTTGCCTGGCTTTGAACATCTCCAGGGATGGGGAGAAGTCTGGAGAAGTCTCCAGTGTCTGGATTAAAGGGAGACCCAGGGCTTGGCTGGCAGATGGGCATTGTGCTGATGGTCTGACCAGTCAGGTGGAGACAGGACTGGAGAGGGGAGTTCTCAGATCTTGGGGAGGCTTTTTTGCATCCTTACACCCCGTGAGGTACTTGGAAGTATCCAGAGATGGTGGGAGACCATACTCAGTGCTTCTCATGAGTGTAACCCCATTTTCTATCCTGGGCATCTAGGACTTCTTACTTCAGTTTTTTGGGTGTTTTTTTTTAGCATCAGGGCATGTTGGGCAAAGAGCTTCAGTGAGCTCAGCTCATGGAAGTGCTTATCCCTGCCTCCTTTCCACGAACTGAACATTCCCGCTTTTGTCTGGGGACTCTCTGATCATCACAGGCTGTACTGTGCCGTTTTTATAAAGTCAGCCCGTGTGCTGATCTCGCTGCCGAGGCTGTCAGGCAGCTCCACCAGTCTGCCAGAGCCCTCCTACCCAGATCTGACTGGGCTCGTGCCGCCACTCGTGTGTCCCGAGGCTTGACCCACAGTCCTCGGCTGTGTGGGAGGACAGAAGGTGGTGTCACACCAGAGCGCTGTGGAGGGAGGTGCTGCTGTGCCTCACGGACGGATTGGGCTGCGGATGCCGCAGAGTCGATCCAGCCAGGACCTGCTGCGGGGAAGCAAACTCAGTTTGTGTCAGACGTGTCGGATCTGATTCCCAGGGTCTGGAATCAGCCCGGTGGGGGATGCACGAGCACGCAGCCGCTAACGAGCGAGGCGTTGTGCCAGGGATGCAGCGCCGGCTTCCGCATCCCTCCTCTCCAGGTGCCATCGTGTGCACACCTGAACCTGCACCTCTGCTGGCATTTGCCACCCCAGCCCCCAGGGATGCCTTCACTCTTGGAAGGGTCAGCCCCAGGATTTGGTTTTCAGAGCGAGCGCTGGTGATATTGCTGAGCCCGTGCCCCTGCCTGCTCCCCCTTCCCCGCCCCCTGATTCTCAGTTCAATAAAGTCCCAGTTTCTTGGGTTTGTTCTCCGAATTGAAAGCCTTCCATTTTCACACCTCTGTAATTGGTGCTATCTGTTGAGAGAAACTCTGCAACTCCAGCCAGCCAAGGTCAGGAGGAGCTGAATTGAATTAAAAGGAGCAGAAATTGGTTCGAGGTGGGCAGAGGGCCGCAGGGAGAACTATGCAATTTCTCTCCTCGGGGCTCCTGATGAGCAGAGCAAACGGCAGCTTCCCATCTCTGCCCATGGGGGGCTGACAGTGGCCCACCCACACCTTAATCTGCACACCGAGGTGGGCACCTCTCAATTGAAAACAAGGAAATGAAACCCAGCATCTCCTCCTTTTATCTGGCCAGCAGGCCAGGGCTCTGCTCCTCTGGCTCCTTGGCCAGGATGCTGACAACTGTCACTGAAATGACCTTGCCGTGATTAAATACAGCAGGAAATGATGTTTTTAATAAAAAACTAAAGCTGTGATACAAGCTGATGGCTGGGAGATGTGAGATGATGTGTGCTAAGCCTACCTGTATCTCAACACCAGGCTGAAAACCCCTTGTGCCTTTGGACTGAGTTAAGGGTGAGCATCCCGGCCTTTGGCTCACGGTTCCCCAGCTCCATCTTTGCTGGCTTAGGCTGGTGTAAAACCAGAGCAATTTCAGCCAAAGCCAGTGGATTTATAGCCCCGTGGCAAAGCTACGGATGGAGAATGTGCTGGGAAGTGCCAGGTGTGGAGTTGTCTTAGGGGAATAGATGGGATGCTTGCAGCTCTTACGGAGCCACTTGGAAATTTTCCCACATTTTTTTTCCCCATGAAAAATGGTTTTTTTGTTATCTTCACTCACAGAGTGCAGGAGCACTCTCTGCTTGGCTCTGGGAAGCTTGCTGATCTTGAGGATGCTGTTTCTAGGAGCAGGAGGAGCCCCACCTGAGGAAGGGAGCGCTGTGACCTCTGATCCCTCTGTGCTGCCCTTATCCCTCCAGCCCACAGAGAGTTCTTCTTCCCCAGGCCAGGCTGGGCTGGCTTTCTCTTTTGCAGCTCTTCTCGTGGGTGTATAATTAGTTTTTATAAGGGATTTGGCCCCAGGTCTTCCCCAGCCCAGCTAAATGTCCTTGGCTCTTCAGAACCAGAGCCGCTCTGGCTTCGGTGCTGGCTTGGTGAGCATTCAGAGTAGAGTGGCTCCAACAGGACAGCGCAGAAAGGGGGAGATACTTCAAAATGGTGAAATTTCAGGCAACAAGGGAGCAATTTTCCACCCACTTCTGAGCTGGAGCAAAGCCCTTCCAGTCTCCCTTTCTGTTGCTCCCCAGCTGGGCTGGCACCAGGGATGTGCTATTTATTAGAGGCAGTAAGAAGGCACGTGGCCAAGGTAGCCTTGGAGGATGCCAAGCGCGGTGCCCTGCCTGTCCAGCTGTTCGGAGCTGCCCCAGCCCCTTTTTTTCCGCCCAGAGCACTCGGTGCTCGTGGCCTCTCTGTCCCCTGCTCCTGTCCCCGGGCAGGAGAGGAGGCAGTGGCACGGCTGGAGCCAGCGGAGCGCCCTGCGAGCGCCCCGGGCCCCTGCTCTGCCCCTCTCGTAATTTATACAAGCGCAAGCCGATGTTCCCTTTTAAATTGACAAAGGCAGAGACTGGAGCCCGGGAAGCCCTCTGACCCCGGAGCCCTGGTCCATGAAAATTACAGGCGCTGTACAGCGCGTTTCCTCTTGATGTACTTGCAGTGGGGAGATGCTGGTTAATTTGCCAGGACTCAGAGGTGACCCGGGTTTAATAAAGAGGATTAATGGATTTGAGCTAAAGGTCTCGGCTGTTTGGAGCTGATAGCCTTCTCCTTCGAAGACACTCTGGCAAGGCACGGCTCAGCCTCCTGCCGGGAGAGGCGGGGGCAGCTCTGCCGGAGGAGCGCTGGGCAGGGCATCGCCTCGGGGTTAATTAGCAAACCCAGGTACCCCGGCCCATCTCCCCGGGCTGGGCAGTGCTGCTGTGAGGCTGCCAGCCCGCCTTGTGTCCCGCCTGTCACTCCTGCAGGGGAGCAGGGGGGCTGGTGCTGCCCTGGGGTGTCCCCTTCCCACCTCCCCGGCATGTGTGCCACCCCTTAGCGGGGACACGACCGGGCAAAGGGTGTGACAGCTGGGACACAGAGCTCGTGCAATCCCTTCTGCTCCAGTTTTGGGATTCGATGCTGAATTTGGGCTCAGAGCCCTTGTTTCAGCAGCTTTCCCTGTGGCTGCTTTAGGATGGCAGTGCCCTCCATCCAGTGGATCCCAAAGGCAGGGCTGATCGTACCGAGGGGAGTTTGTGCTTTGTACCGAGCCCAGTGATTTCCACTCTTCCTTGGGGAAGCCAGGCAGGGTTTTAGGGATGGACATGGTCACACCAGCAGAGCCTACAGTGATGGGCAGCTGGGGAGCAGCAGAGGGGTTGGTTTGGCTTGGGGCTGGACCCCTGAGCAGTGTCACAGCTGGGTGTGGGGATCGAGGGAGGATGGAGAAGGTTTCTTGTCTGGAGGATGCACATATCAAGGGTGACAGGGCTGTGGGGGACAGGAGCAGCCTGGGAGCAGTTTGTCTCAGCAGATCCCTGCTGCTCTCCCCTCTGGAGCCCTCCTGTTCTCACAAGGGTTAACGACAGTCCTGTGGGAAGGATCCCACGGGGCTGGCCAAACCCGTGGCAGGAGTGATTGGCTGCCAGGGGCTGTGCTGGGGAAGAGGCTGAGCTGAGCCGCTGCCATACCCCCCTGCTCTGCCTTCCCACTTAATGTTCCCAGCACGCAGAGAGCAATGAATTCCCCGTAGCGTCCCACTCCCTGGCCCTGGAGTCTCTGGCGATATTCCCGTAATAAGTAAGTGGAGTACTTTGGACAGGAGCAGCCAGGGACTGGGCCAGTTTCCCTGCCGGGAAAATGCATGCACGATCAATGCAATCAACTTACCCTTCAGGTCCTTTTTGGGTTGGATGGAAGAGATGCTCTGACTGAAACCCATTTATTGAGTGGAGAAGGTGCAATGGAATTACAAGCTGTAGCTTTTATCAGCTCCTGGCTCCTGCCTTGTCTTTTCCTTATCCAACAGAATGCCGAGTGTTATGAAGCATTATTCTCTTAAAACCCCATTACTCCTCATTTCAGAGGGGTGGGTAAGCACTCAGTGATTCATCCTTTGCCAACTACAGGTGGAAGTGTTCAACAGGAGGTCCTGGCGTGGAGCTGGAGTATTTTTTATCCCTTTAGGGCTGTGCACTGACCTCTCTTAGCTCTCTTGCTCATCGGGGGATTCCAAGTGAATGATTCCCATGCAGAGCTGACCCTCAAGCCAGAGCCAGAACCATTTGTGTTCCTCCCAGTGCATCCCACAGCTCTTTAGGGCAGGAAAGGAAGGTATTTAACGTATCATGGAGAAATAACGTCCAGGAGCTGGAATGGATGATTCAGGACATGCATTTAAGTGGGATGCCCTGTTTTAACGGATCTGGATGTGCTGCTGGATCCCAGGTGCAAACCCTGGAGGGAGTTCGTAGGGATGTCCATGGCTGCACAAACTCTGAACATCATTAGGAATGAGGTCAAATTTTGGCCATCTGTGAGTGTGTTTTGGTCACTGTGGGCTGATGATGGCAATATTTTCTGGTCTGGATAGTGTGTGACTCATGGGGAATTCCTCCCTCTATAAACAGGCCTATAGTTGAGAGGCTGCTGAAATGAAAAATAGGGAAAAAACATCCCAGGAACTGTGGGTGTGCTGTCATTTAATCTCTTTAAACCAGCCACCACAGAGGTCAGGGCAAGAGCCTGTCTGGCAAATAATCTTTAACGCTCGCAGGCGGCCAGGACTTGGCGTTTGTCTTCACTCCTGCTTCCTCCAGCAAGGAGCATCACCTCCGTGCCATCCTCTTCCTCGGGAGCCGTGCGAGCCGGCTCCCGGCGCGCTGCGTCCCCGCCTGGCGCGGTGAAGGGTTCCCGATGTGACGCGAGAGATGCGGCTGATGGCCCCGCGCCGCTTCCCTGGGTCCGGGGGCTGGGCACCGGCTTTAGCCGGGCGGTAGCTGGGCAAAGAGTCTGCTTCGGTCAGCGCCGGGGCTCTCCCGGCGCGCACAGAGGAGCGCTCTGCTCCCGCAGCCCCTTCCCGAGGCTGCTTCCCAGGAACGCCCTGGCTCTCTGGGGATGCAAAGAGCCGCTTTGCAGTCGGGTCAGGCGCGCTCCGCGGAGCTCAGCCCCTGCGCGTCCCCGCCGAGGAGCCGGGGGTGCCGCAGCGGGGACCCCCCTCTGCAGCGGGGCTTCGCAAATGAGCCCGGCCGCAGCGGGGCTGCCGCTGCCTTAATGCAGTCAGCCGGCATTGTCTTCCCGGCGCTCCGCCTGGGATTTATCCCTGGGACTGCCATGTATTATTTAGCTCGGCGCTGGAGAGGCACGGTGCTGTTCTCGGGAAGGAGCCGGGCAGAGCATCCCCCAGCTCCGGGTGTTGGCTGGCAAGTGAGCAGAGCATCGCCACGCTCCGACCCTCCGGCCCTGTGCTGCTGCCGCGGCTTTTCCCCGGAGAGCTCTCATCCCGGGCAGCAGACCTAGCGCGAAATTGCTGTTCACCCCTGCAGCAGGAGATTTAATTATCATTAGCTGAGCTTGCACAGCTCCACGTGCTGTCGTGCAGCTGCAAGTTTAGCTGGGCCTTTTAAAAATCCAGCTGCAATATATTTATTTCCCCCTCCCCCCCCTTTTTTTCCCTTGTGTTTTTATTCTTTGCCTTACACAAAAGCTTTGCTTTTATGTTTTGGGTCAGTTTGGCAGCCTCTGAGCACAGTGCACGCTCGGAAAGGATGGAAAATGAGTATTTCAAGGAGACTTGCAGCCAGGCAGAGCAACCTGTGGGCATGTTTAAAATATGCAAGTCCCATTCCCAGGGACTGGGCGGTTTTTGCAGGATTTGGTGTTTATTTTATAGCTTATCAATTACAGTGGGTGGAAAAAAAGAGAAGTGCTAAGAAATCCTCTTTTTCTTGAGAACAGGAGTCAGGGTCATGGTGGGCATGGGAGGAAGGGGAGAGATCCCCAAGGAATTTCCCCCTGTGGGCTGGAAAAGTCAAACTCCCTGAATTGCCCAAGATTTCCATTTTTTTGTAAAGACTGCGACTGCCTGTGCAATGGGCTGCCAAAACCCAGCCCAATCTTCCACGGAACTGCTGCTTTCTAGCAGAACTTTGTTTCCATCAGCATTTCTTGCAAAACTTTCTTTTTTAATGGCAAATTGGTTTTTTTTCCACCACAAATCTCCTTTTTCTGGGAAGTCCTGGGCAAATCCCCATTCTGTGGGCCAAATTCCTGGCGTGGTGACCTTTCCCCATGACTTTGCCCATCCCTGTCCCACCCAGCCCTGGAAGCCGCTTTTCCCCCCCCATTGCCAATAAAGGCAAACAAAAATTAAATCTATAATTATCATTACTAATTCCACTTAATTAGTCACAAGCCAGCAGCCAAATTGGCTTTCTCATAATTATCAGATAAGCAGTAAGCACATCTCATAGATTATAATTAACACTGCTTAATTAAAATCTAATATACATACACCCTTTCCTCAACATATGCCTAATTGGGTTCACAAACAGGGGGGGTGTGAAGCCCCCGTCCCTGTTGCTCCCCCAAAGATTTGTTGGATGCCACTTCTGCGTTAAGTTGGTGGCACGTGGGATGTTCTTCCTGTGCTTTCCAACACCTTGGCTCCAAAAAAAGTGTGTCCCTGCTGCACGGTGAACTCACACAAGATGTTCTCCCGACTTCCCTATTTTTTCTTATTATTGTTATTGCTCCGGCTGTGACCTCTCCATAATCCCCCGTCGACGCTGGGCTCTGCAATAATAAAGCAGCTTGAATAAATTACGCTTTCAAAGGCGAAGGCCGGATTTTGGCGCAGAGCTCTGGAAATTGATGTCTCTCTTAGTCCTTCTTCTCCTGAGCGGGGTCGGGAGACGCTCCGAGGCTGCGGTGAGGCTTTGTGCCTGGAGGGAAACTCTCACGCTTGTTTGCACCCTCCCTGGTCACTGATATCTCACTGAAATCTCATTGATGCCTCACTGAAATCTCACTGATGCCTCACTGAAGTGCCCTGTGTGTCACAGCAGGGATGGCGAGGAGGCCCTTGGTCCCCTCCAAGCCTTGGTTGAGAGGTTGATGCTCACAGGTGAGAGCCCACACGATGGTTAATGTGCTGGCAGGGCTTTTAGCTCCTCTTTCCCTGGATTTGGTGGAGGGGCCACCCCTGTGGATGGGGAACCAGGGTCTGAGCCAGCACAAGCATCGTAAGGGGCCACCAAAGCTTTGGTGTCCCCTTTGCAGGTGGCCTGACTTGTGAGCAGGGCACCGCCTGCCAGCACGGCTGCCACTGCCTGACCTTGGGGCAATAATTACACTGTGTTCCAGGTAGCTGCGCTCCCATTCCCAGATAAATTCTCGCCTGTTTGGCTGCCTGGGAGAAGCAGAAACTCCTGATAGTGCTGATTATTAATGAGATCATTTGCCTGCCAGTTTTTGCTGAGCTCATATCTGACTGGGGAGTTGATTCACTGTGGGAGATGTACAAAATGTGATTTCCGTCTCAGAGATGCTGAGCCGAGCTCCTTTAGCCGGGATGGAGGGGGCTCCTGCTCTGGGATTTAGTCCTGGCGAGGGCTCCTGGCTGCAGTGCCAGGGCTGGAGACTCTCTGTCTAGGCAGGGCAGGGATGGTGCATTTTGAGCACCGATCCTTGGGGATGGGGTATTCCCCGTCCGGAGAATTGCAGCTGTGGGTGATGCCAGGGCATCCCGGCTTTCCGTGATGTCAGCTCGTCTCCAAAGGCCTTTAATGCGGCGGCCGTGGAAAGGAAAGGGAAGGCTTGGCACGTGCTCCAGCGTCGGGGGAGGATTTGCGGATTAGAGATGTGTAATTGTATGTAGTGCATGACAAAACAAAATAAGTGGCAAAAAGAACTCAGTCGTCTCAGGGATTCAAAGCGAGCGTTAAGCTTTTCTACATTAAGGGAGGGGGAAAAAAAATAGCCAGGAAAATGCGGGAGGCAAAATCCCCTTTGCTCCGCGCTCCCGCTGCACGCCGGGGTGCAGCCTGGCCGCAGGAGCCGCGGGGTGAGGGACGCCCGCCACCCATGGGAGACAGGGGCCAAGCACTCCCGAAAACTTTTCCCTCCCAGCTGCCAGCCTTGGATGGATTTGCTGGCCGGGGAGGGACGCGCAGTTGGAAAACGAAGGCAAAACACGGCTGGGGCTTCCTGGCTGGTTTTCCTGGTGATGCTGGAATGCCATGGAAGAGCCAGGTGCTCTGGGCTGCGCTGGTGGCTGAGCCCCCTGTCCACACCGTCCCCGTGCCGTGCGGTCGAGCATCCCCACAAACGCTGCTCGCGAGGTTCTCGCCTGCCCGTGCGAGGCAGCTGGAAGCTTTTGTCCGTGGGGATTTCTCGCCATCATAAGATCTTCCCAGATTAAGTAAATAATTTCACATTAGCTTAATTAAGTCTAATAGACTCATTAGTTCACTCTTTGCGCGCGTTCCCGAGGGAGGGTGGCCGGGAACCGTGAAGAGTTGCCGCGGAGAAATCCTGTGGCATCTTAAAGGCAGGAGCCGGCAGTGGGAGCGCTGCTCCTGGGTCAGGGTTGGCTCGGTGAGGTTCAGGAATTAAAAATTTACATCCTTGTGGTGACTTGAATCATGGGCAGGTCTTTCCTGCCCAACATGCTGCTGGGTTTTGGGCTGGCTGGTGCCAGCTCAAGCGTGGCTGTGTCGGCGGGTGCGGTGTCCCGAGCAGGAACGTGGTCCAGACCATCCCCTGGTGCCCCAGCCGCCTCCGTGTGCTTGGGAATACCTTGCCCTGCTTGGAACAGCGTGGCTCCGTCAGACCAGTCCGGCAGTGCCACAAGGGCACGCTTTGGAATGAGTTTTTTGATGCTTTTTGCATCATTTTTCTTCCTTCTTCCACTACTCAGAGGTTTCTAAGCCCACCGTGCTCCGAAGGGGGAGAAGAGCAGGGGCTCCCGATCCAGTGGCAGGGTTGGGACCCTTTGGCTGCCGCATGGGATGGCAGGAGTGGCTTCTGGATGGTGATGTGGGACATGGAGTGGTGGGGGACAGGTGCTGAGCAGAGAGTGATGGGTGGGGGATGGATGTTGAGCAGAGAAGCAGATGTGTGGGAAAAAAGGCTGTGGCTGCCCTGGGCAGAAGGTGATGGGGAAGGGAAGAGCTGATGGAAGCGAAAACCAGTGTGTGTGCAGGTGCTGCCAGGGTGGGAATGTGTCTATTTGCAGCCGGGGGAGAATTTGACTTTTCTCTTACCTGGTGGCGTGTGGGACTGAATTACACTGCGGTGTACAGGGCATTTTTATGATGCATTTTAAAGTTACATCAAGGGCATTGAGAGCATATGGGTAGGTGACCTCTTTTTTGCATTTGCATAAATCTAAATAAATAAAATAAAATTGAGAGCGGGAGGCAGGGACCTGCAGATCTCTTCATTCTGGTGGCGTGTTCCTATCTCCCGCACACAATGCTGAGGAGCAGAAAGCACAGAAGCCCGAGGTAGACATCTGGTTTCCCTTTCAGAAGTGGTGCCTGTTCTTTATTTATAAAGAAATTATTGTATTTAAAGCCAATACTCATCTCTTGTACCAGCAGAGAGCAGAGATAGATGGATAGATTAGAGGGAAGTGGGTTGTGCATATAAATGGGGGTTAATTTGCTGGCTCTTTGGAGAAGTGAAACCTGGCTGAGAGCTCCGGGGTTGGGAGGTTCCTGGGGGTGTTTTTGCCTTCAAAAGCAGCGTGAGAGGAGCCAGTCCTGGCCAGGGGGATGCTGAATCACGGCATGCTGGGAACCATCCTCATTCCTGCACGGATGGAGGGAGAAGGGAGAGCCAACAGCATCCCCT
>VZRQ01005618.1:244731-270440 GCA_013397975.1 Machaerirhynchus nigripectus | reverse complement strand
ATCGGAGGGGACAACCTCTGGTCTCCTTGTGGCTTTGGGACTTGTCCCTCCACATCCCACCCACAGCATCGGAGGGGATAACCTCTGGTCTCCTTGTGGCTTTGGGACTTGTCCCTCCACATCCCACCCACAGCATTTCTCTTTGCCTCACTCCATCTGGGCAGCCGGATTTGGTGCTGGCCATGCAACAGCTCCAGCAGGGATGGGAATGGGAAGAGAATAGAATGAAACACTAAATATAACCAGCAGGAACCAGCCGGAGCCGGTGGAAACCTCAAACGTGCACATAGAGAGGAAGAACAAAATGTTTCATTTGTTTTGTTTTATTTCACAAGAAAAATCTTCACAGCCCAAACTGTCACTTTGGAAGTAATTTGTGGCTGAGGATTTCAACACCCACTCCAATGATATTTTATTCTGACCCTAAACAAAATCAATAGCTTTTTTTTTCCCTCCTCCTTTTTCTCCTTCCTTGAGAAAACAGTATTTTTCAGCTCAGTGGAAGAAGAAAATAGATTCTGCCCAGTGTTGTTAAAAAGATATAACCAGTGTCTCTGGAAGTGTAAAAAGTACATGATCTAATATGTCTGAAGCAATTTTGAAAGGCTGCTTTATTTAGGATAATGGAGAAGCAGCAGTAAACCTCATAATCTTCCTGGATAAGGAGTCCAGCAGGAGGGATCTGAGCTGCAGCGTTGTGGCTGCTTTTTTTCCCCGGTCAGAGCCAGGGCTGAGCACTGGATGAAGCCCAGTGAGGTGGTGGCACCCAGCAGCAGCCAGGGAGGGTGGGGCGGGCTCCTATTTTGGGTCTGTAAAGCCCCTGAAGAGGGGAGAGGGGCTCTGAGATGCAGGAGCATCCCTGGGAGGGGTTAGGACAGCAGGGATGCTGGTCAGGGGTGTCTCTGGCACCGCTGCTCTGTCTTTTCATGTTCCCAACCTCTGAAGGCAGAGAGGAGCCTTCAGCAATATTGTCCCCATTGGTTGCCCTCCTCGGGAATTGCAGAAAATCTTGTTTGTCAGAAGGGAGGCAAAAAGAAGGGAAAAAAAAAAAAAGAGGAGTCTGATGAATTTTAAAATAAATTATAAATTATTTTTTTAATAAATTATGAATACATTTTCTCTGTCAGGATTTGAGGCTCTCTGCTCTGATCAAAAAGTTTCCGAGTGTGTTCTCTCCCCACTTAGTCAAATGTAGATGTGTGCATTTCTGCTCCTGATTTTATTTTATTTTATTTTATTTTGATGAATTTTTTACTCCACCAACAACAAATACTTTGTTTGCTCTTGACGGGCATTGGGGAAGAAAACTTTTGAAACGCTGCTCAAACACTTCACTTGCAATCAGGGTGAGCGCTCTGAGGATGCTCTGTGCCTCCACAGCCCCTCGGGCGCTTGGCCAGGGAGGGGGAGAGGCAGCAGGGAAAGGGGGTGGAGGATCAGGGAGGGTGGCCGGAGCTGGTGCAAGGTGGGCTTGGTGTGCCCCAGCAGCCCCAACGCAACTGAGGCTGCTCGTGGTGTGAAAACAGTTCTTGAAGGGCTTTCCGAAGGTCTAAATGCTCTGAAGGAACGAGATGCAGCGAGTGATGCACTTCCCTGGGTGGTTTGCATCCTCCTGTCTCCGTGTCCAGGTTTTGTGTCCATGCCGGGTTCTGGCTCTGCTCAGGTGCAGTAAGGACCTGGCTCCTTACGGACACCCAAAACTGCTGCCCAGCATCGCGTCCTTGGGCCGCTCGTCAGGGTGGATAAAAGGGCTGTGATTTGCCTTCCCTTCAGAGGACGACAGGGCAATCACTCCTGTAGATTTTAATGAAAATGTTTAATTACGCACAGTTCCAGCAGGCAGGGAAGTTAACACCGATGCTGGCCAGTGCCCAGGCTTGGGGTTAGTAGGAGAGGAGGAGATGGGCGTGGAGGAGATGGCTGGAGCTGCCCATCAGGAACACCATGGGCTCTCATCAGAGCGTTCAGAAGGGCAGGAGGTGAACACAGTCACAGGGACACAGGGACAGAGTCACAGGGACAGAGTCACAGGGACAGGGACACAGGGACAAAGTCACAGGGACAAAATCACAGGGACACGTGTGCTGCTTAATTCATTTCTCCCTGGTCCAGTTAGGCGGGAATGGCAGCTTCCTTGGATCTCCTACGGTTGGAGGCTGGTTCATTTCCTTTTTCATAGCAGTGGCTCATCTCCATCCTGCACACAACCCCCGGGTCCTTCTCGCAGCTCTCCTGCTCGGCTCATCCCTTCCCAGCCGGTTCCAGCGTGTGGGATTATCCTGCTCCAGGTGCTCAGCTTGGCACTCCGCTTGATGTCATAGATACCCTTCAATATTTTGAAGAACACAGCTGCTCCTGTAAAAACAAATCCCTGAAGTCTGTTGAGGTGTTTAAAACTCATTTTCCATATGGAGGTCCCCGGGATAGCAGTGCCTGAAGAGGCAGAGGAGCCAAGGCAGTGGCTGGGCTAATTGGCTCGTGTTAATCATACTGGGACAGGAGGATCAGCAAGGCAAGAGCTGCCTGTGCTGGGTTTGGAGCCCTTTTGTCCCTTGCCTTGGAAGCACAGGTCTTCCATGCAGGTACGTCCCAAAAAGCATCAGAAATCAGTTCCTGAAATAATCTGTGAAGGAAGGAAGGAAGGAAGGAGTGGAAAAAATAAATTGGTGCAATGTACAGCCTTTCTCCAGGGAGCAATTACCAGCCTGAGGAAAAGCTCTTGGTGCTGCACTCCCTGAAACGCCTTTCATGTGTGTGCGTCCTGTTCCTGCTGGTCCCAGAGCAGCAGGGACAGGAGGAGCCACCAGCCTGGGAAGGGGCCACCCAGCTCTTCCAGAAACCCCCCTGAGAGCGTGGAGCTCCTCCCTAAAGCCTCACCCTATTCTCCTTAGCCTGAATGAAGGGGAGGGGAAGCCAGGAGATCCCCAGGAATACAGGGAGCCTTTGGAGGTCTTCAGCCTTGGCTTGCTCTGCTTTTATCCCAGGATTCTGCCTCCTGCTGCTCGGCACAGGGGCGATTCCAGCCCCCTTCACTCCTTGTAGTGGTTTTCCTCCCACTGCAAAATTCCATTTTGTCTGAGCTGTGTGAGGCAGCAGAGATAACCCTGACTCCGGGCCCCTCTCTGTCCTGCTGCAGCTTGGGATTATCCTTTCCTCGTTCCCAAGATATTTCCTCCACGACGCACCGCTCTTGTCTCACTGTGCGTGTCCAGGAACCCACACATCTGTTAACTTCACTAATGCCTATTAGAATTTGAGCCATTTTCTTTATTTCTAAGTGTTTTCCCTTAACAGACACTCTGTGCCCTGACTTGCCATCGAAGGTGCTGTGTTAAAGCTCCATCTTTCCAAGCTTTGGAGAAAGGGTGCTCTGGGAGGGCTGGGCTTTGGGACTCCTGGCAGTGGGGTGAATTCTTCATTTGAGGGTGACAGTTGTCACTTCAGAGCTGGTTTACTGAGGAGCTGGGGAGCTTTTCAGCAACAGTAATAAAGAACCAACCCATGAGAAGCTGAGATTGCAGGGAGTGGCAGGACTGAGAGGACTGGAGGTACCAGCTGGAGAGCGACGTGGTCTTGTTATCCCGTTAACACCTTGTGGAGCTGGGGAATATTTAGCTCTGGTTAGCAGGAGCCCCGGGGTGAGCAGCCAAGGGTTTCACAGCGTGTGGTTCGGTGTGAAAAGCCAGGGCTCACCCCGAACTGAGGAGGCAAACGCCATCCCCAGTCCCCTGTGAGCCCTGGTGCCGAGGTCGGCCTTCTCCATCTCCAAGGCAGGCTCCTCTGCTTCCCCTCTCCGTGGCGATCGCTGACGTGTTTATTTCTCTGATTAATGAACTCTGCAAATTAACCTCCTCGCTGCTCTATAATTGCCATTAAGGCTTCAAAAATCACTTAAGCGTTTCCGGCGCTGGCGAGCCCATTCCTTTCGGCCGGCCAGCGCCGCGTGCTGATTGCAGGGAGATAGAGCCCGGCTCCTGACCTCCACGTTTACAATTAATTATTGCATTCAGCACCCAAATTACCCCCGCTCTCCACGTGCTCAGCTTTATCTCTCTGCACACACAGGCTTGGCTTTTAATTAAAGGTCCTTCAAATTAAATGAAAACAAATTCAATTATTGCCTCTCATTGGAGCAGCTTACCGCAGACTCCTGACTATACTTCTTCTATGGAGAACCTGGAGACTGCTGGTCTCCCATAATCCAGTCTGACTAAATTTGCCCGATCTGCTGTTTTCCTTATCATCACTTGAGCTGTTCACTCACTGCCAGGTCAGACGTGGGCTTGACTTGAAGAGAAAGCGGAGTTTTAAATGGGCTTGTTCTCTCTTTGTGTTGTTGCCCTTCAAGGAGAAGATGCTCTTGTATGCCGTGGACGGGTGGGACCATCATCATTAGTCTTCATTTTGGCAGCAGTGGGAGGGAGAGGACCCCAAAAATGAGGGTTTGGCCTCCCTGTTGCTGGATACCTGACTGGCACGGGTGGGATGGGCCCTCACCCAAGGGCACTGTCCTTTCTAGAGATGTTTGGTCAAGCGTGGAGCCCTCCAAGCCCCAGGTCTTCTCAAATGGGAAAATACCTCATGTGAACAGGGGCAGATTTTTTCCAGAAGGGTGGCTTGCGTTATTACGCTGTGAAAGAATCACAAATCAGTGTTATTTCTGATGGCCTTGGCATGGCAAAGCCCACGTGGTTGAGAAGGTGTCACAGTACGTGGATACCTTGGGAGAGCTTGGCTCAAACAGGAGCTCTTGGCTGGAAATGAACTTCATTTCACCCAAACAGTGCCTTCTAATGCCCAGGTGCCTCTTCAAGTGATGCCCTTTCCTGCCTCCAGGCAGGATTTCTTGGCCAGAAAAGCATCTCCCTGTCGCACACATGCAGTGCTCTCCTCAAAGGTCCCTGTTCATCTCCCGTGTGAAGGAGCGAGACAGAATATGGCTCTGGCACTGGTTTGGTCCCGGTTATTATTTTTCCTCCCTCTGTGCAGTTTGTGCCATCATCTGTGCTGGCATGAGCTGGCAGGAGGGACCAGCTCCAGCCTCGCTGATGCAGAGGAGGAAACAGTCCAGCGTGCGGAGGAGGAGGGGGAACCAAGGTCAGCAAGCGTGCCCAAACCCCAGAATGGTAATGGCTGTCTGGGGCAGGACTCTCCGGTGGTGTGAATTAGCAAAATACCCGCAGCGTTTTGCCAAGCAACATCAGCCGAGGACCGGCCTCATTAGCTTCACCTACGGAAACCCTCCCCTGGCTCTCCGGGGCTGCGTGTGCCCGGCGAGGGCACTGGGCAGCGCTGCCAGGCGCGGGTGAGCCGGGGGGATGCTCTGCCAGCACGGTTCAAAAAGCACCAGCCTGCGCTTTGCGGAGCAGCCAAACTCCTCATAAGTCTCCCGCTGTGCCGAGCTCTCTCCGTGCCGCTCTGTATGGTAATCACCCCAGATTATATTGCTCTTTAAAAGGCCGCAGCGATCGCTTTTATTTCGCTCGCAGCCAAGCGCAGCTGCCTGGCGGTGATTGAAGGTTAGGCTGCTGTGACCGCCCGCTCCCCCGGCCCGGGGCTCGCCTTTCCCCGTCATCCTGTCCCTACTGGGAGCTTTCCCTGTGTCCTCTGCTTACAGCCGGGCTCTCTGCTCACTCGTGATGTGGTAGTTCCGTGACATCTCTTTTCCCGGCGCCGTGCAGGGTGAGGATGGAGGGCGGCAGTGCGTTGGGAAGCGGGATGGATGCTTCCCAGCGCCCAGCCTTAGCCCGGGGTAGGGAGCACCCTGCAGCGCTTCCCTGGAGGCATTTTCCGCTTTGCTTTTCCCACACAGCCTCTGAGCAGTGCAAGGGCACCGTGCTGACACGAGCAGCCTGGCCGCCTTTCCAGTCCGAGGTGGGCTCCTGGTGGCTTTGCTCCTTTGGAATTCTGATAGAGAGGGAGAAGCGCCTGTGGATAACCACGGTGCACACGCGGGTTCTGCCCCTCTGTGCCGCTGCTGCAGGGGGAGAGAGGAAGGCAGGGCCCCTGGGGAGGGCGAGATTCAGAAGCCGGGAGGGAGGAGGCGAAGGTGATAGGGATGAGAGGCGAGGCGGTGCGGATGGATGCACGGGAGGGGACTGGAGAGGAGCAAACACCGGAGAGCCGGAGCGAGCTCATCTCTGCTGCCCGCGGGGTGCCCGGGCTGAGCGAGGCGGCTCTGCTGGCATTTAATTTGTTGCTGGACACCGTGTCCCGAGGCTCACTCGCCCCCTCGGGGCGGCAGCAGAGCCGCTGACTCCGGGTCGAGGAGAAGGGCTCGTTTCAAAGCCAGGCATCGCTTTGTGGGTTGTTTTTTTTTTTGCCACCACCCGGCGTTTGGGCAATTATTAGTCTAGAGCAGTCGTGGAGGATTTTCTGCTTCAGTTCACGAGTTCTCTCTTGCTGCACAAACACTCTGGTGGGGAACCGATTTTCTCTGTGATGTTCCTGCAGCCGCTGAGATGTCAGCTTGGTGTCTGGGGTATCGCAATGAATGTCTCTTCCCCATCAAAACCATCTGGAGTGCTTTAATAACACGGGGTGAGATCCCAAGGTAGCGCTCCTGTTGCAGCTGAGGATTAAGATAGGATGTCAGAGTTTGTGTCCGAGGGAATCGCATTTTTCCCTTACCTGCAGCATCTTCCCGTCAGTGGATCTCGAGATGTGTTAATCCTGCAAGGCACAGCAGGGTCAGCATCCTCGGGCTGGGGCTGGGGGAAATCAGGCACGGGGGGAGCCCTCACAGCAGCCTACAACTGCCTCATGATGGGAAGTGGATGGGCAGGCACTGATCTCTTCTCTCTGGTGAGCTGCAACAGGACCCAGGGAATGGCTGGAGCTGTGCCAGGGGAGGGTTAGGTTGGATTTCAGGGAAAGGTTCTTCCCCCAGAGGGTGCTGGGCACTGCCCAGGCTCCCCAGGGAATGGGCACGGCCCCGAGGCTGCCAGAGCTCCAGGAGCTTTTGGACGCCACTGCTAGGGATGCCCAGGGTGGGGGTGTTGGGGTGTCTGCGCAGGGCCAGGAGCTGCACTGGATGATCCTCGTGGGTCCCTTCCCACTCAGTATATTCCATGGTTCTCTGAAATCACTCCTCTGAAGACGGGTGGTTGGAGAGGAGTCCTCACTCCCACCACCTCTGTGCCATCCCTTTACTTTTCATCAAATAAATACAGCATAGGAAAAAAATTTTCTGTGCTGAGCATCAAAGGGCTGCACTGTGAGCCGGTGCAGCCCAGGAATGCAGCTGAGGGTCTTACCAGGTTTGTTGGGTTTTTTTTCCTGGAGGTTTGAAGCGTGTGGCAGAAACAGCAAGGTCGGAGTTCAGGTTTGACTGCAGTCAGGTGGAACAGAAAAGTTATGAGGCGTTTACAAAAGTGTTTGTTTTGGGCTTGCATTTGCCTTGTGAGGCCCATTACTGAGTGCGAGCCGTTCTCTGCAGCGTGGTGATGGCAACGTGTGGTTTACAGGCCTAATGGAGCAGATTTGTCACTGGAGCAAGGAGGTGTGACTCTGCTCAAGTCTGCAAATTGCCCCCCTGTTTCTGCAGACTGCTGTTTTTTCTTCCCTTTTCCCCCTTTCCCTCCTCCATCCATCACCATTCCGCGCTCGCCGCAGTGATTTCCCCAAAGTCATCTATCCCCAGGCTGTGCCATTAACGCGCAGGCTTCGGCGTGATGGCTTTGTTTGTTCTTGGAAAACCATAAATATTGCTGGAGTAATGGCTTAGAGGATGAAGCTGGGCCGTTTTGGGGTGTCTGGGTTCTGGAGGGCTGAAATGTATTTAAACAAAGCCCAAAAAACTGATGCTGTGAAAAGAGTGAGGGAATTGGGTGGTGTTTTTTTCTTCAGTCTCCATCAGACACTTCATCCCTCCGGCTCCACCTGTGTGGCACTGCTGCAACATCCAATCCTATCCAGTATCCTCATCCTGACTCATGTCCTGAGCATCCCCTGCCCTCAGCAAAGCAGGGAAGGGCCTGAAGTATCTTAAGCAGAAAAGCTGAGTAGTTGTAATGTGTCATTTGGCTGCCATTTGGAATTTTACCAGAAGAGAGCCTCTTTTTCTGGTTGTTGTTTGGCTTTGTTGTTTTTTTCTTGTCTGTGTGTATAAATATGTCCATAAAAAGTGCTATTTGGGATGAGGGCATGGCTTGTTTCAAGCCAGCTCAGCGTCTGTGACTGCAATGTAGATGCAATTTGAGTAATTAGGGCCGGTGCCTCCGTCTCCTGGCAGAGGGACGTTTCTGTGGTGCAGTGTTCCAGCCGTGGTATTTCAGCAGCTTTCTGGGCTTTAGAAGTGATGGGTCAAAATATTAAACAGAGTTCTGTGTTAAAAATGAGGAATTACTGGTCTGTGGGTGCTGGAGTTGCCACAGAGAAGCTGTGGATGAGGGATGCTTGGAGGGTAGCCTGTCCTTAGGCTGGGTGTCCTCATCCCAGCAGAACCAGAACATCCTCTTTGTATTTAAGATGTCCTTACAGGGTTTAGAAACAAAGATGACTTGACTTATCAACATTCCTCTGGAGGCACAGCAAGGTATTTCCTGGGATTTGATTGTGTGAGATGGTTTGGCTGCACTCAGAGGTTGGGCTGGATGATCTTGGGGGCCTTCCTCAACCTAAACAATTCTGTGACTCTGCTGTGAAAGCTGATAATGGATGTATAAGAAATGGGAAATGAGGATGAGGTGATGACCTGTTTTCAAATGGGAAAGAATCTGAATTCCCTGGATAATTTTCAGTTGGTTTGGGATGGTTTTGTTGCCTGGGGCGTGGGTTTTCCCAGCCACTGAGGTCAGGAGAAGATGAGTGTCAGTGTTCTTGCGAAATGCTGCTCTTCTCAGCCTCCCCGAGACCTGGCAGCTCTTTTTGCTGAGGGCAGAGCAGCTTGTGAGGAGCGAGAAACACGAGAACCCAGAGCACGGCGCTGCCACTGCTGCTGGAAAAGGAGAACACAGGTGGAAAAAGCCAGGATTCGGCTCCTCTGTGCGAATCGACTTTTCCCCAGCGGAGAGCAGAGGTTAATTGTTATTGGAGGCCATCCCGTCCCTGCCTTCATTAGCACCACGGAGCCGGTGGCCACAAGATGGATGGGGCTGTGCTGCACCTTGGCCTCCTCGGGAGAGGCGCGGCTCCGGAGGCACTTTTGCCGTGAGAGATGGGATGACACACAGGGAGTTTTCTGTTCCTGTCCTCCCAAGAAGCTCCAGAGCCCACAGCTGGGTGGTGAAGCAGGGCAGAAAGGGAGATAAGATGGAAGGAGAGCGGCGTCCGGCAATGAGTTAGAGCTGTGTTAGAGCATTTTCCTCGAGAGAGAGGCTGTTAATGAGAATTGTTGGCTGTTGCAATGCACGGAGAGGAGGAACGAGGCGGTGGGGATGGATGGAATAGGTGGGCAAACATCACGGAGCAAGGCTTTGAAAAGGGGCTTCTCAGCATGGCTTTGCAAAGCAAGGAGCTGGGCTTTGCCCGATCCTGGCAATTTTCCTCGTGTGCCTGGAGCCCTGGCGATGCCTTGGAGTGTGAGCCCTTGTGGCAGGGATGCACACACGAGGATTTACATCACGCTAAATAAAAACAAAGCCAGCAAAATCTTCCCGCTGAGGCCAAACTGTTTTTCTGCCCAGCCTGAATTCTGCCCTAGGCACGGCTAAGGTTAAATCTTTCCTTTTCATCCCTGTCTTCTGTGAAGACTGGACGACTTTGCTAAGTGTGATTGGAGCAGTTTGTTTTTAAGCTCCACATAAGCACTATGCTGGATTTATAGCGTTTTCATTCTTTTGGAATCGACCCACTGGGAGCCATTAAACTTTTATTGCTCTCTGCAGTTGCCTGGCCGGAGCGGGATGGAGCAGCCCTGCTGCTGGAAACGCTCTGTCTTCAGCTGCCAGGGTTGTGTTGGAGAAGAGGGACAGCAGGGAGAGGCCACCCAGGGCCACCCAGGGATTTGCTCGTCAGCTGGAAGGTGCCTTGGATGAGATGATGGTTTTCCCAGTCTTCTGCAAGGCAGAGGAAGGCCTACAAAAACATCCTGCCCTGGGTCCTGCTGCTTCCCACCTCTCTTGCCTGACAATATCCCTGCTTGTCCTTAAAAGCTGGGAGTGCAGGAGGCCTGAGACTCTTGTTTGTGTTGCATCCTGGGACTATCCAGGTTTTGAAGGACCTGCTGTGCACCTTGCCTGTGCAGGTGAGGGCCTGGAAGCGTGTCCTCCAAAGGGTTCGTATGAGGGTGTTGGATGGTGCTGTCTGTTTCTCCCGTTTCATCCGCAAGCCTTGTGCCTAAATATTAACAAAAGGATCCTGCCTTTTTAGGGATGGGAAAAATTTATCACGTTTTATAGTGTGAGGGAGGCAGAACATGGATGTTGCAGCCTGAGCTGCCTGACTTGACACTGTTGGCACAGGGAGAGAGAAGAGCCACCTGCTGAGGGCATTTTTCTCACCTTGAAATAGAATTTCAGGACAGGTGCCTTGCCCAGGTGCTGGTCCCTCTCCAACCATGCTGTGAGGCTAAAGCTGGGGGAGGTGTTTCCTACCCAGGAGAGAGGGACCAGGCTGGGGGCAAAGTTCGATCAAACCCAGAAGGTGGTCCCTGACCTGGGTCTGGTGCTGTGGCGGCTGAAGCTCAAACACAGCAGCTGAAAGAGTTTCTGGAGGGAAATCCTCTTGGAATTGCAACCTGTGGCTCCCATCCCGCTCTCCCCGGACCGTCACCACTGTGGGCTTTCCCTTCTTGAAGACAAAACATCCTTTCTGGGTTTGTCTTTCTGGCTGAACTTTCTGCAACCCTTTCCTTGCATTCCCATGGGAGCCCTCCTTCAAAGTCGGGGCTCAACCACCCCCGAGGCTTCAGTCTCCAACCCAAAACACTGGGAAAGTGGAATTCTGCAAACAAAAACTGAACATCCCAGCATGGCCACTTCTCCCTCCTGAAGGGAGGTCTGCATTATCTCCTTGTAGCTCCAGAAGGCCAGGCTGGGCTACTTCTGTCGGCATGTTTTCTAATTTAATTACTTATCCTTGTCTCAAATTGTTTATGGTACACTAGGCTATTAAATGTGCCATAAGCAAATGGCTCTTGAAAGAGGAAGAGGATTTATTTGTTTTAGCAACCACTCCAACAAAAGTCTATTTCCTCAGCTAATTAAGATTCCATTCGCTAATTTAAATGTTATGCTAATTAAAGCATATTTCTGAAACTGTAAAAAGGAACTTAAAAAAAAGGGGGGGGGGGAGAAAAAAGAAGCAGCAAGTAAGAAAGAAAACTGGTTGGCCTTTAGAAATTACATTAAATTTATTGTGTTGTTGTAACAATGGTGAATGGAGTAATTATTTCATTTGCCTCTCATGTGCTATTCATGCTGTTGCTTTTATTCATTTTCCCCCCATTCTCACACTTCATCTCATTAACACCCCTTCTCTCCCCTCTAATGGGCATCATCTTGCGATGGTTTAAGATGAATTGTGAGCGTGATCCCTGTGCTTCCCAGAAAAGGGCCACACCGAGAGTATTTGCTCCTGTTTATCTTCCAGCCCGAGCTGAGACAACGCTCAGCAGCCACACGGAGTTACATTGTGCTCACTTTAATTAAAATATAAATAACCTGCGCTTGGGGAGGGGAAAAAAAGAAAGAGCAAAAGGAGCAAGGTCTGTTTTGGTTTGTGTTTTCTGTTTTAAATCTGGCTGTGCATGCAGGGGACTGGCTGCTTTTCTCGGTTCATCCGTTGGATTCTGGCCGCGCAACTTGGGAAATGGAATCGCTGAGCACTTCAAAAGGAGATTAATTCCCTGGAGACTTTGCTCAGATAAAGTCTGGTACTTTCAAGGACAGGTTGAATGGGGCTCTGGTTTTGTGGAAGGTGTCCCTGCCCAAGGCGGGGGATGGAACTAAATGGTCTTTAAGGTCACTCCCAACCCAAACCGTTCTTGGATTCTTTGAGTGTTAAGCTGAAATAAATATATCAGGGAAAAAAATACATCAGAAGTAGGGAAACTGGACTTGCTGTTGTAGTTTTGGCTCTCAGCTGAATGCCAGGTCTTGGAGGTCCACTGCCCACCTTCCATCTGATTGATCCCACCGAGATTCATCACCCACCGGAGCTGGCACGGCCCTGGGACAGCCTGGGAGGTGCCAGGCTGCTGGGCATCAGAACCCCAGCCTGAGCATCAGCTCCTTGCTTTGATGTTTGCTTTGCCTGGGCCAGGGTGAGACTTCGAGCTTTGCCGGAGCCTCCGGAGGCTGGGATGAAAGGGCAGAGCCATCCACAAAGCGGAGAGAAACCGAGTTCTTGAGAGCAAGTGCCTGCGCTGGAGAGGAAATAAAAGGAGAGAGGGAGATAAAAGATGAGCATAAAAGAGACCTGGCTGGCAGGAGCAGGACATGAACCCCCCAAGAACCGAGATTGTAGCAGCCTCAATCTTATCCCCCAGGATGTCACCTCAGCAGTCAGGATCCTGTCCTTCCTCCGGGTCCCTCTTTGCCCCGGGGTGCCAGAGCCTTCCCTCAGTCCTGGCTGCTCCATCTTGGGGGAGAGAATTTGGAGAAAGTTTCCTGGCAGTGCTGTCTTGCTGTGTTGGTGTTATTAATAACGAGAAACAGGCAGGAGTTTATTATATTGCTTTAATTTATGCATTTGGAGTTTTTAAAGAGAAAACCAATTAAGATTCTCTGATGAGCCCTCCAGCTCCCAGCGGCTTTGGGAGACACTTGCCATGAGCTGCATTCAATCTGCAGCCAATACCTTTGTGTGTGGCCCTGATAAACACTTTTGGGTGATGCTGAAAGAACTGCAGTATCTCCTCCTGCCTCCTCTCCTGCCTCCCCAGCCCTAATCCTGCTCGCTGCAGTCACTCTGCCTGGCAGGCTGAGTCCCTGCGTGGTAGAGGTTCAAAGTGGAGTTTGTGGAAAAGCCAGTGTGACACTCAAGGCTGTGCTGGCTGACTTCCTGCCCCGCTCACGGTGTGGATTGTGAGTTTTCAGCTGCTTCAGAGCTGGGGAGCATTCCCTGCATCGGCTGCTCTGGATGCTCCAGTTGGATGAAGGAATTTTGGGGTGTTGAGCCGTATCTCTGGAGGGATAGGCACTGAGGGATGTGTGTTCCTGGCTCAGCCCCCTTCCCAAACCCCAGTCCCTCTATCCATCCCTAGTTTCTTCCTGCAGCTGTTATCCAGCTGTGGATCATCCCCTCTCCATCCCAGCTCAGCCCTTCGCTCGGACCCACAAGCAGCACCTGCTTGGCCCGTCCTGGTCCTCAGATATATTTAAACTCTGATCTTGATGGGAAGTGACTGGTGCTACATTAAAGCCATATGTTTTAGAGGGAACGGCGAGGACGTGTAAGCTCAGTGATATTCACATCTAGAGAGAGCTGGGAACTTGTAGTGCCACCCACGCTTGGTATTTCTGCCGGCTCTGCGAGGCTTACACAGCTGGGGAAGGCAGAGTGGGAGCGAGATCTTCTGCTTAAGGGATTTTGTAGAGAGAGATGGATTAGATAGATTTGATGGAAACTGATAGTTTATGAAAATGAATTCACCTGCATCTCAATTTGGTTCTTGATGCCAGGAGACAGAGAAGAAAAGGAATAAAAAAAGGCGAGAGGGGGAGAGGGAAAACAACCCCAAGTTAATTGAAGTGCAGGTTTGATGTGCTGTGCTGGGCCGCTTTCTTTTTAACTGTTTGGCAAGCGGGATGGATCCCTTTGTGTCAGCTTCCCAGAGAGGGATGCTGCATCCTGGGATTTCTCTTCATCTCCTCTGACTGTCTGATCAGTGGCTTAGGGGAATGAAGTGGGACTGTGTCAAAGGAAGTGAGGAGAACCACGTTGGCCATGGGTACTTGGCAGTGTGATAAAAACTGCTTTCGGTGGCTGCGTTTGTCTTGGAATTTGTCGGAAGTGTCCTGGCAGGAGTGGAATTAGCACTGCTCGTTCGGCACCCAGCTGGAGCAGGCTGCCATCCCTGCTGGCTGTCACGCCGCTCCCTCGTGTCTGGCCACTGGAAGCTTTGGAAGAAGCCAGATTTTGGGTGGGAATAAACAAAAAATAAAAATCCCATTTTCAACTTCCCTGTCACCAGGAAGGTGAGAATCCAAAACATGGTGTTTCTGTTGGAGGCAGGGGAGGCTGGGAGGATTCTCTCCATCCCAAGACGTGGAGTTATGAAAAGCTGGGGAGGAAATAGGAAGTGTGAATTTTGAAGAGTCCCAACCTGCTTTCCAAAGGCTTTGGGTATGCAAAGGTGCCCCTGCCTTCAGTCAGAGAGGGCACAGGCAAGAATTTGCAGACACCTCCTTTGGAGTGAGGGTTGAGCTGGACCTTGCTTTGAGTATTTCCAGCTGACCGAGCTGTTGGGACAACTGGCTCGGGGTCCCATGGGAAATCTGGCTTTTTCCTTGGTCTGGGTGCTGGAGCAGGGCCTTCCCTTTCTTCCCTGTGATGGAAAACTCTCTGAGCAGCTTCCCACCCCGAGGAGCTTGTGTTGCTCTGTGCTGAAGCCCTGTTGTAGGGCAGTGAAGGTCAGAGAGGTTCTTGGAGCATCATCAGAGCAGCAGGACCCAGGATCTGAGCCATGTTCCTCTTGCTGTCTATCGATACTCTGATTGCTAAATAATTATTGGCATTGGTGAGCACAGGCAGCTCCTCAACTCCCCGTGGCCACAGGAAAATCTCTTCATCTCTGTGCTTTGATTTCCTTCAGCTAGACAACAGGAATAATAATCCTTATTTTCTCTCAGTTTATGTCACTCTTTTAATGTAAATACAAACTCCTTTGGGCAAGAAGTGTCTCTGGGACACGTGAGGAATACCTAGTGCTTGGGAGTGGCATTACGTGTACGAGCAGGACCTTTTTAACAGGGCTCTGAGCAGTTTTCAAAAGAAGACGGGAAAGAAGCCAACGCAGAAAGTTGAAAACAAAACACGTGGGTAAATTAAGGCATGTAGGGCTCGCTCTGGAGTGCGAGGGAAGCATCTCTGCCTGGTTAGTTTATCAAAGGGAGGTTAAGAGGTGATTTTGTTGTGGTCCTACATATTTCTCTGTGGGGGAGAAGCTGCTGAAAGCGGACAGGTTTTTAATCTAGCGGCAAAGAGTGTGTCAGGATCCAGTGTTGGAAGGTGAAGCTGGACTCATTTACAATAGAAGCAGTGTCCAATTTTTGAAGGCAGGGTAATTAATCATTGCAACGACTCACTCTGAGCCACAGCAGGGGCTGCCATAACCCGGGAGCTCTGCACTTCAGGGAGACGCTTCTGAGGGGCTTTCAGGAGCCACAAGGAAAGCTGGGAGCTTGTGCAGGACCCTGCCTGCCCCGGGATGGGGACAGCCTCCTGCTGGCTGCTCAGCTCCAGAGTGCTGGACGGGGGTGTTTTGATCCCAGCCTGGAAGTCTGCACAGCGCTGGGGTGTCCCCAGGTGCAGGGAGCAACCGTGGATGCATTAAGCACTAATCACTGCCAGGCCTCCGGGGATCAGCAGAGTCGTTGTGCCTCTTCTTTTTTTATTTATTTTTTTCCTTTCAAAAGCATTTTTAAAAATCAATACAAATAAATAAAGAGGCCATAAATCTCGGAAGACACCCGCAGCTCCCTCCGGAGCCCTCTGTTTTGTGGGGATGGGTTGAAGGGTGACAGAGCATTGACCTGCCTGAGACAGATGGGGGAGGCTGGAGCCAGTGTGCCCTCTAAGGGTGCAGGAGAGGGGGCTCGGCGGGGTTGCAGAGGTGAAGGGGTGCAGGATATCCATTTTAAGCTGTAGGACATCCCCAGCTGGTCACTTACCAAGGGAAAAGCCTGGTTTTAGGAGCGTTGTGCTGCCTTGGAGGCAGAGGCCAGGGATTACTTGAAAAACAAGCTGAGGCAGACCCAAAAGCAGTGCCTTGTCCTGGCTCCCCTGACCTGATCTGGTCAGACTGGCTTTGCTGTCCCCATTGCTGTGTTTCAGCTCTGGGGGCACGGGTCACTCCCGGCCTGAGTTATTTGTGCTGAGCAGCATCACCTGCCTCTGGCACACACAGTGACGGGCTCGTTCCTGGAGGAGAACCCATCCAAGCTCCCTCTCTTTTCCTCTCAGCAGGAGGGGTGTTTTTCCAGTGAATGGTTTGGGAAACATCCTGCCTGTCCCTGGGAGCTTGGTGTGGGTAGTGAAGCTCCTTGCCCTGCTGCTGGAAGCTGACTGGGAAATCTCAGATGAATTGTGCAGTGGGTCGTTTCCAGTGCTCCTTCACCCACGCTCGGAGGTACAAGCTGCTTACAGCTCTTCCCAAGGCACAACACATTCTTACCAAGCACAAGATGCTGCGGGTACCCCCTCCTGTCCAGGCCAAACCAATTCTGTCTTGGGCCAGTAGAGCACAGAAGGGTGGCACAGGCAGCGATGTCCTTTACCTGAACACTGTCGTCATCCCCGTGGTGTGCAGCAGGCAAACAGCTCTGTCTTGGCAGGAATCCTGCTGAGGGGGAAAATTTATGCATGGCACCTCCAAATTTGTACTCGTGGGTGCAAGGTGGGCGCAGCAGTGGCCGCTCGGGGGATCCTTGCTGGGCCCCTGGGAGGAGAATTCATCTCTTTGTGTGGTCTCAGCAGGGTCTGTGGCTCTCTGGTTCCCCTTCCCCCCATTCCCCCCCTGGAGAGGGGGCTGCTTGTTTCTGGCACGGAGGGTCTTCCTCGGGCGGGTTGTGCAGGAATTGCTGCGCTCCCTGGTAATCATGGACTGTCAGCAGCCTGAGGAGGGGAGTTCAGCTCAACACCGGCACTGCAAGGAAAGATAATGGTAAATAACCAGCAGCTATTGGGGGAGGTTGAAGTAAAATAAATGGATCCAATTTTCAGTCTTTCTCCTGGGTTTTTTAATATTTTTTTTTTTATTTTTCTTGCTCTATCCTTTCTTCCTGGTTGACTCTAGAGCAGCTCGGGTGGTGTAGCCCCAGCAGGGCTGGAGAGCCCTGCGCCTAAGACTGAGGGGGCCCTGGTTTTTGCCTGGGTCTGCACCCAGGTCCTGAGTTTTTCGGTGTTGAGGGGGGAAGCAAAAAAGCAACTTGACTTCTTGTCAAGGGATAAGCTGGGAAGGAAAACGCCTGGTCCCTGCTAAGTGGATGGAGGAGGGGAAAAGGGGCTCAGAACCCCTCCTAACGCCTTAAATAAATCTTTTCCCTAGTCTAGCTGCCCACACATAAACAAAATGCATTTTCAACCTGTTCTTTCTCCATGCCTGACAGCACGGTGGCAGTTTTTGCCAGAAGTCCTCGTGGGCTGTTGGTGGAAGCGTGGTGGTGGGGAGCGAAGGGTCCCCGTGCCCCGCGGGGGCTGCGGGAATCGCTCCAATCGCTGCTCGCTGACCTCTGCTTGAGGCTTTGAAATCCGTGTGAGAAAACCGTAATAGCCTCCCACCTTGCACGTCCTCCTTGTCAAAACACACACATTTCTTGCAGGACCTCATCCAGGACTTAAATACCTCCAGAAATTCCTCTGCAGCGACTCGCTTTTCTGTCTTGCATCCAGGAGCTCTGCTCTAAAGCTGCTTTTCTTCCTCCCCAGCATCTCTTTCTCAGCGCTGCCTGCTGGCTTTGGGGACTGGGAGGATGCAATCCTAATTATCCTCGTGGTGTTTTCTGTCCATTCTTGGGATTACATCTTCCCACCAGGGAGGAGCAGGGGTGGTAGCTGGCCCTGCTGTTGGTGCAGAACAGGGGAACACTGGACCCTCCTTTGCAAAGTATTTTTGGGGCCACAGTGAGGGGCTGAAAACAATTTGGGTGCTCGAGCTGGGTGCACCTTCTGGAGCCCTGGGTGCCCGCAGGTCACGCCAGCCCCTTCCCGCTCTGCCGAGCTTCCCAGGACTCGGGAACGACAAACATGCAAAGCACGGTGTAATTAAAGACTCATTAAGTGGTTGCTGGGAGTAAAGTGAAAGCCTCGCTGCCAGCCCGGCCTGGCTGGAGGGAGATGACTGAATGCAGGCAGATGACTGAATGCAGGCAGATGACTGACCCGTGGCCAAGCACAGCTCGATGGCGAGCGCATTTCCGACCCGCGCCCGGCTCCTTCCCCGCCACGAGGTGCCGAGCTGGGATCCAGAGCATCCGCAGCCTCTCCCGTGCCACATCCCGCCCAGCTGTCCGGTGCTGCAGGTGAGACGTAAAACCAACAGCAATTTCCCAGCCGTGCAGGCTCTTTGAGCCCTGATTGCCAGCAGTGCACTGTCTGCGTTTTCAAGTTCTCCTGCGAAAGCATGTCAGGTTTCCTTGGAAACTTCTGAAACTTCCTGTCCTTGGCGTGAATCCTCGGTGGTGTTGAGGACATCGCGTGCTGCAGAGTGGGTTGAGCCATGGTGTTGCCCCGCCTGCAGCTGGGTGTTGCTCGGGGGGAACTTTCAGGGCTTTTTGGGTGCTGTGTGTGTGGTACCCCAGGGAGAGCTGCCTGTGGGGACGTCATTCGCATTGCAGGAGCTTCACCTGGATTTACCTGCCAAGGCTGCGGGGTGGGATCTGCTTTTGAGCCCTCCAGAAAGACAAGGGGGGGATCAGTAAATCAAATATCATCAAGGAATCTTTTCAAACAGCAAGGTCACCTCCAAAAATAGGGAAGATTAAGAGGCTCTTGGGCATCTTTTTACAGCTAAATTGTTCCTCCACTCAGAGCAGGCCGCCTTGCTGACCTTCCCACCCTCCGTTCCGAGGGAAAAGCCCAGGTGGTTCTCACAGCTGCGGTGAGCGATGCCCCAACCCTTTTCTTCTCCCCCTTTTGAAATCGTGAGTTTTCCATAAAGCTAAGCCCACACCTCCAGTGAAAGGTGTCTTCTGCTGCACAGTCGTGGGGAGATGAGAAAAAAAAGGGTCTTCTCTCTCTTCTTTAAGGCTCCTCTCTCACCTTTTCATTTTCTTTGGGCCTTGGAGTGAAATTCCGTAAGGGCTCTGTGAAAGAGCGCTGACACAGGACTCTAATTTCAGGTGTGAATATGGAGACGTTTTTCATTAGGAAGCATATGGTGTTAAGGTTAAAAAAAAAAAAAGAGATGAAGTTTGACAGCCAGGAACAAAGCAATGAAATAATAACTACAGGTGGGCAAAGCCTCCAGCAGCGTTTGCAAACAACAAAACCAAGCCAGGGGCGGTTCAGATCCAAGTGTTACTGTTACTTATTAGAGTTGGTGGAAAATTTTTCAGGGGAATCGGGGTTGTTTTTTGACAGAAACTTGGGTTTTCATCAGAAGTGAAATTTCCATGGGAAGTGTTCGCCTTCTGCAGGAAATTTGGGCGTGTGGTAGGAGACAAAGAAAGAAAGAAGAAGGCAGAGAAAGATGTCAGAAAGAAGCTGAGGAGTTTTTATGCTGAGTGGTGGATGAAGTGTCCCCACTCCCCAGTGCCAGTGAAGGGCAAATACCGGCTGGGAAGGCACCTGCTGGGTGACTGGGTGTTGGTCACCTTGGGCTCACAGGGGGTGCAGGCACCCGGCTCCATCCCTGCAACCTCATAAATACACAGCAGCTTCCCCACCTGTAAGAAAATGTTTCCTTTCTTCTTTCCTTTGGGACTTTGTGGAAGTTTTCTGCCTCCTCATCTCCTGATTTATCCTTATCTCTTGGAAGTGTTTCCGAATGGCTGGAGGTCCACTGGGATGTCTGAGAGACAGCTATTTTCTAAAACATCTTTTATTTCTCTTTCTGCCTAGTAAAACGGGTTAAAGGTATTAATACCCCTGGTGAAATACTGGGGGAGGTGCTGATTAAAAGCCCGGGATGGGAGGTGGATCTTTGCTGCTGGAGCGTCCAGTCTCTCATCTCTCCTCAGGGCTTTGGGAGAAGGTTGAGCTGAGGAGCCAAATGTCATTGCTGAGGCTCTGCTTTCTTCTCCGCTCTTCGAATGTCAGGTCCCGAGCGGCCTCGCAATTTATGGTGAATATTTTATACCTCTAAATGATGTTTTGTGGGATTCCGCTCCTCGCGCCTGCACTGCCTCCGCCAGTCGTGGAGGATGGAGCCTTTGTTGTAGGTGTCACGCTTGACGAGGTGCCGTTTTTCCAAATGGATAATTCTGTTCCTCTGCCGTCGAGGAAGTTGTTTCCTTCCTGGAAAGGCTGATCTGTGGCTTAAACGAGGCTTTGGCTGCCAGGGAGTCGCCTGGGTGAAAGATGTAATGTGGCTGCAGGTGACCTTGAGATATAAGGCATGGAGGGGGCGTTGAGGGCACAGCTTCCTTATATTTTTTTCTGGTTCCATTTTGGAGCTTGTTTATACTGGGAAAAGCTTCAATGCAGGGGCAAGGGGGGGTTATGGTACCCCCTCCTCACAGATCACTTCCTGTTAGCAGGCAGGGCAGTGCAGACGACGAGTGGGCTGAGGGGGAACAGGTTTCTCTATACAAGAGAAAAAGGGCACTTAAACAAGAAAAACTGGAAAGTGGGAAGATAAATGGCATGAAAAACAAGCCACTTAACCACCCAAGTCAGGAGATCAGATTGGGGATGTGCTCAGGTTGAGAATATGCTGCTCGTTTTCCAGTTCCAGCCACTACCTCCTGCTCTGAGCTGGCTCAGACGGGCTTGGTGCCGTGTGTCAGCCCAGGGCTAACTGAGACGGTCCCACCGTGTATCCCTGCAAAGCAGGAGCAGGATGGAGCCCGGCCAGCCTTGCTGGCTGCCTTGGAAGCTGGAGCATCACGTTCCACAGGTGGCTGCATCCCAGTACCCTCGGCGGACACGCTCCCGCCACGTCTGCACAGGGCTGTGACTTCAGGGACCTGCGGGAGGAAAGGTGCCACAGAACCACCGGTTTTATTAACACCGTGGAAGGTTGCCAGCCATAATTAAAGCCGTGAGAAGCTTGGCGGTCTCACTTCACAGAGCCCGGTACAAATATTTCTGTTGGGTTTGATCCATGCTGCTTCGGAGCCTCTTGGTTTCACCTCGCGCCGCCGAGCTGCGTGAGGTCTCCGCGAAGAACGTGGTGAGCCCTCGCCGAGGTGAAGCAAGGCAAGGCTGACGTGATGTGAACGCTGATGAGGCGACCAAGTTTCCTCTCAGCGGGCCACAGTTTGCCTGCAAAGTTTGGATAAATTGGATGGGAGTGAAGTAACTTGGAGAAGTCACTTAAGTAGCGCCTTGTGTGGGATTCACCGGCATATTTCCCGCATCTTCTCTGTCTCGGGGAGGAGGAGTGTGGGGAAGGAGGTGGGGAAGAGCAGACTAAGAAGAGGAGGCAACCTTTCATAAGTGCGTAAAGATGTCTCTCCTCCTTCCCCACTCTCGCAGGAGCCATCTGCTGCAGCTCAGCAGGCTTGAGCCCAGTCAAACTGTTTTCCCCCCCTGCCTCATAAATTGCTTCTTGCAACTCCAGGCTGGTGTCAAAGTCTTGGTTATAAATGCACCCTTTGGAGAACCTCTTTGCAAACGTGGTTTCTCTGGGGGCTGGGAGTTCCTTCACGGCACCTGATTTTAGCTCCATAGAAATCCAGCTGTGGTAGGTGCCCGAGCTTTTCCACAGTCACTGAGGAGATGAGGGGGACCTGAGAGTTACTGCTCGCTCTCTGCACCTCTTTGGTGGTGGAGGAAACCTGGAGGATCTGCTTGGCTGGGCACCTTTTAGAAGGCAAGAACTGCCTGAGGTGATGCTTGGTGGGGTTTTAGGAGAAGATCTTCTTCCTATTTGAGCAGAATCTGAACAGAGGGACCAACTTTGAGCTCTCTTCGGGCTCTTGCCCTTAAACTTTGAAGGTGACTTTAATCAGCTCCTGAAGGAATTGTCCCATCCAGGGGATTGAGATGATGATTTAACCGCCGTACAACAGAAGCATTTGGTACAGGACATAGTAACTATGATATCATCCTTGTGACAACAGATGACTCATCCCCAAGACGATGAGAACCTCCCCTGAATTCTTAAAAGTCCTCTCTCATGCACACTGTCGAGCCCAGGCTGTTGGATCCAGCCTACAGAGACACACCGTTCTGTGAGTTAAACACACCCCGGGGCGCCACAACCGCGGTTCGAGGGCGGCTTTCTTGAAAGCGCCACCTTTTTCCTCAACAGACCTCCCCAGCTGCGTGTGGCGGGGTTAAGAATGGAGAAGGGGATGGAGAGCTCCTTCCATCTGCTGCAAACCTCTCCTTGCAAACCCGACGGGAGGGCGGCAGCGGCCGCCTGCATTGCGGCACCTCCCCGAGCCAAGGGGGCACGGCGGGGCGCGCCCGTGGGAGGCGGCACGGAGAGGGTGCAGGCACGCAGGGTATTTTTAACGCCGCTCCCCGAACGTGCAGTCGGCAGCGGCAGAAAGTGCCAGATTGCCAGCCCAGCCAAGCATTCCGGGCTTGCGAGTTGCCGGGGAGGGAGCCGAGGCGTGAATTCAGCGTGCCGCGCTTCTTTCCTGAGGGTGCGCGGGGAGGGCTGGAGCGTCCCTCGAGAGGTGAGAGCTCCTGCACCGTGCAGGGACATCCCTGCTCGCCCCACCTGTGGGCTTGGAGTCATCCCCTCCAAAGTATCCCCTGTTCACCAGTCCCCTCCTCGTGGCCGTGCAGCGGGGTGGCCTCAGCCCGTCTCGGGTCCCTGAGGGTGTTTATGGGCTGAAGAGGTGCCAGCCCAGCTCCTGCTTGTCCCCCAGAAGGGGGCTGACAGCCTGGAGCTGAAGCCAAGCCGGCTGCTTCCTCTGCTGCAGCAGAAACAGGTTTTTGCTTGTTCCTGACCTAGAAACAGGGCCAGCCACCTCGAGGTGAAGAGCTCTGCATCCTCTTACCCATCCCCGGAGCCTTTTAATCTTCTGAGCTGAAGATCCTTTGATCTGAGCAGCTCTGTAGTGCAGGCCAGGCTGGCCAGGAGGTGTTGAATGTTTAAAAACCCTGGGCTGCTCTTGCTACAGGGGAGTGATGCAGGCTTAAAAGCGGGTCTCTGGTTCCTCCTGTGGCTGGTCAGGGGATAGGGGGAGGACAAGGACACCTGGCAGACCCTTGGGTGCCAGGCAGCGGTGTAATATCCAAATGTTGTTCCTGTGGTGTCACTGAGAGCAGTGCCTCAGGCTGGAGCAGCATCCTTGGGGCTTGGGGCTGCTCTGCAGCAATGGGGCAGGAGTCAGGACTGACTTCATCCCTGCTAATCCTTTGACTTCCTTAGGAAACCCCTGCCTGGTCTCAGACTGGCCAGAAGTGCCTGAGTGTCCCCAGGGGTGGGGATAAAAGCTTGGGAAGACCACCAAGGATCAGGAGCTGCTGTCCCTGAAGTGCTGGCAGTGCACCCCCCCAAACTGTGCTGCCTGAGGGAGAGTGTGGCGACTGATGCCACGACCGTATAGCCACCACAGCTTCATTTCCAGCCTCCCAGGCTGCACATCGGAGTCACCTCTTCAGCAGCCAGGAGTACTTTTTGGAGAGCTGTTATCCTGCTGCTCCTGTGTGCACTGGAGTTGAGCAGCCGAGGGTTTTGTGTGATGCTTCTCCTTCTGGCTGCAAATAGGCCCCATTTCCTGGCAATTCAGTGGTTTTAGGGGATGCTGCTGTGGCTGGAGGAGGGAGCCGTGGTCTGGCAGGGCACAACCTTGGACTCTGACCTCACAGAGCCTTTGCACAGCGTTTGCTGCCTAATGAGGCTTAGGCAGCAGCTTGAGAGCGGCGTGGCAGATCATTGCAGGGAGATCAGCTATTATTGGAGTTGGTGCAGATGATCTGAGCGATGATTTGCTTCTCTCTCAAAATACAATTAGTCACTTCCACCAGCTCAAAGGAGAGCAAGGGCCTGAACTATTTGTGGCTTTGTGCTGAGGGAGCAGAAGAGAGAGTCCTGGTCTGGACAGCTCCAGATGAGCTTTGCCTCGTGGTGGCTTTTGTTAGTGATGCTCAAATCGAGCTCTGTGTTGTGTGCCTACATTTTTAGCACCCTTAGATTTGCAGCTGTTCCCTGGGTGTGGGGTGAGGTGCTGGAGGCAGAGGACGGGCATTGATGGAGCCAGCTGGGTCCATCCACGACACGGCAGCAGCGGGGAAGGGGGAGAAAAAACTGACTTGGCAGAACCCAGCACGGAGATGCTGTTACTTTGTTCACTAGAGCGGGAGAAAGGCCGTACACAGCTGTCTTTCTTCCCTTCTCTCTGGCTGGTGGGGATGTGATGGTTTGGGCTCTGCCCCCAGGACTGTTTCCCTCCTCAGCAGGAGCTAAGGAGCAGGTTTGTCAGCTGGCAGGCTGCCTCCTCACCTCGCAGGGGTGTGCTGGCTGCAGCCTTGCCCCTTTCCAGGTGAGCTCTGCCTCGCTGGGAGCCAGCACCATGCCAAGAAGATGCTCGTGTGAGGTTATCCCAGTTTGGTACCCAGCCTCGGGTGCCTTAAAGGGACGGTGTTAAGGTTACGCTGCGTTTTGCCGTTAAACACTCCTGGTTGGTGGTTGCTTGGGAGTGTGAAAGCGCCTCAGGTCAATTGGTGTTTCTGAACACCTTAATTAAGTGCTTTTTGCTTCTATTGAGCCCCTGCCCTTAAAAACCAGCCTTGAAATTGCAACATGTAACCAACACAGGAAGGTTTCTTTATCATCTTAACTTTGTGCTCACAGGTTCTTTCTTGCCAGAGCAATCACTTCTCCCCGTTCTGCCCTGCCTGCCAACCACTGCTCCTGCTGGGATCTCCCTGGAAGGGCTGCCCCACACCCCATCCCTGCTGGAACCTTTCCGCCCCTCAGTCCCGCCAGGCTGTCTGTAAAAACAGGATCAGGGGAGTGTTTTGAGGCGAGTGGGATGTGCTCAGCTCTGTGGGCTCCCGGGGCTTTGGTGTGGGCAGCACCTTTGGGCTGTGTTCGGCATCATGGTGAGATCTGGATCCAGGGAAGATTTGTAGGGTTCCTGCGTTTCCCTGCCGTGGGCACGGACCCCGTGCCAGTGCCACGATGCTCAGTGCTGTCCCCAGCTCTCCCGCTGTCTTCCCTCTCCCCTCCTCTCTGCTGATCAGAGCAGCCGCTGTGTTTTAGGCTGTAACCACCGTGCATTGTGAATTTCCATCAAGGACGTGTTGTGGAAGGGAATTGTATTGTATATCCCGGCTGCGTGCTTCCTTTTAAACTATACCCCTGTCACCAGGCAGCTTTCTACAGGTTGGTTGCAGAGTGAACAGCTGAGAACCTGTGGGAAGACCCAAATGGCACTTAAATTATATTTGCTCTTTGATTTTGAAGACATTTAGTACCATTTAATAGAATCAGAACGCAATTTAACTCTGCCAAGTGGGGGAGGCCGCCTCGGGAGAAGTGACACCGCCATAGCTGGGGAAACAAAAAAATTTAAGTGAGCAAAACAGCAGGGTCGCATTTACTATCCGGGTAATTATTATTAAAGCAAGAGCAGAGTGGGACTGTGTCTGTCAGCCTCCCCGAGCACTCCAAGTGGCATTAACCACTTCAGGGCCGCGGGATGCTGCGGGTTGGGAGCGCTCCGGGGACCCCCGAGGCGTGGCAGCTGAAGAGGCTGTTGATCGGAATTAAGCCGGCAGCGGTGAAGCGGAGGCTGATTTTAGCGCTAATGGTCCCGTTAGCCCGGCTGGGCTCCCTCCCCCGAGCCTGCAGCAGCACTCCAGCGCCGATAGTGTTTTCTCCACCAGGAGCTGGTTATTAGAAAAAAATAATGCAGGGAAAGGGACAGGAGCTGTGCTGGGCTGAGCACATCTTGGAGAGAGCTCCACAGGGAGGTCTGGCTTTCCTGCCTCCCTGTCTGGCTAAAAGGATGATGAAGACTTCTTGTTTGACTTTAAGC
>VZRQ01005618.1:214401-244683 GCA_013397975.1 Machaerirhynchus nigripectus | reverse complement strand
TTTTTCTCCACCGTTTTCTGCTTTTGTTTGTTCATTTGGTTGGTTGGTTTTTTTCCCCCGTTGTTGTTGGGGGTTTTGCTTGTTGTTCTGATTTTATTTTTAACCTTAAACTGTCCATTTCAGCCACCGGGATGCCTCAGGTTTGGCAGCACTAAGTTCTCTGCGGTGAGGAGCAGTTAAGCCCGGCCTGGCTGCCTGGCAGTGCCCCGCTTAATTTAAGGTTTTTGGGCAGGTCTCCAATGCAGCGAGACAACGCCGTGGGCGGACGATTCGCAGCCGTTGTTCCCTGCCTGTTTAAAGGAGATAATAGCACTCCCAGGCTCACCGGGGTTTGCAGAGGACCAGTCCATTAAAGATTGCGAGGTGCTAAAGATGCTTTGCTGATTGGGGCCATACGAGCAGCTGAGGGATCTGGTTTAGGGGAAGCTTTGCAGTTTCGAAATCAGAAGATTGTCTTTTTTATTGCCTGGCACCTGGAAATCAGATTGAGTTGTTAGAATTTTATTTTTCCCTGAAAGAAATTACGGTAAACTGGGAGATAACTTATGTGTGGTGGGGATACATCACATTCCTCAAGTGTGTTTTGGCTGGAGCTTCTTAACACAGCAAGGAAGCAACCCCAAGCTGCAGATGTGGAAACTGAGGCACTCAGGATCGAGGTGACGGGGATCACCTTCCCCAAAAGGACATGGGAGCAGTCTTGCCCTCATCACCCTGCCGAGGGGAGCAGCTGGGGACTGGCAGGTCAGCAGATCCCAGGATGTGCTGGATGGGTGGGAGCTGTGGGGAGGAGAGGTTCCCCCTAAAATGGTCAGCACTCATTTCTGCTTCATCCAAGGCATCCAGAATCCCTGCTCACAGCGGCTCTGGGCGCCAGCAGGGATGTGCAGGCAGAGGCTGCTCCAAGATGAGTTCCCCCTGGAAAACCTGGAGCCCTTGTAGAGCACCGTGACAGATGCAGGTCCCCATCCCTCCACTAGTACTAGGTGTGAATTTATGTCTGCATCTCTCAAAGAGCTTGATATGTCCAATCCTCCTGGATAACGGCAAAGGATTGAATTATTTCCAAAGGACAATATTTCATTTCCTATAAGTGCCTTAATCTCGTGAGTAAATATTACAGCTTTGTGCTATAATCCCTAAGCTGGTATATCTCTTCCCTTCCCAGTTACCTTTTGTGTTGATTTACATTTAATATGTTGCCATTAAATCTCTTTCTCTCCCTGAGGCCTATTATAAGTGCAGTATTTATTCTGTTGAGCCTTTTTTAGTCACATTTCTATTGTATTCTAATGTGCTCACACAAAAGACTGCCGGGCACATTCCTGGGATATTTGCATCTTTTTCTTCCCTATTTTTGTCTGGGCTCCTGAAAACACGCGGTGGTTTGGCCCTGCACCCAAGGATTCCTCATACTGATGAGATTCCTGCAGGAAAGCTGCTCTGCTAACTCCTGGGCTTTCCTGGTCTGCCAGTCCCGCTCCCAGGAGGAGCATCCCACCTGGTGGAACTGAGCATCCTGGTCCGTGGGAAAAAAAAATCCCTGAATCAGCCACGGAGATCTCCATCTCATTTCGTCCTTGGGCTCAGGCTTTGCGTGAACCCACCTCATTCATTAGGCTGCTCCAGGAGGGGTTTTGTGGAATTTGCAGGGAGGAGGGGGGGGGTGAGAGCTGGCTGGGGGTGTTAAAGGGCAGGACAGAGCAGGGGTTGCAAAGACTGCAGTAAAGTTTTGGGAGAGAGTGGGGGTTTTGGCTCCTCGATGCCACGGTGGGTCTTCCTAACCCTCTCCCGGGATATCTGAGGGTCTCTGCAACCAACTGGCAGTTTGGGGGGTCTCAGAGGTTTTCCCGAGCTGGGGAGTCTCCCCCAGGGTGGTGTTTTGGGGGTGGGTGAGGGATGGTGCCGGAGGTTGGGCTCAGGGAGGATCAGAGGCTGTGGGAGGTGGTGGAGGGGGACAACTCCGTGCCCTTCTGGGGGTGGGGACACTGGGGGAGGTCACCCCCCTTTCTCATGGGAAAGGGAGGGTTCATCAGCCCCGGGAGCACCACTCTCAGGGGCACAGAGGGAAGCAGGGATGATTCCAGCTGCTTAGGGAAACCCCTTCCCTCTCCCTGCTCTCAGCACCCGCCCTCAGTGGGCGCTGCTGACCTGCTCATTCCTTCAGCCTGCCTGATTTTTGGGGGCTGTGCCTCTGTTTCCCAGGCTTTGGAGGGAGGTGTGGGAGGCTGGGGGTCTGTGCTGCCTGGGTTGCTGATTTCCGTGTGCAAATCCTTGCATTTCCCCGTGTCCCTGTTCTTTTCTCTGCTGTCCCCTCGATATAATAGCTTTGCTCCTCTCTAAAGTGCCTGGATCTCTACAGATTAAGGGTGCTCAGCAGAAGCTATTATTATTGTGATGCTTTTATTGCATAGAGAGACTGAGATATTAAAGGACTCCTTCAGCTGAGCCTTTTAGAGGTAGAGAAGATTGGCCAGAGCAGATTTGGGTGCAAACATCCACCCCAAGAGACAACCTGAAGCAGCAAAGAGCTGAGCTCATCTGCCTGGGTTGGAGGAGAGGCTCATGCTCAGACTGCAGATTTCCACCAGCAGCCTGAATGTCAGCTCTCCTCCGGAGCATCCTTGCCCACGGGAAGCAGGGATGAGCTTCCCTCGCTCCCTGCCTTTGCAGAGGGCGGTGTTGAAAAGCAGGAGGTCCCACAGACTCTGTTCACGGGGTGGGGGCTGTAGCTAAAGCCTGTCCCACTTGGCTGGGAAAAAAATCATGCAGGTATTGACTAATGGTCTTAATCAGGTTAAAAGTGTCCTCGAGCCTGGGTGTCTCCTGTCACATCACCACCATCACCTCTGCCAGGCGTCTCGTGGCAGAGCCACTGCCAGGTCCTTCCTGGGCCCATGAGCATGGATGGAACATCCCAGACTAGCCAGCCTTTCCCTACGAGGAAATTAAGGTCTGGGATTAAGGTTCTGCAAGATGCAAAAGCAAACGAGCACGTACAAATATCCAGGGGTAGTGACAAAATGGCTGCGTTTGAGCTGCACCAATGAGGCGAATAGCAAAGGAAGGAAAAACAAATGTTGGCTGTTGGGGGACACGGGGAAACTATGCTTTTATCTCCTTTAAAATCACTCTGCTCTGTTTGGTTTTTAAACCTTCCTTCCACGCTGAAGTCATTCTGCTACTATGTGCAAAGCTACCAGGGGACTTGGGGGAAGAGGGAAAAAAAATTAATTGAATCCTTACGTTTGAGTGATGGCTACTCTGAGAGCTTGTCAACCTGATGGTAAATCTTGGGGGTGTTAATTGCTTTGAAATCCCTTTCCTCTCGTCAGCAGTTCCCCACCTTCCCCGCAGTCCCGTCTCGCTTGTTTGCAGCCCACGGTGAGCTGCCCGTGCACAGCTCTGAGCATCCAGGGAGGCTGGGGGTGAGAGGGGGGGATGCCTTCTCCTTATTCCCTTTCCAATGGCTCCTGTTTGCTGATAAGGTTAATTGATTTCTTTTGCTTTAATTAACGAAATTCAATTTCCGCCTAATGAGAAAGATTTGGGTGTGACACGTGTAAATGGCGAAGTGAGGAGTGCCAGGCGAGAGGGGAGGGAGGGAGCAGCCTGCGTGTGGGCAGGCAGCCCGGGGAGGTGGGGTCCCTCGCCCTGGGCATCCTCCTTGTGTCCCCAGAGCGAGGTGCTGCCCATCGCTGCGTCCTCTGGTACCCAGGAACGTCACCGAACGTCACCTCTGCACCTGGGTGCAGCTCTGACCTGTTTGGGGAGAACCGACCCTGGGATAGAATCCCAGAATTTTTTGGGTTGGAAGGGACTTTAAAGCTCATCCGGTTCCACACCTTCCACTATCCCAGGTTGCTCCAAGCCCTGTCCAGCCTGGCCTTGGACACGTCCAGGGATGGGGCAGCCACAGCTGCTCTGGGCACCCTGTGCCAGGGCCTCCCCACCCTCACAGGGAAGAATCTCTCATAAATATCTGACCCAGCCAGCAGCACATGGGCTCCTGTTCGGGCCCTTGGCTCCCTTGTTTGTGCTGAAACTGGGATCAACAGGAGAGGAGGGTGGGGGGAAGGAGGGCGGCAGAGAGAGAGAGTCACTTCTCATCAAGTTGATCAATCTTTCTGCTGTTGAAGCCTCTCAATGAGTTGAATGTGATTTTCTCTGCCTTACGCGCAAGGTGGAAGTCGATCGCTTTCAATTTTCAGCATGCAGAGCTGGCACTCTGTCAAGCTCCTGCCTTGCATAACCATGATTGCTGCTGGCGAGGGCTTCCAGCACGCCCAGAGCCGTGCTGGGAGCGGGGCTGGGTGTGCGCAGCACCCTCTGCCTGGGAGCTCCAGCCAGGGCACCATCCCTCTGGTGACTGTGTGGGACGGGCTGCTGGGAAGAGGAGGGTGAAAAAATGCTGTGCTGGGCTGTGAGGGGACAGCTGTGACAGCACAGCGTTGTGGGGCCAGCTTGACCACCCAAGGATTCCAGACCCAGAGCCCTGAGACCGTTAAGCTGCACATCGGGCAAGGGCTCTGCAGCTCTGCGGACAGGGAATGGGATAGGGCTGAGTAGCATTAACCTGCCTGGGAACGTGGAGAAGCTCTTGCTGCCCTACAAAATCCCATTTCCCATGACTCAGTCCAAAGGGAGGAGGCAACAGGCGCTGGCAGGGTGTTTGGGACATTGTGTGGGGGCTGTTGTCAGCAGCTCGGGGCGTGAGCGTGGCCCCGGAGCCTCCTGCCTGCCACAGGGGCCAGAGGCTGCAGATAAGAGAAAGTGATTTCTGGTTTTAATTAACTGAGCTTTCATTTCAGGATAAACAAAGGCCGTGTTTGTGTGCTGACAGCTGGCTGTCCTTCTGGGTCAGATAAGAAGGCGACTTACTGCCTCCAAGCTCTGAGAGGGACCAGGAGAGAGTCCAAGGAGCGGGAAACGCGAACAAATGCCGGGTGAACCTACACGGGCAGCCGGGCCGGGCTATTGTGTGTGTTAAATAGGGATTCTTGTGCCTATTCATCCCTCTGCCCCTGGGTAGGAGCTGCTGTCCTGCCATTGTCCCAGCAAATCCCTAAACCAGTGGCGAGCGTGTTGTGGCGGGCGTCCAAGGCTTCCTCTGCGAAGGTGGAGTGTTCCCGGGGGCGTTGCTGGCTTTGGGAAGGATGGTTGCCCATCCCTGCATGAGCTCCGTGATTTTCTGAGTCTTCCGGTATCCCTGAGGATGCAAATGTCCCCGGGCTGTGTTCCAGGGAGAGGAGGGGACTGCCCCGAGGCCAGGCGCTGGTTTGCTTTGGCAGGCCCTGGGCTTGGCTGGAGCAGAGGCTCCTTCGGGAGGGTCGGGCAGTGCCAGGGTAAATGCCAGGCTCCCCGGTTCAGTATCCCCTCCGAGGGGATTAAAGTGTCCAAAGACCTGAGAAATGCCAGCATTTGCAGCCTCGTGCCCGAAACAACACATTCCAGGGGGAAATGGGTGCTCCCAGGCACCTGCTGCTGCAGGGAGGGAGGAGCAGTTGCAGCGATGGGGGAGTGGAAACGCCTCTCCACGGGCGATGATTCAGAAATTCAGCCAGCCTCCGTGGCACCTCTCCCCAGGCTGGTAAGGAGAGGGTGTTCCCAGCGTGTGCTGCTGTTCTCTACTCTGTTCTGGCTGAGCAGAGGCTGGGGAGAGCCGGATTTTGGCCAGGATGGGCACAGGGCGCTGGTCCCTATAGGTGCCATGCCCACGTGTAGGTGTCTGTGGCCACTTCTGGTGGATCCAAGCACCCGGACGGCACCTCCAGGTCTCTGGAGCTCTGCACAGGGGAAAGCAAACAGCTGGTTTGGCAGGGTCAGCAGATGTGCTGCACATCTGGGCAGGGGACAGGCCTCCTGAGAGCCTCCTGCACTGCCCGAGAGCTCTGCAGGTGAGTTCAGCTCTTGTCTGAGATGCTGAAAGGAAGATGGTGCTGGGTGTTTTCTCATCTAGAACATTTGCAGGAGGTCTTCTGGTAGGTCAAAGTTTTCCATTACCTTTGTGAAAAATCCCAAAGCAAAACCTGAGGTTTTCAGGCTGCGGCTGTTGCACATCATCTGTTTGAAACTGAAGGAGGAGGAGTATGTTCATTTCTTGGCTAATTCTTTACTGAACTCTTTCCTTGTTCTTTTTCGCTGGAGAGACAAAAGTGAAAAAACTGAAATGACGTTGTGGGATGTGGAGGGAAAAAGTTTGGTTTTCCTTTAATCTTCAGCAATACAAGTTGGCAGTTTCGGTCCAGTTCCAGTCTTGGCACATTTTCTCCTTGTGCCTAATTTGAGGTGACCGCTGCGAGATCTCTGGTTTCACATCCCTCAGCCTTGAGTTTTTGCACTTCCAAGACTGTGTGATGGATCTTAAGAAGCCTGCATTATACAGCCCTGTATCCATCTGTTGTCCTTACAAGTTAAACAGCCTGAAAAAAAAATGGATTAGAGCCTCAGCTCCTATAATGAAGCAGCAGTTTGTCTCCAGATCCTGATCCAGGTGTAGCAGAGCTAACGAGCCGGCTGGCCTTGAGCATCAGAGAATGTTAAATACATTTTTTTTGGTGGAGAAAAAGCTGGAGTGAGGAGGAGAAAGCGGCGTTGGGCAGAGGAAGGGAAGGAAGGACAGCAAAGGTGGGAGAAACTGGGAAGTGGGATGGGGTTATCCCTGCTGATCACTGGTCGTGGGGCCAAGGCGGGTCTCTGGTCAGGCTGGATGTGCAGACTGTGCCTGGTGTCATCTCCAAGGTGTCTTTGAAGCAGTTGTTGACCATCCAGTGGTGCCACAGGTTCCTGGAAGCCTGGAGGGGAGGGGAAGGTCCTGCTAAAGCCGTCTGGCTGCTTTTCCTACGAGAGGGTGCCGAGGCGTGCGTGGGCTGAGGCGCTCAGCGTCTCTGGCAGGGTGTGGATTAGCAGAAGGGTCCCCCCAGCCCCTTCCCGCTGCCTTCCAGGAGAGCAGCGGGATTATTAAGGCAGGTAAAGAACGGCGGCGAGAAAATGAGAGGAGAAGGTCTGATTCCATTATGTGGGAGAAAATACTTCCCAATTAAAGAGAATGAGCCGAAAGTGGGAGGTGTGGGGGGAGAGGGAAGGGGGGAGTCGTGCAGCTCCCGGCAGAAACAGTTGCTTTCAGTGGGGCTGATTTCCTGGAGCAGCAAGAGGAGAGGATGAGGAGGACGGATGGATGGTTGGGTAATTTTTTTTTCTTATGATGAGGAAGGTTTGGTTCTGAAAGCGAGAGGAGAGAGAGAGAGGGGAGGCCAGGTTGATGGAGATCACGTTTCATTCAATTTGGAGAAAAAGGAGAGGGAGAAAAGAAGATGAGCCTGAAATGAGGCTTAATTTTAATGAAGAAAAATTCTCTGCTAAGTAAGGAGAGTTGAAAGGGAGGGGAGAGGAGGGTTTGAAAATGATAGGAGCCTGACACGCTATTGTGGTAGAGAGATTTCCTTTTCTTCCTTTTCCCTTTGGTTGGAAAAGAAAAAAAGATAATAAAGACAGTGAGAGGTGGAGGAGAAAAGAGAGGAGAGATCTAATAAATGAGTTGCAACATCTGAGAAGAGGTGGCCTCGCTGCTGGGGGAGGTGGCTCAGGGGTCCTGCTCAGCACTCCCTGGATGCAGATGGCTTTTTTCCCCTCTTCTACCCCCCATCGTGTGCCAGGCCTGCAGGGGCAGGGCAGGGCTCAGCCCAAGCCTTTTAATTGATTTGTGACTCGAAACTGACTCCTTTAATGGGTTCCAGAGGGGCTTGAAGCACCCCGGGGGCCACCTGATGGATGGGGCCCGCAAAGAATGATGAACACAAGCCCTTTGCTGCTGCTTGGGTGTAATGTCCTGCTGGGGGAGGATTTGGGGACTTGGTGCCAGCACCATGGTGGGAAGGATGGATCCAGCCCTGGGTGGGTGTGTGTTGTAGCTGGCACGGTAAATAAAATCCCTTCCTGGCACCCAGGGTGGATTTCTGGGCCTTGGGACTTAGGATGTGCGTTCCTGCTCATCCCAGCTGCTGATTTCCATTAGAAGAAGTTAAAAACCACATGAACGGTGTCCTTTGCATTATTTTGCCTCCTGATTGCAGCACCTTGCACCCAGCCAAGGCCCAGTCACTGCTGAGGGGAGGCTCAAAAGGGGTCTGGTGCCAGCTGCTGCCTCAGTGGGGTGGTTGGCAGTGCTGACCCAGTGAAACCCCTTCTGCAGAGGAGTTTTCTTGCTCTGGGGGCTGGTTTGAATGCACCAGGAACCTCTGTGGTGGCACAAGCCCTTCAGATTTGCTGGAAATACTTGGCTGAGTGGTTCTTGCTGTTGTCATTCTGGCTGCCCTTGGTTTGGTGGGAATTACTGGGTGTATCATAGATTCTTTTTCCATCTGTTTCCCAGAATTCTGCTTATTCCTCACATCTCCTGCCTGGCTTGTAGCTGGTGGGTACACAGGCTGAGAGCACCCAGGGAACCGCAGTTAAAAGCTCATCTCATCTTCTGCACGACTCACGCTGCAGAACTCGCTTGGTTTAAAGCTTATTAAAAGAACAACACATCCTCTGGGGACAAAGAAATCCATCTTGTTTCCAAGAGCTTTTGTGGGGACAAATCCAAGTGCTTGGCAATAGCAGGCCCGGGTGAAGCTCACATTCACGCATTTATTTCTTGCTCAGGTGACTTTGGCTTCATGCAGACTTCTTGTTCTTGATGAATAACACTTAGGTCTTAAAGTAGTATTTGTGTAAAGCTGCCGAAGAAATAGGAGGCAAATTGCCTGGGATTGCTGGATCCCAATCAACAAGCAAACAGAGAACTGCTCCCTCCCCTGTCCAAGCTGTCACCCTTCCTCTCCACCGAAGTGTTTGGTGGTGTGTCGCCCTGAGTTTTGCAGTCTTTCTATGTTTTCATTCCTGTAATAGAGTTTCTCACGAGTTTTCTGTAAACATCAGGCATGTTTACCTACCGGTCTTTATTATTATCATTCTTTTTGTAAGGCGGAGAAATATGATAGACTTTTGGTCTGACCAGTGTCACTGAGAGGTGGTAACCCCATCCTCCAATCCATGGTTGTCTCTAAAAACATATATAACTGACAAAATAAAGAGCCGGGCCCCCTTCTTTGCCCTTTTTGGCCTTTTGCTCCTTCTTTGGCCCTTCTTTGCTCTCTCTTTTGGCCCTGGCTCCTATCCTGACAGAACGGTGTCTGCGTGGTTCTTCCGTGTCTGAGTACGACAGTGGTGCTCCCGAAAGCACTGAAATGGTGATGGTTCCATTTCCCGTGCTCCATCGTTTTCCCCCTTCCCAGGACACAGCTGAGTGGGGAGTGCTGGCCTGTTCTGGAGCAGTTTCTGGAGGGATGTGGGGAGGCTGCGGAAACCTCTGGTTCTGTTCTGGTAAAATGTTGCCTTCCCTCTGATGGGGGCTGAAAAGGCGTTAGGAGAGTAACTGATCTGTGGCTTCTGGGAGGTGGCTCTGAAATAGGCTCTGTAATCTCAGACTTTGGACATTTTTCTCCATAATCCAAGGCTTAGATCGTTGATTTGGTGTGGATGAGTCCCTCCTGCTCCCCTCTTCCCCCCAAATCCCTTCCCTTTGAAATAACACCTGCTCATATCCTTGTGTCTGTCATGGGGAGGCAGAAAGATCTTCTCATCACAAGGAAACGTGGTTTGCTTCAATCCCCCCCACTGCCACACATCCTCTTCCAAAATACTGCATAATGTCAGACTAAATCCTTATCAGAAATTTTAATGAGCAAAATAAAACCTGAAATCTGTGTGATTAAAATCAAATCTTCCCTCTTCTGCTCTGCTGGAGCTGGCTGCCAAAACAGAGGCACAACGCTGACAATGGGAGGCCCCTCATATTTAATTACCTCCGGCTTTGGAGAGACATCCTCTGGTCCCTGCTGGGGCTCTGGAGAACCTCAAAGAACAAACAGAGGGTGGTTAAAGTGGTACCCACTAAAATGTGCCCAGAGAAGCTGTGGCTGCCCCATGCCTGGAATTGTTCCTTCTAGTGGAAGGTGTCCCTGCCCGCGGCAGGGGGATTGGAACACGGTGATCTTTGAGGTCCCTCCCAACCCAAACCGTTCTGGGATTCTGTGTCTGGCTGCTGTTCTGTGCTGTTGGAGATGACCCAGTTCTGGCTCCAGGGAGAGTCCAGTATCTCCAGAGGTCTCAGGGGAAAAAGTTGGCCAGTGCTGATTGCAGGTGTTGCTTTTTCCTTCCCCCAGTGATGGTCTTAATACCTTTGGAGGACTTTTCCATGGGTGGTGGCTGCTCCTGGCTGCCCTGAGGACACTCCATCTGTCCGCTCACCTCTCTGCCAAATTCCTTCTGACTTCCTCTGTCAGCCCTGCATCACCTGTGCTGCTCAGTGCCCAGCTGTCCTTTCCTGCCTCCTAGAGATCCCTTTTTCCTGCTTTGTCTGTCCTTGAAGCCATGTCACGTCCTTTGTGGCTGCCGTTGGGCAGATGCACGCGTTGCTACCAGCTACCATCATGCAAGGCTTCAGAGCCACGGTGGGGCTCACCAAAGGGAGGAGAAGAGGTGAATCCTGGTGGCTCTTGCTCTTGCCCACCTCCTTGGTGCTGTTCCAGCTCCACATCCTCTCTCTGTGCGCGAAGAATCACCTTTCAGCCCTGTTTTAAAAATACAGTGTCTGTGGTGCCTTTCAGCCTCCCTGGGCACTCCTTGCAGCTGACTTCCAGTCAGAGGTCCACGCAGTGCTGCAGTGAATTAATTGACTTCCTTCTCTGTTTCTTTCATTCCTGGATTAATTCCTTGAGTACCTTTTAAAATCACCATCTGACTTTCCCAAAGTCTCTTGAATTATGTCTTCACCCATATCCTCTGTCGTTTGTCTCCTTCCAAGAGGCTGTTTCATTTCATTTGTCCTTCGAAGGAAGCGGGAGCATATTTCATGAGCCGGAGAATTGAATCAAATAGAAGAGAGCAGGGAGCACTCACCTGAGCTCAGACCTTTCCCCACCAGAAAGAGAAAGAGATAATTAAGAGATACTCAGGAGGTGCAGCCAGCGCGTGTTTCTGGGCAGCAATCCTGACTGGGTATCTGTGTCTGCTTTGCCCAGAACGCAGGATGCTTAAATTATCATAATTTAATGGCAATGCTATGAGTATCTAGATAGGAACAAATTCTGGGAAGTGAACGGGAGCACCTTGGTCGCAGTGACCTTGCTGTGTCTTAAAACCTGATAAGCCACTCTTGAGCTGGAGAGACAGTAATGAGGGGGATATATGCAGATGGCCAGTGTCCTCCTCAGTTCCTGTGACATTGTTCCCAGGCAGGTGGACAGCGCTGCTGTCGTGACTTGTCCCGTGGACAGCTGGCGCTGAAACGGTGGCGTGGCAGTGGGACATCGACTCCTCGGCGCTCCTCCCCTTCCTCTTTCTTTTTTTGGTGTGCTCTGAGAGGCAGGAGTAATTATGCCAAGATTAGAGCGTTAATCATCATTTGCAAATGGGGGAGTCGTTCTGAGGAAGCAGCAATGTATTGAGGGAAAGTATGGATTGACTGACTTTGAGCCTGAGAGGAGCCATGCAACTGCCATCCTTCAAGCATACGTCTCCTTGACCTCGTGAATGTGCTGAGCGATGCTGGGTCAGAAATCTGTAAAACTCACCCGAGAAATCCTGTTTTGATTAATGTCAGCCTGGCCAGACGTCCCCCCACCCTTCTCCATAACCAGCCATGCAGTTTGCTGAACGTGCTGGGAGAAAAATGCTCGGCAACTGGTTTGGGGCACAGCTTGCTGTGCGCGGCACTTGATGTTCTCCGAGATGTATCCTAGGAAAGCTGGGCTGGAATAAAGCAGCTCCTCTCAGAAAAGCATCATGAAACTGAGTAGGAGAGCACAGTTCCATGCCTGCAGTCCCCTTGGCTTTGTGGGTTTTTGCAGGAAGCATTTTTTAATGAGAAAAGAGCAGAAAAGAGATGTCTTACTGACATTTATTGTCTATTTGCCTTCTTCCAGAAGTTAAAGCTCTCTGGGACTGGAAATACAGATGCTCCCTGGAGGACCAGCATCTCCCTCCTCCTAATTTCATTTTGTTTGACAATAATAAAATACAAACCCAGAATTAAATCCACATTAAGAGATACAGCTCCACAAAGTCACGGGGGCTGTTGAATTAAGGTCCAGCCCTGCCAGGTCCTGAGTGCCTTTCCTTTCCGCTTGGCTGCAGTGGGGGCTCGAGAGTTTGCAGGCTCTCACGTGGGTTCCTCAGCATCTTGCAGAGTTGGGGCTTTTAATTTTGCAGATCATCAAAGGCAAACCAATCCATCAATTATCAACGCTCCAGCTTGCTGCTGAGTAAATGAGAGTATTACGGTGTATCAATTAGCAGCATCGGATGCCCTGAAACGATAACAGAGGAGCTTTCCCGGCGTGCCTGGCATCCCAGGCTGCAAACTGAGAGAGCAGGTGCCAGGATGTGGCAAAAAGTGGTGGGATTTTGGCTGCTGGGGAAGGGAGGATGCGGGACTCGGGAGCTTGATTTCACGGGGTAAAAAAGAAAGGGATGCTCCTGGGCTGGTCCAAATCCTGTCTCCTGTTCAAGGGTTGTAGCTCTTGTGTGCGGTAGGTGGTTGTGGTTGACTGCTGAGAATCTAATTGTACTTGGAATGCAGAGACATTTGGGATGTTTGGGGTTTTTTTAAGGTATTTGCTTCAGTAATTCTGGGTCGGTACAAAATCCAGCTATAGGAGCAGCACTCCTGACCTTGTGCTCTGCAGTCTGTGCCCTCTTCCCCCTCTTTCCCTCCACGTTCGGGGTGTGACATGAACAAGCTCCTTGGAAATGCTCCTCTGGATTGTCCACAGCTGCAGGAGCCATCCCTAATTCCTCAGCATCTGTAGGGGGGGCATGTGTGTGGCACAACACCGAATCCTGGTCCCTACGCAATTCCCAGTGGTGGTTTGTCCTGCATCCCTCAAGTTCATCACCACCAGGCTCTCGTTATCTGTTCAGATTGATGCACTTGTACTCCTTTTATTTATTTATTTATTTATTCAGCACATTAAGTGGAGCTCAGTGAATAACACATTTTTCTGCTCATTTGCTGGATGACAAAATCCCTTTAAGAAAAAAAAAAAGGAGGGGTGGAAAGCTCAGCCCCACTGCCTGCAAACGCCATTGTTTTGTTTAGATTTCATTTATTTAAATATATTCCGAAAGGGTTTGAATAAAACAGGAGGAAACCCTGTGATAGGCCTTTGAACCGAATGCTCTGCATGTTTTTGTGTTTCAGCATCTTTTGAAATTGTTCAATTCTTCCCCTTTCTGAAACAATCTAGTGGGTTCAATCCAAGAATTGTTTGGGGTCACCAAACTTTTGATTTCTAGAGAAAGATTTTTGATAGTTTAGGTTTCTCTTCCTCCTAGTCAAGAAAATGAGTCTTGCAGCCTTTCATGATGTGGGGATAGAAGGATTTTGCCATTTTAGATTTGTGTTGCTGCAGCAAGGAAATGTGGGATGCAACCAAATTTAATAGGGAAGGGTCTAGAGATCCTGTGAGAAGCAGATGGGGGAACTGGGAGGGCTCAGCCTGGAGAAAAGGAGGTTCCAGGGGGACTTTCTAGCTCTGCACAACTCCCTGACAGGAGGGGGCAGCTGGGGGGGGTCGGGCTCTGCTCCCAGGGAACGGGGACAGGACAAGAGTAGATGGCCTTTAGCTGGGCCAGGGGAGGCTCAGGCTGGACACCAGGAGGAATTTCCCCATGGAAAGGGTGCTCAGGCCTTGGCAGCGGCTGCCCGGGGAGGTTTGGAGTCCCCATCCCTGGAGGTGTCCAGGAAGGGCTGGAGGTGGCACTCAGTGCTCTGGGCTGGGGACAAGGTGGGGATGGGGCACAGCTGGGACTCGATGGTCTGGGAGGGCTTTTCCAGCGATTCCAAGAGTGTTGATGCAGATGTTAATTTAGCAGCTGATGTCTTAATTCCTCAGATGCATTTTGCGAACAGTTCTCCCTTGAATTCCTCTCACCAGTGGCTTTTAACATCACCCTTTCCGTGGGGGAACGGAGTCACAGGGCTTGAGCTGCCCGGCCTCACGCCGTGACTTGCCAGGATAAGGTTGCTTTGGTTTGTGTCCAGCTGTTTGCAGCTGGCCAGCTGTGCGCGAGGAGGGATGTGCCAAAGTCAGCTTGGGAGGATGTTTTGGGACCTTCATGGTGACCTTTGCTGGGGTGGCAGGAGCTGATGCTCCCTCCTGCGTGTCCAAAGGCACCTGGCAGCATCTCCCAGACCTGCTGCCTTCTGCCTAACGTGCAACAGCCTTAAATATTCCTGGCGTGTGGTATTTTTAAGGAGTATTCATACAGCACTTCTCTTAACAGCTACAGCAGAGCACCTGAGGGATTAGAGCTGATCTTTGTCACAAGTGTTTAGTGCTTGATACACATGTTTATTATATATTTCAACTAAATTGGAGTCAATAAACTCTCTGCATAAATATAATGTCTCTGAACAAAACACACATCCCCTCCCCAAATAGGCCATTTGCTATGCAGGAGCTCTAAAGGGTTGCAGGGATGTCTGATTCTTACTTCTGTTGTAATTGGCATTAAAATATAATACCCTCCCTTCAAAGAGAGGCTCCCATACTGTGAAAATGCCTCTTCTGTCCAGGCAGGGGCCAAATAATAGCAAATTATAAGCATGGAAAATATTTAGAACAAAAAAAAAAAAAAATAAAAAAAGGGAAAATATTTAAAAAAAAAAAAAAAAAAAAAAAAAAAGGAAAAAAAAGAGGAAAGAGGACTCTGAATTATCAGAGCTGATCCATAGCTTGCAGTCTCGTACAATTTGTCTTTTGAATACACCATACGAACCAGCTATGAATAAAATCAGTCAATTTAACCCAAAATCAATGTTCTTTTGTAGAAGTGCTTAAAATCTAAGTGGAAGGGAAAGCTTTGAAGCTGCCTATCCCTTGGTAAACGCCGCACTTACTCCCCGTTTGATTTCAGCAGAAATTCCTTCCGTCTCCCAGTGCCCGGCACAGCACCTTCATTAGGAAAGCTGATGAGTAATTAGCAAATGTGGGGGAAATGGCTAATTTTTAGAATTTTCTTTTTAAAGAAAACAATGCTTTTTCTTCCCGAGGTTGGCACGCATGGCTCCCATGAGCCTTGCTGCAACGAGGCCGTGTCCCAGCTCCCTCGGAGTCGCGTGCCCCGACGGGGAATTGCTGGGGGCACGCGTCCCCTGGCAAGGGCCACGCGCGCCTTGTAGGAAGCACGGAGCTTCCTTTGTCTGCCTGGTGCCTCCAGGGAAAGCCCATTGCCTCTCCACCTTGGGAGAGCTGCCAAGGCTGGGAGCGCTGGCAGCCGTTTGCTCCTCGGCAGGTTGGCAGGCTCGCGTCTCCACGAGGGATCCGGGCAAGCCAGGTTGGCTCCCGCTGCCGGCTTAGAGGCTGCGGCGTGATAAAGACGTGCAAAGTGCTTCCCTGGCCTCCTCTGGGGAGGGAAGCTCCCATTCCCTGGGATAACGGCGCCGTGGAGGTGCTGCCTGTGCTGGTGTGGCTCTCCTGGCTCCAGGCCACTGTCCCCTTGGCTTCACTCCTTGGCTCCTGCCAGGTTTATCCAAGCCAAATTTGCAGCCCAGGCAGGAGACAAGTCCCTGTGCAGTGCAGATGGTTGAAACCCCACTGAATGAGATGTTTAGAAATGGACGGGATGTCGCAGCCAAGGAATTGAGCCTGACACATCACCATGGAGGTGCCCAGTGACCCCAAATTCTGTCTTTTGAATCCCAGTCAATAGTGCTGTGATTCAGCAGCTGTGATCTGCTGCTTGGAGGATTAAAAGGCTGCTTGGGTCTCACTGAAAGGATTTTGCCCATTTTGCTGTCATATCTTGGCACCCCAGTGCTTTCTTTCCCCTAAAGGAGATCTCAACCAGGGAAGAGACCAGGGGGCCTGGGTGATGTGTCAGGCCTCACTGTGAGGCCGTGGCAGAGCAGAGAGTGACTCCTCTTATCCAGAATCCCAGACCCTGTTTCCATCAGTAACATCTCTGCTCTTCCAACCTCTTCCAGCTACTTCTTCTACTGAGGTCATCAGGGGTTTTGCATGATTGAATTACAGGGTCAAAGGTGGAGCTCGAGCAGGTCCATGAGATGTTATTTTCCTTCTGTGGTGTCAGGTCTCCTGAAGATCCACATTTGGTGAGGTGCTTTAATGGAGTGAAGTCTTGGGGGTCAGCTAAACAATCTGCAGTCCTGAGGGGGAGGTGGGGTGGACCTGCTCTCGTCAGTCCTTAGGTATCAATTACTGAAGTGAAAGGTTTTGTTCTCCCTCTTTGTTTTGATCAATTGTTGATAAATAGCTCAGTGCCTGTGATGGATGTTGTGATCAGAAGTTTGAACTTGCCCCAGGCCTGTCAAATTTGATGTATCTCAGATGTCTGCACTAATTTATACAAATGCTTTGCAGCGCTAGAAGAAATCAAAACCTTGGAAGAACAAGAGTTTGCCCATAAAAGGAGCAACTTTTCTTTCTTGTCCCCAAAGACCTTGTGTTATTTCAGGTAAATGTTAAGTTAATGCCTGGGGACCCCAGCCCCAGTCGGGGTCCTGCAGCCCAGCTGTTGTATCCAAGCATACGAAGTCAGATTCTTTCTTTCAGAAACCTGATTTCAAAATAAACACAGCTCTTGAAGAGGAAAAAGGGAAATACCACAGTACCCTGTCTTGCAGAAGGACGTGCGGCTGGTTGATAGTGTGGCCATGAGTGTAACCTGGTCACCTGCGGCTTTGTCTTCACTAATCTGCTGCTTTCATTTCCCAGGCTGGCATTTCAAGCAGGCTAAACACAGAAATCAAAAAGCAGCTCTTGCTAAATTCCCTAAATAAAAACATTTTGTGGCTTAGCCTATTTATAGCTGGCTGAGTGAAGGCAGCACTCAGTGAGAGGGACATCAGGAGGTTAATATGCGTGCAGCTGGTTTGGCCAATTGATTTTTGTGACCATTAAATTCCACTTCTGAGAGCCTTGCATACACATTTCAGTTGATCCGCCTTGGACGGCGGAGTGCTCCAAAGAGTGCTTGAAGCTTTGTTTTGCCTGGTTTACAGGAAATAAGGTGTTGCTGGTGTAAGGTGCTGCAGATACAAACGCACAAGGGTTCGGTTTTGTTTTCTCTCCCCGTTGTTTTTGTGTTTTAATTGGCTGGCAGCTCTCCCCATGTCTCCCCCCGCCCAGTCCTTATTTAGTTCAGCGTGTAATTCCGCACACAATGCGCACACGCTGAGGTGTGGTTTCAAGGTCTTCGCGTGTTTAGCAAATATTTCAGCCGAAACGATCTGTTCAGCTGTTACATTGATTGCCAAGATTACAGCACGACAACAAACATTATTTGGGGGATCGGAGACGAAATTACAGCCCACTCTCGGCGGCGTCTGCAGCGAGGAGCAGATGCACCGTTAATTTGGTGCTGCAATGGCCATTACCCGGCGCAGCGGTGTGGGATGCAGCGGCACGCAGCCAGCCGTGCCCGCCGGCGCTGCCACGGAGCCGTGAACGCCGCGAGGATCCGCGCCATGCCAGGGCCTTTTCTGACCACCGAGGGCTGTAGCAGTGGAGGCCAAAGCAGAGCAGGTGGTAGAGGTTGGCAGAGTTGCGTTGGACGGTTGGGATGCAGAAAGCGGCTCTTGAAACGGCGACAGATCCGCAGCCGGTCTGTGGAGCGCGGGGTGGTGGTGCTGGCCACGGTGCAGGCTGGGTTTTTCCATGAGAGTCTTGGACCGATGGAACGATGGCGTGACCATAAACCTGTTTATTTTGGAAGGAGTAGCGATGGGCAAATGGGGGGTTGGCTCCATAGGCTGGCATAGGGTCCCCTTTGGACAGGATGGGGCACGGTTGTGTTAGTTCGGGACTCAAACTTCTGCTGGAACCCAAATCCGTTGGCTTGCAGGTTGCCTGTGACTCAAGTTGGTGGAGGAACTGGGCTTTGGCTTGTGAATTCCACCCCTGCAGGATGTGTGAGTGCTGCTGGCACATTGACCTTGGAGATGAGCTGGAAGCAGCACCGAAGGCAGCGGGAACCCATCTGCTGTGACCCAGCCTGCCTCAGTTTCCCCGTCTGTACAGTGGGGGGGTTGTCCTGCCGGTGTGCAAGGGGAGCCCTGTGGAATGTTAGCACAATTGTGACGCGTGACATTAGGGCTTGGGGACGTGCTGGCACCCACGGCACCAGGGAGGGACCATCTGTGAGGTCGAGGAGAAGGCAGCCAGGTTCTGCCCTGTGTCCTCCTCCCTGTGAGCACTCCCCATGCAGCCGAGCAGGCTGTGGAGAAGGAGGATGCTTCCTTCAGGGAAAGGAAATGTGACTTGTGTGTCGTCCTTCCCCACGGCTCTCACTGTGGTGCCTCCCCTCAACGCACGCTTTTCACCTCCCATCTGCAAAGGGTAAAATATCTGCTCTAACGTGGGAAGCTGGTGCATGCAGAATGAGGTCACTGCGCTTGATCTGATCGTGAACACTTTTTTCATGGTTGAAAGGTGAATATCAACTGTGTAGTGGCCACCGAGGAGCTCAAAGGAAGGATGTGCAGCCTGATATATGGCACTGCCTTGAAGTTTGGGGCTGGGGCTCTGCAGTCCCAAGGACAAGGCTGGTTGAGGACTCTCTGACCTTGAACAGCTCTGCTCTGTCCTGCCTTATGCTCCCAGGAGATTTCTGGCAGAGGAAAACAGCCCAGCCAGAAAAGTTGATTGAATGACATTTCTGTCCTGATGCTGGCTACGGGGTCACCCTTCTTATTAAAGTTAGAGTTATTGATAGCTCTTCAGGAGTCTGTATAGAGTTAATAAGTGGTTAGCAGATGTTAGAAGCATATTGCAGATATTAGTGGTAGATTGGGATAAATCCATCAGTGGATGATGCTGCTGGTGGCTATGGACATGAGCTGAGCACTGCCTCATCGGCTGAATATTCAGCAATCCATTACCTGTTAACTATTTGCCTTTATTAAGCCTTGTTTAACTCTCTGCTAACCAGCCAGAGCCCCTCTCTGGGAAATTTGGCCTGAAATAGCACCAAGTACACAAACCTCTCAACATCTCTGCCAGAATCTTGGCTAGTGAGTAATTTGTACATCTGATTTGTGCCTTTGCTTTGACTCCCTCTCAGAGCAACCTCCTCAGCCCATTTCTCCAATTTATTAAGCCACTTTGTCCTTGGGAGTGGTAGAGGCACAAAAAGGTGATCAAAGAGGAGGTGGAAGATCAAATATTAAATTTCTGAATGTTTTCTGCTAAGTGACAGCAAGGGAGCCAGGAATTGAGTGTCCAATATTGCCGCTTTCAATGGCTTTCTCTTCCAAATGTCACCACATAAAAATAAAACTGAAGGGAAAGGGAAAAGCCAGGCAGCAAGAGGGACACATCACAGCTGAATGACACACACCCCGAATGCTGGAGTGGTTTCAGTGGCTTTTATGGGAGCTGCTCCCATCTCGGCAAAGTTAATGAGTAGCCAGTTTTCACTGCCTGCTGGGTAATGTCAGGTCTAAAATACGGCAAAGCCTGTCTGAGGCAGCCACTCAAGGGAGCAACAAATACAGGTTGCAGGCAGAGACGGCTCAGAATTGCTCTCCACGGCCCTGGTCCTCCGCAGTGACCAAGGAGCTTGTCTGCTGAGCGGGGAAAGATGACGCAAGTGGCGTGGAGCCGTGTCCTTTGCTAGCCAGGGAGGTGTTTCTGCTTTTCTCTGGTTGCCTCTGGCTCTTGGTGGCCCTGTCCCTCCATCCTAATGGAGATCAGTCCGAGGGTGTCCCTCACAGGGTTCCTTCTGCATTGTCAAAATCTTCTAGCATTTGAACCCCTCAGTTTAGCCTTGATTTGGGATTTGCACAGAGCAGGAAGCCAGGGAAAAATTCTGCTGTAAAATTATCTGAAATTGTTATGCGATTATTATAGGCCTGCTACTGACATTTCTGATTTTCTTTGTCTCCGACCACGCTGGCCTGCGTGACCTGGTCTGCAGCTCAAATTTCTGCTCTATTGTCAGCCTTATCTCTGATTAAGCCAATCATGTGCAGATGAACCAGCGTGACCCACACGGTCCATCATTTCCCAGGGCACTCCTGGATGCCGTGGCTCAGTGCTGACCCTCCCGAATCGCTGGTGCCTGTGGGCTCTAATTACCTGTGGTGTGGCCAGCTGAGATGTCTTTGGGAAATTGATGGCCTGGCGTAATCATGAGTTTCTTGCAGCTTGGTGAAGGTGGGATGAGTTACAGGTCAGTCCCTCTCCCTGCTGGAGGAGGGCAGTGGAGGAGGCTCTGTGTGGATGGGATTGGACTCGGCTTCCAGGAGAGGAACTTCTTTGTTCCACAGCCATTTTGGTAACCCTGCCTGGGGTTTTTAGCATCTCTGTGCGATGTGGGAGTCGCTTGCACCTTGGGGATGTGCTCCCTTGCACGTGTGTGCAGGATTTTGGGTGCCAGCAGAGAAGAGTGCCTAGAGGAGAGCCCGCAGGTGGCGTTCAGTGATGTGTCCTGCTGGGATGGCATGGACTGGGGATGTTTCCAGGGCACAAAACCCAGACAGCGGCTGCTGACACCCCGGTGCTCATAAAACAGAGCTGGGAGCAGAGGTTTGCCAAATGTTGCCCGTCCTTCACCCAGGAGGAGGAGGAGGAGGAGGTTTCCTCTGGCCCAGCTGCTGGTCCATCTGCATTTCTGCTGAATAACGGAGCGGCATGGGGGAGCGTGGGTGGTGGAATGTCGCCCGTTTCCATGGCATCTAAGTGCTTCTGCAACGCTCCAGCTCGGGAAATGGGTCCGTGCTATTATTCCCATTAGAAAGATGGGAAACTGAGGTGCGGGGAACTCGGGAAGCAAGTTGGGCTTAGTGATGCTGTCGCCGTTTTGGGGACACACAGCTCTAAATGAGGGACTTGGGAGAGCTGGGTGCTTTGCAGTGGGGGACTGAAAATCCAGGGATGTGCTTTTCCCGTTTGAAACAGGTATTGAAGTTCAACTAGGAACTTCCAGAAATGTTTTTAGGGCTGCAGTTGTTCGCAATAACTGCACTGGCCTTCTCTGGATTTTTAAGCCGTGTTGTGCTTCTTGTGTTTGCTTTCATTTGTTTATTTATTTATTTTGATAATCCCCACTTCACAGAAGGGATCTGCAGTGAAGGAATTAGTGGCCTGTCAAGGCAATTTCTCACCCTCTTCACCCAGGACATCTGGTTAGTTTACATTAGGGATACTTCAAAAAATAATTGTTTAGAGCCCATAATTCATTTATTATTCACTTCAAAACATTTGTGTATGACTTTGCGTCTTTTGAGTTTTCTCAAGTCTTAGGCAGTTGACATTTACTGGAATTATTTTGTCCCTAATTACCTCTAGTTTTGATGAAAGAGAATTAAAAGCATAATCAACATCCCCAAAGTATCTGAAGTCAGACAATTGCAGAATGGATTCATTCCCAGCAATCCTATATATCATAAAGACAGCTTTTTTTTTTAATCTTCTTATTTCTTTATTGTTTATTTATAAAAAGCTCATTATATATTTTACTTTAGCATTTTGTGTACATATTTCATCTGTTTCTCTACCACATTCAGGGTGTTTATATTGAATTTCATGCTCACTTATGCCCAGGCATAGTTTTTGCTTAACTGACTGACACAGCCTGAAGAACCATGGATGGTTACATGTTGTGTTTCCAATTTCACTCGGTTTTTTTTATTATTATTTTGAGCCATTTCCAGTCATTGTAGCGTGCCACCAGCGCGTTGCACAGGCTCTGTTTTGAATACCCACGTCTTGTTAAAAATAATAAAGGTTTAAAGTGTTATTCTTGCAGTATCTTTAGCTGGTAACGACCTTTCTATTGCTGAGCACTGAGGTAGAGGAAAGACACGGTGGTTCTTTATTACCAGAGGAGCCTAACTAAGCTGCAATTGCCAATGTCAAATTGCTTGCGAGCTGTTTGACCTCCTATTTACTTCTAATTTCTGCAAGCTGTTAGTAAGAGCTGCACTAAATCAACCTGTCATTTGATTTCGCCTTTTGCAACCTGAAAGGTTTTATACTTAGGAGCATCGCAGAGGAACTGCCTGAAACGGCTGAAGAGAGAGAGTTGGAGTTGACAATGAATGTGGGAATGTTCGGGGACGTGAAGGGTGGGAATTACAGGGTAAGGGCTATGGGAGGGGAGAGGAGCTGGTGCTTCTTTCACAGGAGAGATGTGGGGAGCAGCAAGGGGAAAACATGGACCTAAAGCAAGATGTCACCTGTGGGAGTTTTGGACTCCGCACAAGTCCAGGTTCTTTATCTCTCTCGCCTCTGGGAAGCTTTACCTTCGAGCCCGAACAGATGAGAAACGCCTGCAGATGTTGTTTCAGGTTGTTTATTTCTCCTTATCTCCAGCCAGCTCTCAGCTCCGGCCACAAGTCTGATGCCAGCCGTGTCCGAGCGGGAACTGCCCAGTCCTGGGCTGTCCCGTCCCTTTTGTACCCTTTCCATGATCCAACCATTCTTCACAACCTATTTATTATTTACCATTTTATACCAATTAGTTTGCACCTATTCTAGACACGTAATTTCTACCTCTTTTTCATTCTACCGATCATTTTGTGCCACCACCACCAGAGAAGATGGAGGAGAAGAAGAAGAAGAAGAAGAAGAGGGTAACGCCCCAAATCCTCCATCTTAAGTCTTTTATCTTTACTCTAAAAACCCTAAAATCTATCTTTTTACCTTGCAACACACTAAACCACTATTTATTTTTAAACTCTGACATTTTGCAATGTTTCTCGCGGTGTTGGTAATTTTTCCCATGGACTAAGATAAAAAACACCTTCATCCTTGGCTTCTGGCCAGGGTCTGGGACCCCCTCGCTGGGGCTCCGGGGCTCCCTGACCTGCCAGGGCTGCCAGAGGCATGCCTTGGACTCCAACAGTCACCTGATGGAATTCCGCATTTATTCCCACTCCGTAGCACCGATTACGGATCTACACAGTTTGTTCTTTCCCCCTAAGTGCTGGAGCTGCAAAATCAAGCTGCATTCACCCTGCTTCTTAGCTCATCACTAATAATAAAGATCCTTCACCGGGAGCGGAGTTGACAGTTGTGCTGAGGACAGTCATCGCGGGGGCCGCACCGCGAGCGAGGACACGGCATTGTTCGGCGTGAACCACTGTTCCCACATTGTACAGCTCCTTCAAAGGCTCTCACAACGCTGCTCAGTTGTTCAGCTTCTCAGTACCTCTGGTAGGGAGCCGGCGTTCAAGGTTTCCTGCAGCGGGGGAAATGGAGGCAAAGGGAGGATGAAAAGGGAGATGGGAAACAAAGAGGTGATCGTGATTCCTGTCTCCCAGTGGGGTGTTGGGACTTGCTCCATAGGAGACTCAGTCCCGAGCTCTGCTGTTGAAAGTGTCTTGATTCCCCTCTCTTGCAGCAGAAATGTGAGGCTGAGGAGTGCTCGTGCGCTCTGGTGTGTGGGTGCTGGGTAATGGCACCAGCAGCTTCTCCTGAGCGGCTTTTCCTGAGCATTTTTAAGAGCCTGACGCTGCACTGATGTATCTGCACTTGCAAAATAGCAGCAAAAGAAAACTGCCTCTATTACAGTATTTACTGATCTGTGTATGTATAAAACCCCCGCAGAAGGCTAAGCCATAACAGGCCTCTTTAACAGGTATTTATGGCAAGGTTCTGCTGTAGCGTTGCTCCCATTCCTCTTCCTGTCTCCCAGGAGTGTTTTGCAGACCCAGTTCTCCTTGGAAAAACAACCCAGGGAGCAGCGTGCTTCATCTTGGCATGGTCACTTGGCTGGATTTTGGGTGCAGGGTTTGCCTGCTCCAGCAGGAGGAAAATAAGTACTTTTGGGAAACCTCTGTGTGCAAGGTCTGCTTCTTTCACAGCGTCAAGAGAAGGAGACCAACAAAAGGCAGAGCTGAATAGCAGATAAGGCTGGGAAGAATAATTCCTGACCTGTTCCATTGTGAAGATAAGTGAGGCATGAAACTGGGTCCGTATTTAAGTCTGAGAGAGAATTGGTTTCCAGGGATAAGGCCATGCTCTGGCCAGCACCTACTGAAGTGTTGCTGTCTCCCCTAATTGGGCTGTTAAACCCTGGGGGAGCAAAAATGTGGTAATGACCTTCCTGGAAACAAAGCTGGAGAGAGGAGGAAAGATGGGGAAATGTCTCGGCAATCTGTGACCGAGTGCTTAGCACCAGGTGCTTGGATGTGGGGAAGCTGAGGGTGAGATCTGTCTCCGAAGAGATGGCAGCGTTGTGAAAACACACTGAAGTAAATCACCGCTCCCTAAGCAGAGCCAGCCCCCATAAATCAACAATAATATCTCAGCCCTCGCTGAGTGCACGCCTGAGACACTGCACTCAGCTCCAGTCACCACGTTACGAAGGAGGAAATTACAGAATAAGAGAAGGTGAGAATTAGGGCAATAGGACCAGAGCTCTGTGAATATCAGGGTTTTTTTTTTCATAGTACTTCTGGACAATTGGGGTCAGATTGGTTTTGATTTTTTCTATAAAATCAAAGCAACACCCAAAATGAAATAGCAGACAGTGGGGGGGGAAGCCAAAATGGTTTGCAAAAAAATCTCATCCTCTCCAGGCATGGTTTTTATGTCTGTAGAAGTCAAAACCCATTCAGTTGTCTTGGCATAAATTCAGAATTTCAGCAGAGCCAGGGTCAGATTTCTGGTGGTGCCAATTCTCCCTGGCTTGGACTCCAAAATACATTGGAAAAAGGGCAATGCATGGAGGATCAGACAATCCTGAACCTTCTCCTCTGAGTAAGATGAAAAGGGAGAGAACAGCTGCTGGATGCTGTGGCAGAGGAGAGCGGGGCTGGCTGCTGCTGTGGTAGGAGTACCTTCACAGGAAAAGCTGGTTTGGGCTGCAAGGGGGTCACACAAGGCAAGGGGGAAGGAGAATATTAAAAGTTGATTTGATGCACGTAGCTGGTCATGACTTTGAAGGCAGATATGAGGATATTAGGTGAGACATGAAGTGCTGGAGTTTGTCCAAAGAAGAACAGCAGAGGTGGGGAAGGGTCTGGAACACAAGTCCTATGAGGAGTGGCTGAGCGAGCTGGGGAGGCTCAGGGGAAACCTCCTGACTCTCAACAACTACCCAAGGGAGGCTGGAGCCAGGTGGGGGTTGATCTCTTTTCAAAAGTAACAAATGACAGATCAAGAGTAGATGGCCTTGAGAGGAGGTTTAGATTGGGTATTAGGGAAGATGTCGTCACCAAAATGGCTGTCAAGCATTGAACAGGCTGCCCAGGGTGGTGATGGAGTCCCATCCCTGAAGGGATTTAAGAGACGTGGATGTGGCACCTGGGGACATGATTTAATGGTGGCCCTTGCAGTGCTGGGGTAAGAGTTGGACTCAGTGATCTCAGAGGTCTTTCCCAACCTGAATGGTTCTATGATGAGCATTCCTTAGGAAGACAGACTTGCCCCAGGAGCTTTCCATGGGGCAGCTTGACGCCTCTGGCCATATTTAGCCTGGGTGAGTGGCAGCAAAACCCAAACCCTGCTGCTCTGGGGCGCTGTGGCTTCCTTAGCAGCGAAGGTGGGAAGGGCTGTACCACTGAGCGATCTGTTCATAATAAGGTTCCGTTATTAATGCTCAGTAATGACCTTGCTGGGGCACAGTTGAGTGCCTTGTCATCTGTCCTGATCTTATTAGAGGCGTCGGCGGGATTCGGCGTGTGCCGGGTTCCTCTTTATCTCGTTGCCATCAATACCGCGCGCAGTCATGAGGGCCCCGTTCCCGGGGGCCTCCGATATGTCTAAAACCCTCTTCGTGACTTGCTATTTTAAGAGTCACATTTATAAGAAAAAAACAGACAGTTACAGTAGACCAACAATGTCTTTCCTATCACCAGCAGATATATCAGAGATAAAGTACCCTGGCTCCTTCCTTTTGCTGGTGCCACGCAAGGGAAGAAATCCTGGTGATTCATGGGCTGGTGGTGGCTGTTGGCTCCAAGGCCTACTAATCACAGGTATTGATGGAGCCAGCTGGAGAAGTGGGTCAGTGCTCGGCCGGAGTTAGGAGCAGAGCGTGTCACCAGGAAGAAAAACGAGGGGAAAGCTCAGGGATGATGTTAGCAGAGGGATTTCTGCAGTCAGAGCCCGGGAGAGAACCAAGAGAAGAAGAGACTCTGGTATCTCCAGGGCAGATATGAGCAAACATCTTGTGCTGTTGTAAATGGGTGAGAGTGAATTGCTTGCTTGATTGTAAATTTAAAACGATAGTGTGTTTCTGTCAGTAACCGGAGGCTTAAATAATAGACTTTGGTCTGACTACCAATCTCCTTTCCCCATTTAGGGAGAAAGTCTCTTACAGTGGCGGGGAGAGTCTCCACGCAACATCTTGTAGCTCTATCTATCACCTGCCTTATCAGTGGGTGTACTACAACTTCTCGTTCCAAGTCAGCTTTTTCTTTGTCTCTTCATGCTCTTCTTGACTTCTATTTGTGGTTTCTAAAGTGTTACTTCCAGTCAGGCAACGCGATGGCTCAGCCCAAAGCGTTGCTCAGATCCAGCCCTTGCAGAGGAGCTGGAAGCAATGCCGTGGGTGTTTGTGTGTGTGCAGAACAGGATCCACACCCGTGTCCACCCCAGCGTGGCTTTGGGAGGTTCTGGGGGTCTAACAAAGCTGAGCCTTTCTCCTTTCAGCCACTCCTTTGTCTAAGAGGGCTCGGTAGCATTCCCAGCGTTTTTACCTGCGGAATGTTTTGTGGCCTGTCACTGGTTTTCCGCTGAATTTGCTGAAGTGAAGGAAACCCATATGGTGGGGCCTTGCTGCACGCTTGGAAAATGGGATTCCAACCAGGAGCTCTCCCGTTGCTGCCTCAGCCGAGCCATTTTGTGCCCCGCTGCCGCGCTATTAAAATAAGCACGAATTGAGAATTAGTGCAGCGCAGTGGAAGGGACAGGCAAAACAAGTCCGAGGCTCCAAACAACAAATTATTCTTGAATCAAGCATCTCATTAATGGCTGCAGTGTCGCCACTCTGCTTTGCATAATTAAGTTTCATGGGGCGTTACAATTAACAGTTGTGCCGCAATGTAGGTAGGAACAATCTCCCGTTTATTTACCCTGGCTGTATCTGAAAGTGCTGTGTGGTGAATAAGACGCATTTACAAGTAGATTAGGGTGCATTCTGGGTCATAAATTGAGTAAGGCTGTAATTGCTTTCCAACAAAGGAGAGCTGCAAATAAGACAGGCCGCCTCTCTTTTTTTTTTTTCCCCCTCCTGAAACCCCTTTTTTCCTGTTGATGTGTCTGAAAATTCTCATCCCCAGCTAAATAACGCAGTTATGGCATTGAAAACCTTGTAGAAGCTTTTTCAACTTGACAGCTCCTACTCTGTAATATTTCAAGGCATATTTTCCCCCTTCTTCTTCTCCCTTCTTGAGTCTCTGCTGCAGAGACTTGTTTTAAAACCACATATTCTGGCTTTGTATATTATCAGTCAAATATCCGCATGTGCATCCATGATGGGGAGGGAGAGAGGGGAGATGCTTGGGTTTCAGGCACTTGGAATTAACTGGGAAAGGAGCCAAAATGTCATTAGAAGCACTCGGATACGGCAGAATGCGAAGCACCTCCAGTCTATATTCAGATACGAAGGCAGGCCCAGGAATTAAACATTTATCAAGGCTGGGGGATTAAAGCCTGACCACAAATACTCTTCTTGGTGAAGGGCTTTCCCTGCGAGGAAGGAAGGATCCGGAGCGTTAGCAATGCCGATTGCAGGCTGTTGAGGAGCAGGAGAAGCTCTCGCCGCCTAGAAACTCTCTAGGCCAAATGAGCTTTTCTTGCTTCAAATATTTCTTAATCGTACTTTCTTATAGGATTATGAAGAGGCTGGTGGAGAATGTTAAAAAAAAAAAAAATTGGGTTTTTTTTTTCAGCCTCACGAGTATTTCTCGGGTGGTCGGTAAGACTTGGAGCCGGAGTAGCTCAAAAAGGGAGGGAAAGAACCAGCTCCCAACCAGATCTGTTCATCGTTATACACTTAAGGAAAAGCTGCCATTTCCTGCTAAAAACCCATTTGTCTTGCAAATTTCTATAATGAGCAGATTTTGGAATAAATACCGTGTAATCTGCAGTGACAGTTCTCTCATTTCTTTTTTATTAGTTCAATCTTCTCAGCATCTGAAACACGTAGCAGCGGAGTCTCAGAAGAGGTTTAGGCAGCTCTGTGGGAGTTTTTTTAACACCTTGGCACACAACTCTGCCACTCGCTCTCCCATGGCATCGCTCCCCTCTCCGTTACCTTCCATTTATTTATTCAATTGTGTGTTTTAGCAGCATCTGTCCATAGCCCCAGGCACCCTTTAAGTCATTTAGAGTACACGCAGCCGTCCATTAGTCAGACATGCCCCTTCCCATCATCCTCAATTCCTGCAACAGCCTACGGAGCAACAGCTGGATGGGCACAGCCTCCTCTCTTGGTTTTCCATGCTTCCAGATGCCTGTGGAAAAAAGGGAAGGGCGTCTCATGTCTCTCCAAGGGAATACCTTAATATTTATCATATTCACGAAGCAGATTTTTCGATTGGGGTTGGCAAGGGTGGGATTTTTGTCCTAGAGAAGGTCAAGCTGGTCTTTCTGGAAGCAAAGGATGAATAGTTGTGTTTGTCCCATATCTGTTGTCTTGCCTGGTGGGCTGGAGATCAGGTGGGATACTCCCATCTGGAAGGATGAGTTGCTGCAGTTAGAGCTTGGGAAAGATGGAGCCTGAGCAGGTTTTTCCCACAGACCATGGCATCAGGGCTGATGCTGGAAATGCTTGGTGGCATTGCCTGTTTGGGATTGCAGAGATGGACAGGTTGGTGTTAGACCTTGGCCAAGGATGGGTAATTCTGCTGTTGGAAAAAAACCAGCGTAAGAAAGAGCAGGAAGCACCTCTCTGTATGGATTTAAAATTTGGGATGGGAAGAGGCAGCTCTTGCCTCTGGAACTGAGGCCTGTTCTGCAGGCTGGGGTAGGGTGGTTGGAAAAAGCTGAGACTGTAGAAGTAAATAAGAAAACAAACAGCTCATAGGATGGCCTTGTGACCCCGTGCCATTCAAGCTGACCTTTACCAAAGTGTATTAAAACCTGGAGTTTTCCCCTTTGTGTTTCCTCCAGCCTACAAGTGAATTACGAATTCCATCACTTTTAAAATGCGTCGCGTTAAAATACTTGGTGAACTTTAACTTTTTCTTCTCTTTCCTCCTAGGTAAGTGGCATTTACTTAATGTTGAAGTACTTGAAGGTCCAGAGCGGGGATGTAAAACATCCTTGCCCAGTTGAAGGTGACTTGTCAGGTAAACCCAAATCTTTTCCTTCGTTTTTTAACTCCATGTCCAACCCAAGCTGCTTCCTCTCTCTTTTGATGTTGCTGAGGCAGGCTGATAAGGAGGGGAAGGGCGTGAAGGTGTGTGGGCTTCATTTCCAGTTCACTGCTTTGAGGAGCTGAGTCGCAGTTTGGATTGGCAGCTCTGACTGTCTCCCTCAGGGCTGAGCATTGCAGTGCAGGAAGGTGTGAGGTTCAAAATCCCCCGGAAAGGTGATGCTGAGCTGCGCCGTGCTCCATCCAGCCAAGTATTTCAGCAACGCTGGAAACTGTCACGGAGCCTGTTGCCATCACACAGTTTTGGAAAGCTTCAGAGCTGTGTTTCCAGGAAAATGATGCTTGTGCTTGCTCTCACCTCCCTCTGACCTTTCAAAGCATGGTGCCTGCCTCTGCAAAAAACTGTCACCTGCCTGACTTCGAAATACTTCTCTTGTACGGTGATTTTCACACTCAATAGCAATTCAGAGCGATTTTCCCCCTCAAACACTTTCAGCCCCAAACCCTCTGCGAGCCGGTATTTTCTTTGCTCAAAGCACACCCCTTGTTTCCTACAGAGCCCCAAAAAGCCTCGGTGAGCCACGGCAGGAGCCACCCGGGGCCGGGAGCGATGTGCTGAGCCAGGTCTCGTGGTGTCGTATAACTCCCGGCAGCTCATTCCCCGTGTGTCACTTTTCCTGAGGTCGCTGTATTATCTCACCCTGGCAGATGCAGCGAGGTAGAAATACAAGGCTATTTGCAATGCAGTTTATTAAGACATGTTTTAGAGGTGGTTTGAGGGAGCACCGGCTGGAAATGTTAATCATCATCTCTGACAATGTATTGACCTGCCTTCTGCCTTACCCCGCTGCCTCGGGGGCCAGGGGGAGCGCGGGCCGGGATATCAGTGTGCTCCAGCCGTGCCTCCCCCCACCCCTCCTGCACCGCCTCTCCTGTGCCGAG